>OY723386.1:41548423-41655175 GCA_963210295.1 Ophion ellenae | reverse complement strand
ATGCATTAATAGACTACACCAAACTTGCGAAGATTCTAACCGAATGATAAAAAATTATTATTTAAACAATTTCATTAACAATTAAATTGTTCGAATCGAATTGTTACGCTCGATTAACAATTTCCAAGAAATTTCAGAAAATGCCGATCGTACAATGAAGAATAAATATTTGAACAATTCAATTAACAAATGAAAACCGCAATTACAAAAGGAAGACCATGCGACAGTCGCGGAAGACCAGCGGCGTCGATAACAACCGACGATGACGCATCATGCCTTTTCTGCGGGGGCTTATATTCGAAATCCAAGGAATCCTGGATTGGTGGTAATTCATGCGAGAAATGGGCCCACTATTCATGTGCCCATGCTGACGATAACTTAATCGAGTACGTTTGCGACAATTGTGCCGATAAAAATTAGCTTAGTTAAACAAGCAATAAAAATTAAACATTGCCACCGTTAAATTATAGTATCGTAAGTAGAGTGTGACCCAAATATCGTGTAACATTCAATAAAACCTGTTTTCACTCATTTATTACCCCTCGTTTTTTACCCCTGCATTTCTTTCGTTTCTGCATTGAATTATTCCACTGTCCCATTTTGCCCCGATCCCGTTTTGCCCCAACCGCCTCTTTCTGAGGAGCCTGATTTTCTCCGGTCCATTTTGCCCCAGTCCCGTTTTGCCCCAATGACGTATTTTCCAGCAGTGTTGATTTTCACTATTCCATTTTGCCCCAAACCCGTTTTGCCCCGGTCCCATTTTGCCCCGGTCCCATTATGCCCCGCTATACCATTTTGCCCCGGTCTCCCCTATACATAAAAAATACATTTAAACCGCATTTGCCCATCATTGTAGCAAAAAAATCTATTCTACTTACAACGAAGCCGTTTTTGGTGATCCTCACCGATTTTGTTCAGTTTGTTATACGTTATTCCTCATTAAAATTCAAAACGCATGTATTTTCTTTTATGGATGAAAAGCGTTCCTAAAGAGTGAAATTCACCCTCAATGGCCACTTGCAGTGCGATTTTTCCAGTCCTGCATATTTCTAGTCGAGATATTCAATTGGACCTAATTGCAGAATACTGATAACGGCGAATAATGAAAAATTGGATTGTTGCCAATCTGGCAGGGTAAATTGGTAAAAACGTGCGGGGGTTGAAAGTTGAAAAACACCGGAATTTGTTTCCTGAGTAGTACAATTTTTTCCTGAATAGTAGAATGTTTTCCTACACCTTGCGTAACGTTTGCGAAAAAAGTGTGTAAATATATATATATATAAATCAAACGCGCATTTAAGGCGTTACCCCCACTTATGGCGCAAAAAAAGGCCTTTTTCATGAATTTTTTAAAAGAAAACTACAAAACTTTTTTAATCGATCAATATACCATCTTGAAGAACACATCTTGAAGAACTTTCAGTAATTTTTTTTTATTGAAAAATATTACATTGTTTAGTGGCAAATGGCCGTCACTGAAATAATGTTTTTATATACACGGTTTGCGGTGACCAACATTGCGGCGAAGTGGATCATCTGAAAGAAAAATGCGGATGGATTTAGTCAAATATAAGTATAAACTAGTCTTTAATCGAAGGATTTTAAAAAATATTCATTTTTCACAAAATGGCGGACAGTCAAAGTTAATGGTTCGATTTTAACGAAAAAAAATCGAACGATTAAAGACTACATTTTTATGTATTAAATAAGCCTGCAAAATTTCAAGAAGATCGGTTCATTAGTGTTCGAGTAATCTTGGTCACCGACTTCAGAAATGCCATTTTGAAAAAAACGCGTTTAAAGTTTCACTTTCAACGCTCATATCTCAGTCAATTTTGTTCGGATCGACTTGAAATTTTCAGGACATATTCTCAGATACTTATACTTCAAAAAAATGCAATACAAAAAAATCGATTTTTTCAAAATCGCAAGTGGGGGTAACCCCTTAATGACGAACTATACATTAGGGGACAATAAAAAAATTGTAGAATTGTATGTGAAAAAAAATGTACCCGATACATGCAAAAAACTCGAATTGCGTCACTGAAACGCTCGCGAGATCTTTCTATTACCTTTCACTTTATATAATTTTTTAAATACAATGCAATTGACTAATTAATTTACATAAAAAACTCCGTGGACGTTCCGGTGATCCTCCGTGTATATTTTAACTACTGGATTTATTCGCACAAAATTCAATTAAATAGATATTGGCATTACAAAAAACACTTCCATTGATATCGTTTTTGACAAGCCAGCATGAGCGCGTGGATTGCATTTTTTCCACATTTAAAATGTATCTTTCATTCAAAGCTTCGATTAATCTCCGATTCACCATTTACGGAGTAACGCACACGAAGTATAGTGGGGTATTTCGATTAATATACGGGAGAAGTGGCGCATTCGATTTTCGATTGTATCGAACTTCGAATATACGCGAACGCATAATATTATTCGTAAGCAATTAGCGGACGGCTCATACGGTAAATGCTGCGTTTCCGTGTGCATTATCTCCATAGGCCAATGTATGCGGGTATTGTTTCAACTAAATAATATCGGGTAATGATATTTGACTAATTAACACACAGCATTGCCGTTCAAACCAGTGGATTGTTCGATATAACAAACAGATCATTCATTCTTAGTCATTTGTATGGTCTCGTTCCGCACGAAATACGATAAATGGCCTATGTACTTGTGGGCGAAAACTTATATAAGGGTGTCTCGAAATGACCTGACATTTTTATTTATTAATAAAACGTAGTTTTTATTTCAATAGTACGAATATTTTTATTTTAATCCTTAGTAGTCATACTGCCCGTGCGGAAAACTGATAGGGCATCCCTAATAAAAATAAGGGCCTTTCAGGGCTTTCCTAGTGCTTTCCCTAGTAGGGATTTCCACAATGGGCCCAGACTTGGCCATTATCGGGATAAACTTGTAGGGATTTCCACAATAGGCCCCGACTTGGCCATTATGGGGATAAACCTGTAGGGATTTCCACAAAAGGACCCGACTTGGCCATTATAGGGATAAACCTGTAGGGATTTCCACAATAGGCCCAGACTTGGCCAGTATAGGGATAAACAAGTAAGGATCTCCACAATAGGCCGAGATCTGACTATTATAGCGATAAACTAGTATAAATAGCTTAGGCTATATGGTTGATGGTATTTCAATTATTCAAATCGATTATATACATCGATCGAATAATATTATCGAACGCAAATTGGGAAAAAGCGTAAGGGCATTAGCAAATAAAAAATCAACGATGAACACAAATATGCAGACAAACATCAGACAGTATTTATTTATCAAATTAAAGAAACCTTTTACATAGATACAAACAATTAATCATGGTTTCACTCATACATGGAGTAATGCTAGCGCATAAGTGTGAACAGTCCCAACCGGTTTTCTCGACATTTTTATAGCGACTAATTTCTGCTCAATACTCATAATAGGGAAAATTATTTCTTCTGAAGACTTTGCTATTATTTCCCATTCATAAACTTTATCTGACTGTGTAGGATAAGTAAATAAATTGGTCTTTGTTTTCCAGATCTTTCCCTCAATGGAAATAGATTCTAGTGATTCAGTAGACCCATATATTTTTTTTATTTCTACTACATATCCATTCCTTAGAATGGATTATTTTTTGTATTAATTTTGTCATGGCAGTTTGTCATAAAGGCTCACATGCAAATACGCAATCACATTTCTACGCGCGCACACATACATACACATGTACTCACGCCCACACCTATGCACATGAACAATTACATAAAAACAAATACATATATACCCTGACGCATTTAACATACACGTATATCCACTGATACGGATATTTTATGGCGCTGAAATGGTTATGAGGCGCCGTTGAGGCATCTTCAGGGCGCTAAAATGGTTTTGATGAGGCGCCATTGAGGCAACTTATAAGGCCCCGATCGTTGCGCCTTTAATGGCCCTTATTGACAAAGTGTGACCGGCCGCTAACGGCCCTCATGTGGCTTCCAGATTAGGGCCCGAATCAAGTTAGGGGAATATTATTGGGGCCCGATCACAGCCCCAACTCAATTTCCGCACGGGTGGGTCCATGGGACCCAGGCGTTTTTAAATTGTTATAAATAATGAAATAATGCATTGAGCCATATGAAAAAAGTGAGGTATAATTTGAAACTTGTTCAATACAAGGATATCGGTTAGAAATCAAAAATTAAACTTTGAATATGCAAAAAAAAATATGCGAAAAAAACGTGAAAAATGACGTTTTTTTTACAACAATTGCTGTAACTCTTGTAAGTATTGACAAAAAAATTAAAAAATGGTTTTATAATCTGGAAACAATGTACTTTGAAATAGACATAGCGACTTCTGTGGACTTTTCAAAAAGTATATTTATTTCATCCAACGCGGATGCGATTTAGAACGAAAAAATGAAATGCTTACGCATATAAAAAAAAGTATGTTTTATTGGAAAAAAAAAGTTGCACGGCATCAAAATAATTTGTTTGGGTCCCGTGGAACCAGTGTGACTATTAAGGGTAAGGTAGAAACATGAAGGTTATGTGTGAAACACAATATCCGATAAATGGAATACACGGCAAGGACTTGGAAGATATATTCTTTCAACAACATGACGCAATTGGCCTCAGTGCGGGCGAAACAATGCAATTGTTGCAGACGAAGTTTCATGGTCGTGATATCTCGCGCCGCGGCGATGTGAATTGGCCATCAAGATCGTGCGATTTGACGTCATCGGATTTGTTTCTTTGGGGGGCGTACGCAAATTACGGAACGCTATCGGGGGGGGGGGGGGGGGGGGTGTTCGGCCACGCGTTACGGTCATTGTACGTGGGAGGTCAAGGTTTGCGTTACGTCACGATTTTAGAACTGCCGGAATTAGCAACATTTCTGCATGTTCAAGTTTTCAGTTTGAAACTCGCGCGCAATTTTACCGCGTGAAGTTGACCGCTGTCCATATGAAATCTTCGTTAAAGGGAAAATCACTGCGCAAGCACACAGTAGCGTACCCACTTTCCCCAAGCAAAATTTGAAACATTTTTTTCCAATTCTTGAAAGTGCAGGTATTTAAAAATATGTTGGCAACATTTTTATTCGCAAGTCCGGAAATTGACGGAGTTAAAGTCACTTTGGTGAGAACAGGTAGCGCGAACGGTTGGTGCCCTCAGTTCCTACAGGTGTGGCATCGTTCACAATAGATGAAGCGCTGGCTCTTATTATTTTGTGAAATATAATGAAGATGAAGTACCGCCATACCGTGCGCGGTACGAGGGTAATTACGAGGATTTCGTAATCATTTTCAAGCAAACGATGAATGTAATTTTTTTTTAATACTCATAGTCAATGAATACATATAGAAGACTGTATACAAATTTTCGTACTCGAATCTAAAGTATAGTTTGTGGTGTCCGCCGAGGTACGTTCCAGGGGGACACTCCGACGAAATTGCTGCTCGACGGTTGACAGCGATTAAGCTATACGGTTCATCTGAGAAATAAAATAAAAATATATTTAGAAACTAGGCATATAGATTTAAAGCATCACGTAGGGGAATTTCGATAACTAAAAAAAAATGGTGGACCAGCGAATTTTATTTCCGATTTTCATGGAAAATTTTCATCGTTCATTAAAAAAAAAATATAGAAGGGGGCCGTTTATAAAAAAAAAACCCTCGTAGTGCCATAGAGACTGGATTTTCGAACAGTTTAAGACTTAGCGCATGCAAATCGGATAAATAGTTTTTTTAATATGTTGTCAACCTGGTTGAAAAACGTAGTTTCGAGAAAAACGCGTTCAAACCTGCCGCTCGGCGCGGTCGTGCGCTTCAAACGGTTTCACAGAAAATGCTGTATCTCCGCCAATTTTACGAATTTCTTTGAAAATCTTGGTGAGAGCATTCTTTACAAATGTATCTTTCAGAAAATGAAAAAAAAAAATATGACAATTTTTATTTACCGTAGTGTGGTGCCTAAATGTAAGTATCAATATTCTAGAAAAAACACAGCTTTATATCAAGAAAAACGGAACGAAAACGTTGACCGCGGTTTTCTCGAAACTACTTTTTTCGACCTTGTCCCAGCGAATACTCGAAAACTTATCAACCGATGTTCAATTTATTTGACATTTTTGTAATCGCAGTGACTAAGGTTGTACGTAGCCGATTTTTTAAATTTTGGTCATTACTATTTTTCAAGACTGCTTGAATAAAAAAAGGCTTTCAAAATAGAAAAAAATCTACACTGTCGATGCGACAATAAAGAGATTTGTTTTTTTCGTCGTCAAATCAAACATATGTCTCGGTGAATTTTAAAGATTTTTTCATAAAAATTGGTATAAAACTATATGAATATATACTTCATGAAATGAGTATAAACGCGATCCTTTCAAAATTAGTTATGTCTATAAAAAAATCGCAATTATTGACGACAAAGCACCCGTTACGTAACGGAGTGGAGGGGGGGGGGGCGTTACGGTCCTGCCAAGCGTTACGGTCCTGCTACGTGGGGGGGGGGGGGGGGGGGCAAAAAGTGGGAAATTTGGCGTTACGTAATTCGTGTACGCCCCCTTGGGGTTTTCTGAAAGGATAGATGTATGCTACTGATCCACAGACCATTCCGGAGCTCAGGGAAGCAATAGGACGCACCATTAATGAAATTAATCCGCAATTATGCCAAAGTGTTATTGCAAATTTTGTCAAAGGAGTGAACGTTTGCAAACAGGAAATGGCCGAGGCGGCCATTTATCGGAATATTGTGTTCCACACATAACCTCCATGGTTGTTGTTCCAGTCTTACAGGGCTTCGCCTTTTTGCGTGCCCTTGCGGCCGCAGCCGACTCCCCCTCTGTATCGTATTCGCCATGACATATCTGCCATCGGCATAGGGAAACTGCGGAAAACCTACACCGATACAGCTGGTCCCAAGTTCGCCCCCCCCCCCCCCCCCCAGTCGCGGAACTCATCGTCTTTCGCCGAGAAAATGTCGAAGAAACCATTTCACGACGAAAGTAACGCGACTGGGATTCGAACCTGCGACCTCCCGATCCGCTGGCCAGCACGCTAATCACTAGACCAACGCACCGGGTACATAACCTCTATGTTTGTACCTTATATTAAAATAAAAATATTCGTAGTTTTCGAATAAATAATACCTTTTATTAATAAACTAAAATGTCAGGTCATTTTGGGGCACCCTATATATGTATGTGTAATAATGATAATAATAATAAATAGTCTAATATAATATAAGACCGACAGTGGCGGTCGGGGTTCGGGGGTTCGGGGTTCAAATTTTCTGAATTTGAGAAAAAAATGTAGATTGGCTTATCATAAGCCAATGTAGTTTTTTTTCCCTCAAATTCAGAAAATTTGAGGGGCTGACAGCTATTCGTCTATCTATTTGACGTCGTTTGGCAAAGTTTCGACGGGATCTGAAGAGCCGTTTCAGAGATTTTTGGGAATCTATAATTGTTCTACCATACGAAGTTAGGTTAGATTAGGGAAGTGCGGGTAGGGAGTAATAGGAAAGGGTATAATTGGCAGAGTTGAGCGTAATTCTATTTATAAATACGAATACGAATTTTTCCACATCGTGATTTTCACGTGAATATAAATACAAATTTATTCATACTTCACTTATTTGTATTCACATGCATGCATACAAATACAATTGTATTCACAAATATTCTGAACATACAAATAAATTCACAGAAAAAATTGTGAATATTCACAAAAAATGTGAATATTTACAGAAAATCCTGTGAATTAAAAAAAAATTGATATAAAAATCTGTGAATGCAAATGTATTCACAAAAAATTGTAAATAAAAAAAAATTCACAAAATAAGTTGTGAATTTTTTCGGATTTTAAGACAAATGAAAATCGAATTCACGACAATTATATTAAAATTTACACCACAAGTGAGTTCTTATCTATTTTGAGAGAAAACATTGTGTAGAAATTTTTGCATAAAAAGTTTTGTGCAAAAATTTCTTTGCCTCGACGCAATGTTTTCTCTCAAAATACGTACGAATTCGAATAAATACGAAAAAATTCACGACTTATTTTGTAAATTTTTTTGTATTCACAATTTTTTGTGAATATTCACATTTTTTGTGAATATTCACAATTTTTTCTGTGAATTTATTTGTATGTTCAGAATATTTGTGAATACAATTGTATTTGTATTCGTATTTAGAATAAGTGGAGTATAAATAAATTTGTATTTACATTTACATGAAAATCACGATGTGAAGAAATTCGTATTCGTATTTATAAATAGAATTACGCCCAACTCTGATCATTGGGAATGGTACATGCAAAAACCCGCAAGGGTATACGTTGAAACTCAGCAATTAATTAAGACCTGAATAAATAAATAAATAAATACAACATAATATAATATAATATAATATACAATAATATAATATAATATAATATAATATAGTTCAGTTTAGTTTTTATTATTATTATTAAAATCTCCCTCCCCCTTACCTACATGTTTCGCCGTTCAATATTTTCTTATTGCTAAACTTATACTTTACTGTCGTTTTGCTTTACGTTTCTTCATTCAGAATTTTTCCAATTAGTTTCTCGAAGTGCTTAATAAATATAGACAGTTCAGTCGCAGGCTTCTTTCTCAGCACTATCTGTATCTTCCTGTTGATTTGTTCTCCCTCTTCGTCTCCTATCCATTTTTATAGTTTTTCTACTATTTCTTTTTTAATTTTCCCCTCGGCTTTTTTGCACATACATATATCCACTACGTTTTCTATTGATTTTTTGCCAACCCTACACTTGTTATCATTATATCCCTTATTTCCTTCTTTCCCCACATTTCCACATCTCAATTTCGCCGAAGTTTCCTTTCTTTCTTCTTATGTACGCAAATCTTTCCAGTACTTTTCTGTCACTATGCTACTCTTTCTGCTTTTGTATTATGGGCAATAGGTCGATTTTTCAATTTTGTTCGCATCCCGTTGGATTTCTTGGTCGACTTTTGTTCTCGCGCCTCTTTCTTTTATCCTTTCCATTTAATCTCTACTCTCGTTTGCTGTCGCTATCCATGTGTTTCTTCGTCCCACGTCCTCCATTGCATTATCGACTTCAGCTCCCCATTTTGTTGGGTTCCCAATTAGCACTCTCACCTCCTCTTTGAGGCATTTCTTCGGCCATCTTCCTCCTCCCATCTTCATTCTCTCTACTTAATCAGTTGCCGCTCTCTTCCATGAATATAATATAATCATAATATCAATAATTAGTATTAGAATTGGTATTATGATAATATACAGGGTGTCCCAGAACTGATGGTAGTCCCTGAAATAGGGGGTTGGGGGTGAAATTCTGAGTCGATTGATATAAGCATGTATGGGTCTCAGACCAACCCCTGAATTATTGTTAATTTTTAAAAGCAGGCCAATCAGGTGCGCCCGCTTTTAAAAATTAATAATAATTCAGGGGTTGATCTGAGACCCATACATGCTTATATCAATCGACTCAGAATTTCACCCCTAACATCCCATTTCGGGGAATACCATCAGTTTTGGGACACCCTGTATATGTGTCTGTACACAAAGGCGAAACCTCGCTCCCTTGATATTTTGGAAACCCCGTCATGAGTCGCAATTTTGAGATTGTTAAAAATTAACTCAATGTTTGATTATTAATACATGGGACTCATCCAACTTTATCCCATACGAATTGGTTACGACATAATTTGTCACATCTCTCTCTCTCTCTCTCTCTCTCTCTCACCTCCCCCCCCCCCCTCTCTCTCTACCTCTCTCCAGTATAACGTATATGTTAATACCACCAAGGGGCCAAAAGTCATTTGCCATGAATGTGTGATATCATCGCACGTGTGAATCCTCGAATACATGCAATTTGAAAGTTTAATCAAAAAGTTTGTGCAATGTAACGCGACCAGTTTGGACAAATTAAACATTTCATTGCGAATCCCGAGGCAGGCATTCGTAGCGTTAATGACAGATGCTGATGCTGTCACACTCAGAAATGTCTGCTCCTGACGAAAGGATGGGAGTTTTTTTTTCTCCTACTTTAGTCAAACTCGTTTGCACGGTATTTTGAAGTTGCGGAGGTTCCGTTGTTGCATTCGTGGAAATGGCGTTTTGATCAATTATACATGATAATAATAATAATAATAACAATATAATATCGAGTTTAATCCCCGGGGGTAGGTGAATGTTTCCCGATGGAAACTGAGGAAGTTCGTTGCCCGGAGCAATAAGTCGATTATCGTAATATCGTATAATGAATATTTATTTACAAAATGCAATAATATTTCACGCTGACATGTGCATTTTTTTCGATAATCTTTAATTGCAAATTGATTGACCATTCCAAACGCATCGAAATAATGATGACAAATTCGATGAATAATTCTGACTTTCGATGCAAACTTAATAGAATCATCCCTCGTGAAATATTCATTTGATATAATCGTCCTCCCTCGGAGTGTTTCCGTTTGTTTCGTTATATTCCGTTTATGATTTTCATCATTGCCTCTATTATTTCCAGTTGACAACGTCACTAATTGACCCCTCGTCCGGGGGGTAATTTATCGACGATCCCGCCCCGCGGAGACGAGCATCATTGTGCGGATTCGATACGCATATGTATATACGTGTACGTACACGTATACGCGTTTACGGTTGCGCACGTGCATTCGAGCGGGGAATAGATAAATTGCCCTAAGCGAAGGCCCTCGCGCGAAACGGCGTTAAATCGAGATTGAATTCCATTCAGCGTTGCACATAACGTTAATCACTGATAAGAATTTTCGTGCATATTGCATCACAAATCACAACGTGCTTCGAAATAATGCGAGTGAGTTATTATCGCGGAAAATTAATGTTCAGCCTGGGGAAATTAATTTGGGCAAATTTTCTGGAGGGATAAAAAAATTGGAGAACGGAGAGGATGAAGAGTCGTTTGTAAGATTTTATTTGACCGGGTTTGCGTACGTAGTTGTGGAAAGGTTTTTTTTTATTTCTTGAATAATAATCAAGTGTGGTATTCGAGATTGAGAGTTGTATTGTCGACACAGCCTCGATTTTGGAACAAGTGCGAGGCCGAACAATATTCGAGTTCAACGCAGCATTCTAGTATAGAGGTCTACATTTCGGACTTGAGGAAGAAAAACACAAAAATATTTTTACCATCCATTTTTATAGTATTTTCATTCATGTTCCAAGAACTTATAAAAAAAAAACAAATTTTTGCAAAAAAAATTATAATGGATACAGTTATGGGCCTCTGAATGTGGCTGTGGAAAAAAGGATTGAGGCGGTTGACATGATTCCAAAGTTCCCATTCATCCGAAACAGAAATAAAATCAATTCTCTTTGTCAATAAGAATGTCATTATGGCAGGTAACAAAGTAACATATATGAGTTTCAACAAAATCGAAGGCGGACACTTAACCCGTGCGGAAATTGAGTTGGGGCTGTGATCGGGCCCCAATAATACTCCCCTAACTTTATTCGGGCCCTAATCTGGAAGCCACACGAGGGCCGTTAGCGGCCGGTCACACTTTGTCAACAAGGGCCATTAAAGGTGCAACGACCAGGGCCTTATAAGTTGCCTCAATGGCGCCTCATCAAAACCATTTTAGCGCCCTGAAAATGCCTCAACGGCACCTCATCATAACCATTTCAGCGCCATAAAATATCCGTATCAGTGGATATACGTGTATGTTAAATGCGTCAGGGTACATCTGTATTTGTTTTTATGTAATTGTTCATGTGCATAGGTGTGGGCGTGAGTACATGTGTACGTATGTGTGCGCGCGTAGAAATGTGATTGCGTATTTGCATGTGAGCCTTTATGGCAAACTGCCATGACAAAATTAATACAAAAAAATAATCCATTCTAAGGAATGGATGTGGAGTAGAAATAAAAAAAATATATGGGTCTACTGAATCACTGGAATCTATTTACATTGAGGGAAAGATCTGGAAAACAAAGACCAATTTATTTACTTATCCTACACAGTCAGATAAAGTTTATGAATGGGAAATATCAGCGAAGTCTTCAGAAGAAATAATTTTCCCTATGATGAGTATTGAGCGGAAATTAGTTGCTATAAAAATGTCGAGAAAACCGGTTGGGACTGTTCACACTTATGCGCTAGCATTACTCCATGTATGAGTGAAACCATGAGTAATTGTTTGTATCTATGTAAAAGGTTTCTTTAATTTGATAAATAAATACTGTCTGATGTTTGTCTGCATATTAGTGTTAATCGTTGATTTTTTATTTGCTAATGCCCTTACGCTTTTTCCCAATTTGCGTTCGATAATATTATTCGATCGATGTATATAATCGGTTTCAATAATTGAAATACCATCAACCATGTAGCCTAAGCTATTTATACTGTTTTATCGCTATAATAGTCTGATCTGGGCCTATTGTGGAGATCCCTACTTGTTTATCCCTATACTGGCCAAGTCTGGGCCTATTGTGGGAATCCCTACAGGTTTATCCCTATAATGGCCAAGTCAGGTCCTTTTGTGGAAATCCCTACAGGTTTATACCCATAATGGCCAAGTCGGGGCCTATTGTGGAAATCCCTACAAGTTTATCCCGATAATGGCCAAGTCTGGGCCCACTGTGGAAATCCCTACTAGGGAAAGCACTACGAAAACCCTGAAAGGCCCTTATTTTTATTAGGGATGCCCTATCAGTTTTCCGCACGGGAAGTGATGTTCCTCGTAATTGGTATCTCATGTTATACTTACTAGGGTGGCACAAATTTGAGCTTAATTTTTTTTTCCTTTTTCTCACCATCCAATTATCTTCTTTGAAGAAAAAAAATTGTCGCGATATCTGCGAGCGGTCAAAAAATATTTAGGGGTTGCTCAAGCCTCCCGAAAATTCAAATTTTTATTAAAAAATCGATTTTTTTTCATTCACTTCTTACCCATGAATTTTACGCTTTATAATTTTAAAGTTAACGTTGCGAAAGGTCTAGCCGGTCAATTAATATTTAGTGGTCGCTCAAGAGCTTCGAAATTTCCAATTATCGCCAATTTTTTTTACTCAGCTCACTCATAAATTTGACAGTTTGTAAAATTTTCAACCAAATTAATATTTTTTCTTTAGAAACAGATTTTTCAAATTTACCTCACACACTAACCCAAGAATTATAATCTTTCTTTTCATATAATAATTCTTCAAAGCTCTTGTCCCCAAACAAAATTATAGGTCCCCAGTTTTATCGGGTTAGAAGAGTGAAGAAAATGAAAAAAAACCGTTTCTAAAGAAAAAAAGGATTAATTGTTTTGAAAATTTTACAAAGTGTTAAATTTATGAGTGAGAAGAGAAAAAACAAAATTCGCGACAATTCGAAATTCCGAAGCTCTTGAGCGACCACTAAATATTCATTGGCCGGCTAGAGCTTTCGCGAGCTTAATTTGAAAATTACAAACCGTAAAATTCATGGGTGAGAAGTGAACGAAAAAAAATTGATTTTTGCTGAAAATTTTTATTTTTGGGAGGCTTGAGCGAGCTCTAAATATTTTTTGATCGCTCGCAGCTTTCGCGACAATTATTTTCTCCTTTAAAGTAGATAATTGGATAGTGAGAAAAAGGGGAGAAAATAGAGCTCAAATTTGTGCCACCGTTATATCGGGTAAGAAGTGTGAGGTAAATTTAAAAAATCCGCTTTTAAAGAAAAAAAAGGATTAATTATTTTGAAAATTTTACAAAGTGTTAAATTTATGAGTGAGAAGAGAAAAAAATTCACGACAATTGGAAATTCCGAAGCTCTTGAGCGACCACTAAATATTCATTGGCCGACTAGAGCTTTCGCGAGCTTAATTTGGAAACTACAAACCGTAAAATTCATGGGTGAGAAGTGAACAAAAAAAAATGATTTTTTGCTGAAAATTTTAATTTTTGGGAGGCTTGAGCGAGCTTTAAATATTTTTTGACCGCTCGCAGCTATTGCGACAATTTTTTTTCCTTCTTTAAAGTAGATAATTGGATGGTGAAAAAAAGGAAAAAAAATCGAGCTCAAATTTGCCCCATCTTAATACCTACGTTATATTAATCGGTCATTCCTGTCTCGTAAAGTGTGCATTTCTCGACTTGAAAATTATGTTTGTCCGAAGCTCGTTTTCCCTGCGAGCAGTTCTAGCTTCCTCAGAAGCTCCCGAAGTTCGTACCTCGGACCGGTCGATCTTATTCTGGTCTCGTCTATTGGCGTGAATATTGGGAATCTCGAAATTTGCTTTTGTGGACATATTCTTAAGAGGCTATACTTTAAGAACATGAAAAAAAAGCGATTTTTTTTTTCAAATTTCTAAACTAGAATACGGCTATGAATCGAAAATTGACAGGTTGCATACGGGCAATACAAAAGCATGAAAAGCGAGCCTCGTGTGGAACGTTGAGATGCACGTAAAGGCAAATGAATAAAAAAAATCATTCGGCACAATAAAGCAATAAAAAAGGTGAAAAAAATGATTGAAGAAACCGCACAAAAACGCGATTCATTGGTTGCTCGAACGGTGCAATTTTGTTAGTCAATCCTCACGAGCAAAAACCATTCGATTGGAGCTGAACTTTTTTTTGCTCTGTTATCGATACCTGCCAGTCTCTAGTAGGCGAACCCTCGAACAACGAGTCGAAAGCATTCAATGTGCCCTCTGTCTGGTTTGGAGCATGTTCGACAGTCGCGCAAACTGCAACCGAGCCGTGTGCAAGACGTGAAATTGCTGGGTATCAAACCGTGCGCATATTCTCCATTTATTTTTTATTCAGCCCCTCTCCCCCTTTTCGTTTTTATTTTTTTAATCTTCCATTAACAGATATAAAAGGTGAATCGGTCGTTGGGAAAAAAGGCGCGCGGTTGGATAGGACATTCGCGTATCGGGAATGTGTCAACGACTCGACCATTTTTTTTCCGATGAGAGCAAAAAGGAAGAGGGGAAATCAATATAAAGTCTTGACGCAGCTCGCGTGCATCTCTCGCTGTCCTCCGTATAAATGTGAAACGTTGAGAATACTATATATATTTTTTCCTATACAAATATTCATATATGCATTAGGGTGATTCGTTTCAGGGCAACTTTTTTTTAACCCATCGTGCCCGAAAATCTTTAGTTGGTACCCAAAAACGAACTTTCATGAAAGGGGGGTGTTGTCAAAAAATATTTAGAGGTCGCGAATCAAAATTGAAGGTTTCCCATTTGATTAACATTGAAAAAAATGTTTTTCTCATTATTAGTGTTACCATTCCGCGAATTTTGATATCGCGATATTTTCCAAGTGGGTTCTCATAGGAAATATGATACTCCACAATAAAGTTCATTGAGCCATGGCCGTAAATTCAACCGTTTCAGCGGTATCATTATTTCAAGTGAATATTGTCCAAAAATATCTATTCAAACGGCTGTAACGCCTAAGCTATTAGATATATCGAAAAAAAATCAAATGAGAACTTTATAGAGAAAGTAATTTTCTACAAAAAAGTCTTATAAGCCGAGCCCGTAAATTCAACTCTTTCTCAGCTATAGGTGGATGAAATAAAATAAATAGATTTTTTTTGTTAAAAAAAATCTATTTATAAATAGATAATATAGAAATAGAAATATAGTAAATAGAAATATAGTAAATATAGATAATAGAAATATAGTAAAATAAATAGATCTTTTTTAAACATAAAAAAAATCTATTTATTTTACTTCATCCACCTATAGCTGAGAAAGAGTTGAATTTACGGGCTCGGCTTATAAGATTTTTTTGTAGCAGATTACTTTCTCTACAAAGTTCTCATTTGAATTTTTTTCGATGTATCTAATAGCTTAGGCGTTACAGCCGTTTGAATAGATATTTTCATACAATATTCACTTGAAATAATGATACCGCTAAAACGGTTGAATTTACGGACATGGCTCAATGAACTTTATCGTAAAGTATCATATTTCCTATGAGAACCCACTTGGAAAATATCGCGATATCAAAATTCGCGGAATGGTAACATTAATAATGAGAAAAACATTTTTTTCAATGCTAATCAAATGGGAAACCTTTAATTCTGATTCACGACCTTTAAATATTTTTTGACAACACCCCCCTTTCACGAAACTTCGTTTTTGGGTACCAACTAAAGTTTTTCGGGCACGATGAGTCAAGAAAAAAACGTTGCCCTGAAACGAATCACCCTAATATGCATATATATTTGCGAAATTATTCATTTCTATTAGAGTGGCTGCATATGAAACCGCCCGCTGGCAATAGATGGCGTTAGGCACACTGTTTTCTCGAATGAAAAGTTGGCAATACAAAAGACCATAGGTCCGAAGAATCCCGCTAAAACGCCATAGGTAACATCAGGGCGACGCGTTGACATCACCTATTTCAATTGTCCTGACAATAGCAAATTTTGTTCCAAATGAGTCACTTTTGCGTTAAGAGGCTATACCAGTGTGAACGCTGAACATTTGGGTCATTTTCGAGAATTTTTAGGAAGAAAAGTAATCGATAAAATTTTTCGGAAAATTAAGAATATATTTGGTTATATTTGACCTATATTATTAGGTGCGCAACTAAGTTCTCGCTGTTTTTTTTGTGAAAATGCCACTTTATTGTGAAAAAATAGTTACAAATGAATAATTCAAAATATTGCTTTCTGGCAGAGCTCGAGTACCGTCACGGTAGACGTGTTCGTCTTTTGAGGCTATCCACGAATCAAGCCATTTTGAGATGTCTTCATAGGAGCGGAACTGCTGATCAGCCAGACCATGTGCCATCGAACGGAACAAGTAATAATCGGACGGCGCAATATCAGGGAAATATGGCGAGTGGGGTACGACTTCCCATTTGAGCGTTTCTAAGTAGGTTTTAACGGGTTTGGCAACGTGAGGCCGAGCATTGTCATGCTGTAAAATCACTTTTTCGTGCCTCTGCTCGTATTGTGGCCGCTTTTCGCGCAGTGCTCGGCTCAATCGCATCAATTGAGTTCGATACCGTTCCCCAGTGATGGTTTCGTTCGGTTTCAACAGCTCATAATAAATAACACCGCCCTGGTCCCACCAAATACACAGCAAAACCTTCGCAGCGTGAATATTCGGCCGAGCAACGACGTAGAAGCATGACCGGGCAGTCCCCATGATTTTGTTCTCTTTGGGTTGCTGTAATGAATGCATTTTTCATCACCCGTAACCATGCGATGAAGAAAACCCTTCCTTTTTTGCCGCTGGAGCAGTTGCTCAAAGGCGAAAAAACGACGCTCAACGTCTCTCGGCTTCAAATCATAAGGAACCCAAGTTCCTTGTTTTTGAATCATTCCCAACGCATGCGATGGCTTGGAAATGGCTTGGCGGGTAACTCCTAATGCTGAAGCAAGCTCGTTTTGCGTTTGGCACGGATCCTCTTCGAGCAATGCCTCTAATTCAACGTCTTCGAAGGTTTTTGGCCTTCCTTCACGTGCACGGTCGTCAACATCGAAATCACCGTCTTTGAAGCGACGGAACCAATCACGGCACGTTGTTTCACTTAGAGCAGCATGTCCGTAAACTTTTTGGAGTTCTCGATGCGCTTCAGCCGCCGTTTTCTTCGAATAAAAGAAGAAAAGCAACACTTCCCGCAAATGACGATTATTTGGCACAAAATCAGACATTTTCACACAACCAAAAGTATACGACGCAAAAACAAAATCACTAATGTGTCAAAGCGGTTTGTTTACCATATGTTTAAGCTTGGTTCATGACGTTTTGGTTATGTCACAATCGACCAGCACTTACTAGTGGAGCCATCTCTTGAAAAACAGCGGGAACTTAGTTGCGCACCTAAGACATAATTTTTTCATAGACAAATACCGAGATCCACGCGCCTTATGCGCTGCCTTTGGAGGCGCCAAAAAGTTCCTCTACTGCTAACAGGATTCCGGCCGATTGAGTAGCTGAAACCGAATAGGAAAAAAATGTTAAACTGGAAGGTATGCCCTGTACAATGACGTAGAATTTTCGAAAAATATCAAAATTTAACAAAATGGCGTAGTTATGAAAAAATTCTGTTTTCTTGCCTATAAAATGGTCATTTTTTTCAATGCCAAATCGTCAATTTTCATCCAATCAAAAATATCCTACGTCATTGTAGAGCAAATATATTCAAGAGTACTCAGTTCAAATTTCAAGTCAATCGGATAATTGCTTTTTGAGTTACAATGTCAGCAAATTTGAAAAATCTCATTTCGAGAAAAACGCGTTTAAAGATTTAACTATCGATTTTTGCAAGTAAAAATGATATTGATATAAATTATATAAATGATAATGATATTCTTGAAAATGTAACCTGTCGAAAAAGGCAAAAAAATTGATTTTTTTATGGTGTCACACTGGTATAGCCTCTGTAGTTATGCTCCATTATTTCTTGGCAAAGAAATCGGCTGCGAAAATGCATCATTCGCTGGAGGAAGTGGATGCCGAGCATCCTCCATCAAGTCCAACGTGCAAAGGTGCGCTTTTGACGCGTCCAACGTTGTGATTTCTCTTTGGATAACAAGGGGGCCGTCCATTTATCTCGTCATCGATTTTTGCTGATTTTTACTCCGCCCCCCCCCCCCCCCCCGCCCTTTGAAGTTGTACAATCCTTCCTATCGTCATAATCCAATTATCATTACCGTCATTCAACGACCGGACCCCCACCCCTATTTTAAAATGAGGTAATTTATGAACGACCCCAAGGGTCTCGCTAGTCGGTACGACGCAAGACCTGGAAACTTGGCATTGTTCATTTCTCGCTAAAATCGATTAAACAGGCTCTTGTGCGATGCAGAATCGTTTGGTGGTCACGGATTTCCTAGTTCCAACTTCGTCCAGGCCTTATTTAGCCCAGGAAAACGATTTTCACCTATAACCGTCTCTCGGATCAAGAGTTTTGGTCCGATCGAGTTCCACTTGAAAAATTCGTAATCAGTGGACGATTTGGCATCGACCGAAGTGTCGGCAACTCAATCGGATCGCTAGATTAAGATTGGTCCTAGTCGGTACGACACAAGACCTGAAAATGTGACATTTTTCATTTCTCGCTAAAATCGATTAAGCACGCTCTTGGTTAAAGCAAAATCGTTTGGTGGTCACGAATTCCCTAGTTCCATCTTCGTCCAAGCTCCAAGGCTATAATCGTCTCCCGGATCAAGAGTTTTGGTCCGCTCGAGTTCTACCCGAAAAGTTCGCTATTAGCGGATGATTTTGCATTGACTGGAGTGTCGGCAACTCGATTGGATCGCTAGATTTCGATGAGTCCTGACAAGGACCGCGGAAAGACCACCAAAAAGATGGATGTCGTGTGTTACGAGCGGCTAAAAGGTTCGGAAACCGTCACTGGGGATCGTTATTGACTGCAACTGACGCGTTTGAAGGAAGCTCTGCACGAGAAGAGTCCGAACTGGAAGAAGCGCCATGTACTTTCTCGAAAGTATGCGCTTAAAGTCGGTGGGCAAAATATCTCACAAGCTACTGTATCGATCTTTCTGAAATTTGTGGGCCTTTTTCTACATGTAAGAATATTGTATTTGATGGTAGGATTTCTTTTCGATATATACATTCGATATGATGAACATAAAATGCCAATTTTTTTCGCAAAAATCAAGACTCACCTTGAATATGCGCCATTTTTTTTAAATTTGATACGTTGGAGGTTCCTTCGATCAATCGTAGGATAAACTAATATACTAAAGAAATATGTTTGATTTTTTTTATATTAGATAACCTGGCTCAGAAGGGCATTGCTCACCGCAAAAGACGTTTTCGAGAGGTGCTTCCCGGACGTCGGCTGTAAATCAATTATCTATATAAATAAAAAGAGAAGTCCTGACTGACTGACTGACTGACTGACTGACTCATCAACGCCCAGCCCAAACCCTTGGACCTAGAAAGCTGAAATTTTGCACAAAGGTTCCCTTTATAATGTAGACAAGGAATAAGGAAGGATTTTTCGAAATTCAACCCCTAAGGGAGTTAAATTGGGGGTGAAAGTTTGTATGAAAAATCTTATTCCTTGAGTTAATATACTTGAAAACTTAACACAAATAAATTATAAAGTAAATTATAAACTTTGTCACTTTTATTTTTCCTAAACTACCCCCTAAGAGGGGATTTGGGGGTATCAAAGTTTGTATGGAAGAATTTTAACGCGCGGTTCGATTAACTCGAAACTCAGTATTTATGCTTGAGAACAAAAATAAAGAATAACGTGTATCAGGGTTTTTCGAAAATCGACCCCTAACGGGTTACAAAGGGATAGTCATTTTTACAGGGGAGGATTTTATCGCGGGGCTTATCTTCTTTGAAACATCTTCTATGATCTTATTTGAAACTTGACACAAATACTTGCCTATGTAATAAAGTTTGTCATTAAAGGGTTGAGGGGGGGGGGGTGGTTAACGGGGATTATTTACGTAACTATTTTTTTCTAATTCTCACAGGATAGAGAATAAAGAGGATTTAATATTTGCACTTTAAAGTTGCCTTCATATTTGGCATTTAAGTAGGTAATTTTCCGTCCCGTTATTAGGTTATATTATTAGGTTTTAGAGATTTTATCCTCCATCAATCATATATCAATCCGCGCGCCGCTCCTCGGATACAATATAAGCAGTGCGAGAAGACATTGTTTACCTAGATTAACAAACGGGGTACTTTTAATCACGGTAGTATGTTCCCGTGGGATATTTTCCGACATCCACGCGGGCGAAGCCGCGGGCAAAAGCTAGTGATTAAATATTTTTACACAAAAAATTACAGAGTGTTCTTCAGATTATGCTTTTTCAAAACCCTATTTTTCTTAGAAATGTATCATCACGATCTGTAAAATCCCCAGAAATGCGCTGTTTTCGACATGTACAACTACTCGTGCAGAAATGTAACCGGGCATTCCCTCCTTTATGTTTCGCCCTGACCAGACTTGCCTTATCTGATTTACCTGACCAGGCCCTCCCATACAACAAACCGGAAAGATCGCAAAGTCGTTTTTTACGGCTTACCCTCTATGTTTGGAAATTACAATCTTCTGGCCAGGATACATTGCGGGTAAGTACATCTTCACGTAATGTCCACCCGGCCAGAACATTGACATGTTCTGATCAGTGGAGCATGTCTTCAAGAACTAAAGAAAAGCTACTTTGCTTTTCACCTCATCAAAAATATATATCATTGATTCAGATGAAACTAACATATCTGTTGTAATTCTATTCATCATTAAAAGCAATCATTTCATCAATGATAATCGACGAGGCTAACAATGCTTATCATAAATACCGGGATTACGATAACTAATGATTTGAGCATGAAGAATAGCCAAATTATTTTACGAGGCAAAAAAGTAAAGCAGGTCAATCGTGGTTTTTGAACGTCTTGTCGCCATGTAATTGAAATGTCGAATCTAAGGTAAAAAGTCGTCTGCTAAAGGTCGTCTTTAGCAGAAGACGTAAAGAAAGTAAAGACGTAAAGAAAAGCAGAAAAGCAGAAAAGCAGAAGACGTAAAGAAAAGTAAAAGTCGTCTGCTTACTGTATAAAGAGTCGCGGCGTGTTCGTCGTCCGTGACAGTGATGCTTATTTTTCTTATGCTGTGGTGCTCACATTTTTCTTTTTATTACTTGGCGTCAAGACGCTGCCGCGTCTCTTGATATCAATGTTCTGGCCGGGGAGACATCACCTGAATGTATTTCGCCAACAATCCACCAGGTGGCTACGAGCGAAGCGCTTCGCGTAAGCAAGCTACCATCGTACGAGCATAAAAGTTCGTCCTGTGAGTTATACCGCGTACAGGAGTGCTATGCTTACAGCGTGCACTTACGCTTATGATTTTGCGATACTTGTGAAATAACCCTTTGCACTCTTGGCCTTTTTCACTCCGATAGTGATCTGTCTACGTTTTTCCGTCTTTTTGCCTATCAGGAAATGCGAGCAAGCGTGTGTACTCACTCATGTACTACCCTAGCGGATAGATAACCAACAAAAAATACGATGTCGAAATACTCAATTGAGTACACTCCCGATTTTACCTCCTCAGGCATTCCAAAAACGTCGAAACGTGATTTTTAATTTCCTCGTTTGTTTCTGGTTATTTCCCGTTTTGTTCCCAACAACTTTCCTGGTCATTTACCGCTTGTTCTCTGGCCTTCTTAGCCTTAGACCCGTTACATTGCGATCCTATTCCAGGGTGGAAGACCAGAGCCTGATATTATCTAGGGAAGTAACTTACTTCCCTAGATAATGTCAGTTCTTTTTCCCGTCTCAAAGTTCTCCACGGGTAGGCATACCCCGTTAAAAAGTACTTCACAAGAGTAAACTGGGAAATCCTACCCCATCCGCCGTATTTCCCAGACATCGCTGCCTCCGATTACCATTCGTTCCGTTCGATGCAGTGAGCGCTCACGGCTCCGGACTTCACCTCGTACGAAGGAGTAAAAAAATTGCTAGATGACTGGATTGCCTCGAAAGGATCCGAATTCCTCCTGCTTGGAATCCAATTTATGATACAAACATGGACCAAGGTTGTCTCTCCCGACGGGCAATACTCTGAATAAACTAGTTCGGCGATTTGCTACCGAACCACTATCTTTCCTCTCACTCAAATATGGACGCTTTCATATGCAACCACCCAACATATATATTATTCTCGACGATTTTTCAGCGCTACAGTTTTCTAGCCCGTCCAAAAATACATTCCCATCTTCACAAGTATATTCCCATCGTTTATATTTATTTCAGCGTATAAACTCCGTATTTCGATATGATCCAATGTGCGTATATTTGAATACAAGGTACACAACGGAACTCACCACTATAAATGCACGTATACGCGGTACACACATATGCATATAATGTGTACATATAGATGCATACGTATGCACGCGTCTAGTGCGAGTTCATGAGATACCCGGTGAATTTTGTAACGTTATGTGCGTTTCCTGTGGCGTTTCTGGGGTAGAATGAAAGAGAGACAGATAGAGAGATAAAGGGTGAGAGAGCGGGGAGGGGGAGAGAGAGAGAGAGAGAGAGAGAGAGAGAGAGAGAGAGAGGGCGAGAGAGGGAGAGAGAGAGAGAGAGAGAGAGAGAGAGAGAGAGAGAGAGAGAGAGAGAGAGAGAGCTATGCAGGAAAAGGGAGACTGGAGGTTGTCGTATGCAAAATACATATACCAGCGAGTTTCCGGACTATCTTTGGCCTCTTCGCTATTCCGAATCTCCATCTGCGAGGCACAATGCTTGCCGTTTCCCGCGAGTTAATAAATATATAGTCCCGAATGAGCTTTCCAAGTTTATATGCATTACTTGTTTACCAACGTCCTCACACTTGCGCGCGTATGGCTTCTCCACTATTTATCTAAAGAAAAAGGCGTATGAATTATTCCGCGTTGAATGTTACTTTTTCCTAACTTCGAATGGACCCTTGCGGAATTTTAGGTATCAGTTTTCCCCATCGAACCCTTCCATATCACCTCCTACCCGCACTTCGGCGAATCTAACCTAACTTCCATTGCGTCCACAGCCGCCTTAAGGGGAAAGATCCCTTTAGGCAGCCGGAAATGAGCGAATTTGCAAGATTTCCTTTCGTGTTGGAACTATTTATTATACATAATTACTTAGACACATGTTTCTTATACAAGGTGTTTGGCACATGGACCGACACCATTTTTGCGGGCATTGGAGGGGTCATTTGCTACTTTTTTACCCTTAGACCCTATGGCCTAAGTGTCACGGTAATTAAGATATGATTTTTTTTTCGTTTTTTTTTCTTCTAAATACCCGAAATTTCGCCTTTCAATCGTCATAGCTTTTTTTTGTGGTTGTAATAGCACGAAATAACTTTTGTTGTGTTTTGCAATGTATGTTTATTATAAATAAATCATTATTCGATTACTTGGTTTCAAGAAGATGACTCATGAGCTTCTACATAAAAGCTATTTTGAACTTAGCTTTGTTTTAGAAAGTTCTTTAGTTCATACCCTTTCCAACGGTATGTTACATGACATAGAAATCATTAATTATGTAGTAAAAATAAAGAGAATAAGTTTTTTTATGATGAATTTAGGAGTTGACATTTTTTATACATTTACACATTTTTAACACTGGAAGTTCAAGAGTAATTTTCTTGAAACCAATTGTATTCAATAATTATTTTTTTATAATAAACATACATCGTAGAATACATCAAAAGTTATTTCGTGCTATTACAACCGCAAATTAAAAAGTTATGACGATTTAGGGGCGAAATTACGGGTAATTAAAAATAACGAAAAAAACATCACATCTCAATCACCGTGACACTTAGGACTTAGGATCTAAGGGTGGAAAAATTAGCAAATGAATCCCCCCCCTAATCACCCAAAAAAATGTGACGGTCCATGCGCTGAACACCCTGTATATGACATTTCTCAATTTTCCAGAGAGACAAATGAGTGCTCCCCTTGAAGTCATATTGTCATCACATGATGACTCACAATAACACATCCAAATGAAGCAAAGTTGTACTCACGCGAATATGCATGCAGTGAATTCATCAGACTAGTAAAATTGGCTCATGAATATCTAACAATAAGTGAGCGCATATGGGGCTCATATTGGCGGCATGGCGTAACGTAACTATGTTGCACTCATATGGAGCTGATATGGGTGTCATGGCGTGAAAAATAAAAAAATCCAAAAATGTTGATTAAAAAAAATCTGGTAGTATTTTTATTTCCTTATGCTTTATTTATGTTCCTGCCTATATAATAAATGGATTAAAACGTATCCTGCCTCGTTAAAGTTTTCACCTACCTACGGTTTGAACCCACGTCTTCTAATTATAGAGCTGAGCGCGCTACCTACCTAGCCAATCTAACACTTGTGTAAACTTTCTTTGTTTCTTTGCCTGTTTGTATTATTCTTGATTTTTATGTATACCGTCGTCATATTGCGCTCATCGAATGTATCACTGAAAACATGCATATCGTCGTCATGGAATGTATCACTGACAAGGAACATCCCTCAGGTGACACCCTTCGATTTTGTTGAAATGTGGATATGTTATGAAGCACCGAAAAGTAAGGGATACGTATTTTTTTATTGGCGGAAAAACGGTTTTAAAGGGTGAAACCACCCCTCGAAAAAAGGCATCTCTAGGGGTAAGCAGTTTCACACACAAGGAAACCACCGATTTTAATGAAACAAAAACGAAAATTCTTCTGATCCGAAGCAATGAAAAATCCACTATAGTGTCATTGCAAAAAAAAATTAAGGGGTGAAATACCCCTATAGGAAGGGGTGGTTTCACCCCTTCAAAGCGTTTTTCCCCCGATAAAAAATACGTATCGCTTACTTTTCGGTGCTTTATAACATATCCAAATTTCAACTAAATCGAAGGGTGTCACCTAAGGGATGTTCCTTGTTAGAAACATGCATTTCGACGTCATATTGCGCTCATCGAATGTATCACTTAGAAACACGCATATCGCTTTCATGTTGCGCCCATCGAATGTATCATTGACAAACATGCATATCGCCATCATATTGCTTGCATTGCATGTCTATTACCATCGCTAACCCAGTGAATTCATCAACACAAGTTATTGGATGACTTCCATGTGACGCAAAATTTGCAGATATTAAATGCGGACACTTGAGCACAGCGATATTAGTTCGGCGTGCTCCAAAGGTACGATGCATTTGTAAACGACATATTGAGATCTAAATGTTTTGTACATTCACGATACTAAATGAGTTGACGGCTTTGCATCACGACATGAAGTCAATATGCTGTGACATTTGCTTCATCAATTGTATGCACGGCGTGATGATCATGGCTGTCTATCTGGATAGTTTTGAAAAATAATTTTTCAGGAATTTCAGGTTCTTATAGACGTTAATTATGTAATATAAAAATCTCCGAAATTCCAAAATGATCGGTCGAATCGTTTTTGAGTTTTCTTGTACGAGATCCACAAAACGTGGTTTTCAGGAAAACGCGTTTGAGAGAGAGATGCCTTTAGGCGAGGAATATTTTTTCTGATTTTCATGATTTTCTTTAAGTAACGATTTCTCCACCATTTTTGAGACTTAGGGTAGGGTAGCGTGGTCCGAACCGACCACCTAATCAGCAAAGGCAATAAAAGTCCATCGAATTAATTTTTTGTTCAAACCAAATTTTGATTCGTTAGAAGGAACGTTATTCTAAGTTTTGAGCCGCTTGGGGAGGTTTTTGGGTACCGGTTGTTTAAGATACCGAGGCCTTAATGAAAGTCTGCATAATGGTCGTTCTCAAAAATCGTGGTCCGAAACCGACCTCCCCATGGTCCGAACCCGACCCCCTATTTTTTTACAGCGAATCAAGGGAAAAGGCAAAATTTTGAATTTATTTTCCAACTTGTTAGCAAATAATACGATTTGGGAATAATTTTCAAATTTATTTTAGAACATTTGAAGGCCTTTTTCGGGAAATACAATTGAATGAATGCATTGATTACAATATTACTCGCTTAAGGCAAAAATTACAATTTTAATCGCTGTCTGAGCCGTCTTCTGCCTCACAATAACTGCGAATAACCGACGGACGAATTCTAATGCCATGGCAGCAAGTGCTCGCCACCGAATTGCCGGATCTACTTTTGGCTTTAGACGTTTGAACGATCGCCCCATTTCTAAAATAACCATGTGTAATTACCGTCAGAAGGCATTAAATCACAGTTTGACTATCAAAAATACGCTAGAAAATCTTTAGTCCCCAAAAACGTAGGGTTCGGTTTCAGACCACCCATTGGCGGTCGGTTTAGGATCACCGAGAATTTTTTCCAACAACGACTCGCCGTTTACTTACAACGATGCAAGTGATCTACATTTATTAGTGCGTGTTCAGGTCTAGGCTATAAGCAACCAAAACAACCTACCTTTGGATTTTTCAAGAAAAAATAAAACACTTCAAACTGCAGTTCCGTGCAGCTTAAAAATGAACTTTCGCGTTGTCAAAACACGACGCGACGCTAAACCATAGAATGAAATGAGAGAAAAAGATGGCTTTCTACCTCCAAATTGTCGGTGTTGTGAGAGCTTTCGAATGCCACCACCGTTAGTTTCGGTTGCGCACAAGTACTGATAAACATGGAGAGGTCGGTATGGGACCACCGGTCGGTTTCGGACGATGTTACCCTATGTTTTATTACTGCTTTTCGCTGCTACATGGTATTTTTAAATGAATCTTTGAAAATGGCGGACATGTAGTTAAAAAACTAATCCACCGATTCTGATGAAATTATGTATAAACCGGTTTTACCTTATTGTCTAAAACATGAGACCAAATATTTTAAAAAATTAAAAGAAGTAGTAATATGCGTTTCAACTGGATTGGAAGGCAAAACGTGTAGCCATTTTTTTCGGAAAAACCAACTTTTTTGTTCTAACGCGTACGATTTAATCGATTTTCAATATTTCGCACTATTTCTTGGTCCATATTCTTGGTATGAGTGTTAATGAAAGAAAAATCTTCGTGATTTTTTTTCAGATTAATCCAGACGACGCCTACGTGTCACGCCGTCTGACAACATCCGCCACAACCCGTTCAGAAGACCGTGCCATGCGTCCACCATTTTTAAAGATTAATGAAAAAAAGTACCATGTAACAGTCAAAAGTAGCAATAAAAACATACCCTAAGTCTCAAAAATGGTAAAGAAATCTTTCCTTTTAAAAAAGAATCATGAAAATCAGCAATTTTTTCCTCGCCTAAACGCATCTTCCCCCTGAAAATTTAAAGACTCAAGAATTTTGTGACTGATTTACCTACGGATTAATTTGTGATCCCGCGGCAATAAGGTAGTCCCTCATCTTCCTCGTGGAGTTCATTTTCAGCCATAAGCTTTCTTTACGTTATAAAGGGATTGGCCCCCTTAAGCTACCGCCCCCCCCCCCCACCGCATTTGTCGAGAGTACGGGGAAACTGGAAACTGAGAAATATAATTACCATCCTAGAAATTATCAGATTGACATACACTACCTGCCAAAAGTTTCCAGACACTTCACATAATCGCAAAACTTTCGATCCCTTTGGATAATTACAAAATTATATGAGAATAATATAATTAATTGTACAGAGCTATATAATATCTTCGTAAAATAATAAATGAAATGAACTATATTATTCTAACATTATTTGGCAATTATCCAGTGATCGAAAGTTTTGCAATTATCTGAAGAGTCCCGAAGCTTATGGCCAGTAGTGTATATTAGGGTGGCACAAATTTGAGGTCAATTTTTTTCTTATTTTGCTCACCATTCAATTATCTTCTTTGAAGAAAAAAAAATGTCGCGAAATCTGCGAACGGTCAAAAAATATTCAGACGTCGCTCAAGCCTCCCAAAAATTCAATTTTTCTCTAAAAATCGTTTTTGTTTGTTTTTTTTCCGTTCACTTCTCACCCATGAATTTTACGCTTTATAATTTTTAAATTACCGTCGCGAAAGCTCGAGCCGGTCAATGAATATTTAGTGATCGCTCATGAGCTTCGAAATTTCCGATTTTCGCCAATTATTTTTTACTCATCTCACTCATAAATTAGACGGTCTGTAAAATTTTCAAAACAATTCCTTGTTTTTCTTTAGAAGCAGATTTTTCAAATTTACCTCACACTACTAACCCAAGGATTATAATCTTTGTTCTCGTAACATAATTCTTTAAAGCTCTTGTCCATTAACAAAATTATAGGTCCCCCGTTTTATCGGGTTAGACGTGTGAGGTAAGCTAAAAAATCCATTGCTCAAGCAAAAAAGGATTAATCGTTTTGAAAATTTTACAAAGTGTTAAATTTATGAGTGAGATGAGAAAAAAAATCGCGACAATTCGAAATTTCAAAGCTCTTGAGCGACCACTAAATATTCATTGACCGGCAAAAGCTTTCGCGACCTTAATTTTAACATTATAGAGCGTAAAATTCACGGGTGAGAAGTGAACGGAAAAAAATCGATTTTTTTAATGAAAATTTGAAACCTTGAGAGGCTTAATCGACCTCTAAATGTTTTTTGACCGCTAGCAGCTATCGCGACAATTTTCCCTTTTCTTTAAGGTAGATAACTGGATGGTGAGAAAAACGAAAAAATAGAGCTCAAGTTTGTGCAACCCTAATGTATATGTATTGTAAATGTATATTGGCAATTCGCAATTTATTCCGGTCCGCAAATGTCAAAATGAATAAAATTTTCGTACGTATTGGTCTATTATTTTCTTGAGCGTGTATTTGGCTGTCGAAAGTGATTGAATATTTTTTTAACGTGCCTTTTCGATCGATGGTTACAGGTGGTGATCGCAAATGAGGCTTCCGGCGAGGAGGGAAAAAGTTGTCTGACAGTATTCGGCCGGGGCGGAGGGGGGAGGAAGGTAGCCGGCTGGGAAAAATATGCCTGTACTGGCAGCTGGAAGTTGGGGTTGGTGGTGGGGCTTCTTCGGTCTGGCCCTGCTCGTCCTTGCCACCCCGAGTCCTGCCGCTATTCGCAAAGGTAAGCCTTTAATCCTTTCCCTACAACGCGCCGCTTCATTTTACACGTTGTTCGCGGTCGTATACGTGCACACGGATGTGCGCGTTAATGTATAAGGACATACACAAACGACGAAGGCATCGCTCATAAACCAAGCCATTTTTTCTTTTTTGTAAGTTCGCAGTATTTTCCACAAACACAATTTACTTTTTTTTTTCAATGTTCCTCCGGATACCCTTTCTGCCTTTTATGATGTATCTAGGTTTTAGCCCATATTGATGACTTCGGTATTTCCGGTTCCTCGGAGACCTCTCCGGCTCACCCATCTCAGTATCGAAGCCAATCAGAGCAATGCAAAAATGTTTCATCGCTGCAAATTAATTTTTCTCTATTGTTTCTCCTTCACTTTCAGCCCACAAATTACTCCTTTGGGGCCGGGTTGAAATTCCGAACTTTGAATGCTCCGACGGTTTAAAATTCCTAATTTTAATGTTCCCAAATTCAAGATGGGCCGGGTTGAAATTCCGAATTTTTAATGATCAGAACGCTCAAAACTCCAAAAGAATACTACCCCAAAAGATCAAAACTCCGAAAGAATTTTACACTGATCGCACGTCCTTCGATAAACGTGGGATCGTATATTTAATATTATTTTGGCGCCGATTCAAACACGGGAACAATTTTGGAGGATAATGGGAACTTGGGTCGCGCCGACAACGAAGAAACACTGGAATAGTCGTTACGTTTTACTAAAGTGTTTATTAAGTGTCTACGCGTGGATCAGACGGCGGACGAAGACGCGGGTTACGCGAAGTTTTGATATTAAGGCGTTACCCCCACTTGTAGCGCAAAAAAAGGCCTTTTTCATGAATTTTTTTAAAGAAAACTACAAAACTTTTTTAATCGATCAATATACCATCTCAAAGAACACATCTTGGAGAACTTTCAGTAATTTTTTTATTGAAAAATATTACATTGTTTAGTGGCAAATGGCCGTCAATGAAATAATGTTTTTATATACACGGTTTGCGGTGACCAACATTGCGGCGAAGTGGATCATCTGGAAAAAAAATGCGGATGGATTTAGTCAAATATAAGTATAAACTAGTCTTTGATCGAAGGATTTTAAAAAATATTCATTTTTCACAAAGTGGCGGACAATCAAAGTTAATGGTTCGATTTTAATGAAAAAAAAATCGAACGATTAAAGACTACATTTTTATGTATTAAATAAGCCTGCAAAATTTCAAGAAGATCGGTTCATTAGTGTTCGAGTAATCTTGGTCACCGACTTCAGAAATGCCATTTTGAGAAAAACGCGTTTAAATTTTCTCTTTCAACGCTCTTTCAACGCGGATTCTTCTCTTTCAACGCTCATACCTCAGACAATTTTGTTCGGATCGACTTGAAATTTTCAGGACATATTCTCAGATACTTATACTTCAAAAAAATGCAATAAAAAAAATCGATTTTTTCAAAATCGCAAGTGGGGGTAACCCCTTAAGCGCAACTTGGCAGTAGCGAAAGTTGCGTGAATTATTGAAATTTCGTATAGGGGACGAAAAACGAGATCGAATAGCGCGAGATTATCTTTGCTATTCGAGGCCCGGAGGATTACTGAATTTTCGGTAAGAACGCGCGTATTACCTGGTCCGAGGATCGCGAGGGCCGAAGGGTAATTCGGGAGTACGAAATCGCGCTTGTTTTTGCGTACGTACGTCATAATCCGTCGCGAAGAGCCGGGACTACAATCGCGCATAGCAACAGGAATTTGTAAACACTTTAAATTTAATATTCGAGAATACGCTAAATTGATGGAAATTCGAACATACCGCTTGCCTCGTTCCGAATGGAACGAAATGCTTCAAGATTCTCGCAGCGCTTGCCGTGTGATCTTTTCGCAAGTACAATTTTAGACCCGACATTAATTGCGAGAACTTACTAACTAACAAAGAATTTTACATGAGAAACCCGACAGTAAATCGAAAACTTAAGATCTAGAAAAAAAAACGAATTAAGGCTCCGGTGCGCCTGGAGCTTAATCGCAAGGAAGGGGACACACTTCCGTAATGGGGTGCTTTAAAATCGTTTTCGCGGTACGTAGCGTTACGACGCGACCTAGAGCATCGGGACCTGAGTGCGTATCGAGTACGCGAGCTAATTCCCATCGCGACGGCGGGAGTAATTCGTTTTTGAGGAGTACGAGCGCTCCGATTTTTAGGAAAATATTTTTTAAGTATTGAATTTCGAGTTTCCTATTATTTTTATAATATGGAAACAACCTTAATAATCTACTACTCGACTTCAGTAGTACGCCATATCGTTGACGTTTAGCATCGTCGCAATTTCGGTGGCCGTCATCGGTTCCACGCGCCCGGCTTATTATTTTTTGTAGCCGGCTAACGAGGAGAATGAAAATGCTGTGGAAGTTTATCAAAAGAGTAACGGGATTGTACCTGAAGTCCAGTTTAGAGACAAATGTAGATTCTGACGGACAAGAATTAGAAAATGAAAAGATAATACTGCGATTGCAAATGAAAAAACGTCGCGTTGAAGTTAACCTCAATGTCCAATGTCCAATCTGTCCAAAGTCCAATTTTTCTGGCGACATGTACCTATACAGTACATGTCGCCAGAAAAATTGAGATGCCTTTGCTGTACGTAAAAGAACTTCAAGTAAATATCGACGAAGGGCCCTTTATAATCCATTAAAAAATGTACGGCTTCGCACAATCATATTTTTAATTCGCGTTGAAAATATCCGATAGACGAATCAAATTTGCGCGGTTATCCGGCGTTGCCACACGTCGAGCAAGATGGCTGCTGTTACGTCACGAGAAGTCTCGCTCTCCGAAAACTTCGGTTTTTGCGACTTTATTTCTAAATTTATTGCTTATTTCTGCGGTGAGCTTTCCAATTCAAGGTGCCTTATCGATCACAAAGATTCAACGAACGCAACCATCAGTTTTTTTTACGTGTTTCTTGGCTCCAAGTAGCACAAAAAAATCGATATATGAGACGCCAGACACATTTTGTCATCCACGTGTGACTAATTAACCAACTTCAACAATTAATAACTCGGAAAGTGTACGGTAAATCTCGTGGAAACTCCGCATACGCATGAACAAAGGTCTCGACAATGCTATTTAAAAAAATCGGCCTTTTATGTTGAACTCAATCACCGTACCTCCTTAAAGCCTTTCACTCCAGCTTCCCACAGTCCGCCGAAGTGATGCGCAGAGGCCGAAATAAAATGCCAATGGATTCCATCCATCATGAGGTTATCACGTAAGGCAGAATGCTTGAGGGTGGCCACGAATGTTCGGCGCAATTCGTTGTCAGCGCCTTGAAAATTCGTTTCGGTGTCGCTGAAAACGTCGATCGGTCGACCGCGTCTACTCATGAGTCGTTGAAAAGCGGCAAGGAAACCGGAAGTCGCGTAGTCATCGACGTATTCGAGGTGAACGGCGCGTGTTGCGAGGCAAACGAAGAGTACCACGTAATATTTTCGCGCTTTTTGGCATCATCCTACATATGGGATTACCTGGAATGGACCGGCATAGTCCACGCCACAATGTGAGAACGGAGGAGACGGATTGACTCGGGGAGAGGGAAGGTCTCCCATGATGTGACTGGCAGTAACAGCGCGTTCGCGGACGCACGTTATACACCTATTGATCCGAGCTTTAACGAGGGATCTCGCGCCGAGAATCCAATAATTTTGGCGAAGGAGTCGCAACGTGAGCTGACTGCCTCCGTGCAATGAGCGTAAATGCGTTTGATCGATGATTAATTCACTTACGTGATGTCGCGGTAGAATGCGTGGAAATCGTTCGTCATAAGAAAGGAACGAGTGACGCAACCGCCCGCCAAGACGCAGCTGATCGTTCCCGTCGAGAAACGGATTAACGGAGACTTTGTCCTTGGAGTGCCATATTTCAGGTGTTTACATTTTATTTTTTTTTAAGGAAACGAGTAAAGCTTTTTGAGTGCTGTTTTTTCCTTGCTTTTATTCATGATATACAGAACGTTCAAAAAAATTTTTTTTTAAGAAAAAAACCAAAACGTCGGCCGTTGCAGCTCCGCGAGGTCCTCAAATCGCGGGAGGCAAACGGCTAACACCACTGCCCCCTCTTTGTTGATCTGAAACACAAATTCAAAGCATATTATCAATCTGTGACCCTTTGGTCATGGAATGACGGATGGGTTTTTCGTTTAGTACAAATTTCGGAAAATGGCGGCAATTAAAAAAAAACGAATTTTCGCGTTTTTTTTCGCATAAAAAGATAAATAATAAATGCAAAAATGTATCTATCAAAAAAACGATGTGTCATTCCGTGAAGACATATTTTCTGAGTATGCTCTCCAAATTTCAGGTCGATATGTTAGTTACAGCAGTCAGGAGAATGTCAGCCATTTTTAAAAACGTGTTTTTGAGAAAGACGCGTTTAGAGTTTTGTAATGTGTTTACACAAATGTGTTTATAATTACCGCTAATCGGCAATGCCTGGTCCATAGGTCCATCCCTCCTCTTCTTCTAGCTGCTCATGTTGAGCCGCTAACATCTCCCGCCGATTTCAAGGACAAAGTCTCCCTTGAGCGACTTGAGGGGGCTTGAGCGCGGCAGTGCCGTATTTGACTGCAGCGCTTGGATTTCCGCCTTGAAGGATGCGTGTTGAACGCAGCGGACCGAAAAGTCGCGTGCTTCGTTTAAGTTCTCAACTAGTTGAGTAGTTGAGGCTGCGGATTGGTCGAGTTTGCGAGTTCGGTATTTTCGTAGCCAGTGGAAAGAATAACCGTAACTCGAAGCAGTTTTCCCCAGCTTGAAAAGCGTGAGGGAAATTCCCAGTCCTCCATATCTTGTACGATGTGCGTCGTCGCTGAGGAGCGTTGTTCTTGGAGAACGATTTGTGGATCGACTGAGTCGTCCGAGGTCGCGCAAGGTCGTGCATTCGGCCAAAAAGCGGAATTCTGAGGAAGCCAAGATGGGCCTGACCACCAGAGCGGGTGTTGCAGAAATTCATCAACGGGAATTCCCCGAGACGCGCAATCCGCGGGATTATCGCGCGTAGAGACATGATGTCACTTCCCAGGTAGGAATTGACGATGAAAAAAGGGCTCGCCAAGCTCTGAAACAAGGCTCACATTTTTTAATTCAGGCTGAGCACCAGCCTGATTTCAGGCCTAGCTAAACCCCTGAATGATAACGCGGTTTCAGGCTGTTGCACACAGGCTTGACCAAAGGCTGGTAGAAAAGCCTGTACTAAGCCTGAAACGACGAAACAACAAGGTTCAAAACGAGCCTTAATGAAGCCTTCACGAGCATTTATGACCAAGCTTATCCCAAACTCTTCTCGAGGCTATATGAGGCCTGTTTTTAGTTTTCTATATTCTACATTGGGGTAAATTTAATAAATTTGTCAAGAATTCATTTTATTTATTATATATATTTATTATTCATTATATTATTTGTTATAAAATATATATAAAATATTTTAAACACAATACTTTATTTTATTTATTGTTTATGGGACACGTAATACACAGAGTGTACGCGAACCCCCGAGAGTGAGTATATACGAAATGTATATGCGACGAGAAAAAACTTTTTTGTGTGACTCATAAATATCGATAAGAGAATATGTTTAAATGTCCTGAGCTGCCTCCTTCGCTTTCGTTTCGCGTGCCTTCGCACCCGACAAATTTATTGCTAATTTTTTTTTTCATAAAAGTAGAAAAAAAAAATTATTTAAAATTTATTTTATTTTATCACAACCTGAAACAAGCCTGCATCCAGCCTTGATTTTTTAGCCTTAAAATTCACTTGCTGAATGAAGCTTGAAATAACCTTGAGTTTAGGCTAAGCAGCCACTCTTGGTTCCAGGCTGCTCCAAACGATGCAATGAAACCTGGCCCAGGTCTGTCTCACTCAGGCTCGGTGAAACAAGGCTCGCACAAGTTTGTTTCCATCGTCAACCTTTTGATTCCCTACCTGGGTTAATCTCGGGCATTTTAGTTTGGATCTCGGAGACCCGATTTGCGACGTAAGGCCTCCAGCGGGAAAGGTGCTGGGTGAGCCACGCGAGTGCGACGGTTGAGTCGGTCCAACCATGCACGGGAATTGATTCGAATTTTAATTGTCGTTTGACGTATTCAATCAGTCGAACAAGCAATACGACTCCATTCAGTTCGAGTCGCGGAATGGAGACTGTCTAAAGTGGAGCGACTTTAGATTGGGCCTCTAATAGTGAAACGGATATGTCGGAGAGAGAGTTCAAGACTCGTACAGACACGACCGCGGAGAATGCGCGTTGTGACGCGTTCGCGAAACCGTGGAGCTCGATACCACCATGTTCTTGCGCGGTGGTGCTGATCCAGCCAGGAATGCGTAAGGTTGATAATTCAGGCAGATCATGCCGATAAGAATTCCACCTTTCCAGGAGCGATGGAGGAACTGCGGCATCCCAATCAATTTTTGCAATGTAAATAAAAAGACGCCAATTTTGAAAAACTTACTTTTTAATATTTTTTTTTTACAACATTACACTTTCTAATTTGAAATATAAAAGTTATGAACAATGCTTCTCAATAACTTTTTCCTCCTGCGAATGTATAAAAAAAAGTAACTTGATAAAAATAGCGTCTTTATATTCATATTTTTCATTAATATAACAATTAATTTTACGGAAATAGCAACTGTTCTCCAAAAAAAAAAATTTAATGCCGTTAACTATCAAACTATTACATTCTGAATTATTTAATAACATCATTTCGTATAAATTAAATGATCTGCAAAAAAGGTCCCATGACATTTTGTGATAAGTTTGATAGTTTCGCGAGAAAAGTGAACAAATCTTGAAATTTACTATAAATTCAACTTTAACCTTGAATAACTCTTAAAAGAGTAGATTTATCCCAAAATGATAAGAAGCGTTTTCAGAAAGTGTTCAATTCCCTACAAAAATTTGTCTTGCGCATTATTGTATGTTTACCCGTTGGCGAGTTACGAAATTTAAAAGTAGCAAGCAAAGTTTTCTCCATCCCATTAGCATGGGGAAAAAGAAAATCGCGATGTGGAACCTTTAAATATTAATATTAAGCGCTCATTTTTCAACATGCGTCCTATTTCACCTTACTGCAACTACTGAATAGGGAAATAAAAAAAGGATGGTCGATTTTTTAAATCACTCTAATCTACACAGCACACTGTTTCTTTCGTGGCGAGCACTTTCTCTCATTTTCTTGCTTCCTATTTCGCGAGCAGCGATTTTCTCAACGTGGATTCTACCAAAATTGCATGCAATTTAAATAAAACGTTGATCTTTTCTCCTCTCCTGTTTCTTCTTCACTTTTAGACCACGCCTTCCACTTCACTACTTTCAATCCCTTACAAATATTGTAAGAGATTGAATTCCCCCAGAGTGTCGCCCCCTGAGCCATTGCGCGGCCAAGCGGTCACCTATCCAAGTATTGGCCGTGCTTGATACCGAAGATCACCGAAGCTGTAACCGTTACCATCAATTTTAATCCACAATCGGCCTACTAAATCACAAAAATCCGATAAGACAAGCTTCCTTCTTCCAAAAATGTTCGCTTTTGTTCCATTGCCGCATCAAGCGCTTACACATTCCGCAACAATCGATCAACGTAGTCAGAATCCTTGTATACATTTTCACAAATGGATTTACGTGTCGAGTAAAAAAATGTCATCAGCAAACGTTGATCCCACTACCAAATGGAACTACCGATCCCTTAGAGGCCATTCCTCTGTGTAATGTTCTCCATTTCATTCGTATTCCCACACGGATCTTTCCAATTTCTCTCACAGCTATTTCGAATTGGCGACGCATGATTTACGCTTCGTATAAATTGCTAAGCTCGAACGTGTTCGGCTCCAAGGTACGTGTGTATACGAGTGCATATGGACGAAACGGTGTGTTTGTAGAATGGAGCAAATAGGTATACAATTCCTGGTTGAATGCGTACGCCTACATGGAGCTGGAGAACATGGTACACAGCATAGACCACAATACATATGTACATTCCTGTATATATATATATATACTTATCTACACGACCATATGCACCATCAAAGCTGGTAGATTTGGTCGTTGTTGCTCACGCTACACGAATAGACTCTACACCTGGTGTTGATCAAACTAACGTAGGACTGAAAGCGTACACGATCCACAGGAGGAGGCTTTTCCCAATCCCAATGTCTGACCAGTTCCATTTGAATGTGTACTCCACTAGTTCGGCTGGATACCCGAAACACACGCATATTTCGAGCGAATCATTTACTTAAAAGCTTATAACGGATTTCCCTCTCTCTTGGATTATATTCGTAAGTAATCAACGTAATACAATATGCATGAAGCAACCAAAGTATAAGAGCATTAAGATCATTATTGTTATGCCGCCCACGTTGTCCTCCGATTCGTTTATCAATAAACTGCTCCGAAGATAGCGAATAAGCAGCAAGCTTCCCCTCGAATGATACGATTCTTCCAAATACTCCGTATCCACTACTCGGATGGGTGGCCGCCCACTGACTACCGAGCGTAAGTTCCACTGACTTTCCGATGATGAAGATAACTGAGACTCGCTGAGACTGGCTGCTTTCGACGAGACAAGTATTGCCCAGTTTCCCTGTGCCCTCCCGTAAATGTGATAGCGCGTCGATGCTCCGGGCGATCGTTGGGAAACCGGAATCCGGTGACAATTGCGAGAAGAAAATGAAAGAGACGGGATCTTGGTGGGTTGGGATTAATTAATTATTCCGCAAGCAATATAGGAACGACGAGGGGAGTAATAGATATAAGTGACAGAAGGGGAGATTGAGGAGGGAAAAAAATGTCTTTCTTGGAATTTTCTTCTTTTCCTCCGTCGCAGCGACAAAAGTTTCCAAGCTGTGAGCCACATTCAGGAATCTCGTCGCCCTTAGAAAGAATATATATGCCAAGCATATAATACACACGCACGCATGCACACGCACGCATGCACACACACACATGCACACACACACACACACACACGCACACACACACACACACACACACACACACACACACACACACACACACACACACACACACACACACACACACACACACACACACACACACACACACACACACACACACACACACACACACACACACACACACACACACACACACACACACACACACACACACACACACACACACACACACACACACACACACACACACACACACACACACACACACACACACACGCATCGGTGGTATTGAGCAAAGGCAGTACGAGAGGATGCCAACGGTTCGAGGGAACTTCGAGAGTGGACGCATTTGGGGATTTCGAAGTTTAGACTCTATACCAAGCGATAATGCTTTCCCGCCTTTTCTCTCTCTCTCTCTCTCTCTCTCTCCCTCTCTCTCTTTCTCTCTCTTTTTGCCCTTCGGGTCGCGCCATCAGGGAGGCCTGGGCGAAAAGCTTGGATAAAACTTTACTTCTCGCCTCGTGTGCGCCTGAGCTTACTCCTATGCTGTCGCGTTCCATCGCGACAAAACGCCTCCCTACACACACAATCGGAACTTTATCCCCTCCTTTAGCACGGCGTAGTCGATTTGGGGTATTTTTTTGTTCCGAGCTTCGCCTCAGCCGAAGGAGAAGATACAAGACATTCGAGGAAAGAAATGTTTTGTCATGTCCGGGAGGAGTGAAAATATTTGGTTGGAACGAATGGCTATCGTTGTTATTGCATTGCTCTTTGTGGGATATCACGTGATTTATTTTATTTCCTGTTCACTTTGCCATTTCCTCGGAGAGATTCGACGGCTTGCCCCAAGCTACAAATTTCTACTGCACTGCTGTGTTTTGCATTTGCACGAGGGCACAGGGAAACTGCGCAAAACCTGGAATGGTGGAGACGGTCGTATTCTGCTGTTTCGTCAGTTGGGTTGCCACTGGGAACTCGGTAAATATGACGCTTGAGAGCTCCTTGGAGCGGTCACCCATCCGAGTATTGGCCTGGGCCAACGCGTTGTTGGGTTTCTGGATTGATTGTTTCGGAGTTATTTTTCACGATCTACAACGCACGTCATCCTCCGTTTGACGGATTATGCCTAGTTGTAAATGTCGAAAAGAGCTCATATTTGGGATTTTCTTTTAGAAAATCGTACTTGAGAGAACAAAGCGTTTACAGTTTCGAACGACGCACCGAGCGTTCAGACGGGCGTCAACATAACAGCCTATAAATCTGACAATTTTGATCGGATCACCTTGAAATTTTCCTAGAACATTTATGAAATGATACATCGTCAAAATATGTTGGTTTTAAAAACAGGGATTTTTCGACTTTTGTAATTAAGCATTACCCCTTAAGTGCCGAAGACTATTTCAGACGTTTACCACTGTAAACGTCTGAAATTAAGTGATTTTTCGCGTTTTTTTGCGGAAGGACAAGTAAGACGATAATAATATTCAAGGATGTTATTATAGCAATATCTTCAAGTGAACAAAAAAAAATATACAAAATAGTGACGCTAGAGCCGTGTCTTGCGAGGCGTGTTAAATTTGAGACGCTCTTTGGCACGCAGTACAACTGACGCAAATTTGAATGTGGAAGAAAGAATGTTTAATTCTATTTATCTACATGAGTATAGCTAGAGAAATACGTAGGAGATTTTGAAAATATTATTTTTTGTGTAATTGGCAAGCATTTAGAGTAAAAACTCAACTTGCGACAGAAAAAAGGACAATCATTTGTTAATAAATAAAGTTACAATTAACTCATGGAAAAGCCCGTACGAATTTCTCTTCGGAATGTTATTTTGAAGATGTGCTCAAAATTTGGAGTGAAAAGAATGAAAATTATTGGAGTTATGCTGCGTGCCATTTTGAAAATTGTGTTCCGAGAAAAAGGGTCGACGTTTCGCACGCGGGCCAGCCACTGCCACCGCAGACCCACACGGACCTTTGTTTCACAGGTACGAAACTTTCTCCCCCTTATTCTAGATGGTTCAAAGCATCTCTCAAGGGGTCTTCTCACTTTAGACGCTAAAAAAGGCTAATTTAATGAATTTTTTGATACGTTTATATTATAGATATTGATATAAAAGTTGTTAGACTTAATAAATACGCTTTCGGAAAACATTCAAAAATTTTATTCATTTTTTAAGTCACTATTTATGAACGAAACCGATAGTTAAAAAAATGTCCGAAAACAGTTGTAGGTGTGGGCTTTCGATGAAATCTCGGAGATGGATCATCCGAAACAAAAAAATCAAACGGTTTTAGATTCAAGTATGTTAATGGCTATAGCGCATATCATACGAATTTTGATATATGCAAAAATAACAAAATGGCCGACATTTTTCGAAAAAACAAAAAAAAACGTGTTTTTCACCGTTTTTGGCAAAAAAAATTAGCAAATATCAAAATTTGAAAAAATCCTTGATGGGCGCTATCGCTTTAGGTGTAAAGAATATGTGGTTAAAATTTCATAAGAATCGGTTCAGTAGTTTCGAAGATTTTATCAACAAGCCGTCGAAAAACGTTGTCTCGAGAAAAAAGCGTTTAAAGTTTGTTGGGATGACGTAAACACATCCAATTTAAAAAAAATGTATTTCGAAAGTGTATTTATTAAGTGTAACAACTTTTATATTAATATCTATAATATAAATCTATCAAACAAAAAAACAAAAACAGCCTTTTTGAGCGTCTAAAGTGAGAAGACCTCTTAAGCCGATTTAAAAAAAGTTAATTTTCTAAAAGTTCTACAGTTACCCCTTAACGCGGGTCTCTACATCCAAAATCCGAAAAATGAGTCAAAACGAATTCGAGGCTTTTTCCAATCAGCGGCAATCCTGCCGAATGCAGAAAGAAAATATTTCGCGCATGAAAAAATGTAAAAAGCGGTGGGGGCGAAGCGATGAAAACAAATTCTATCACTCTCGACGTTACGTACGTTTTTTCCCCTCATGATTCTCAAATTTCGTGGTCTCGAAGGACAACCTTCCAAGTTTCGGAGTGCGAGTCCAGAATTGTCGAAATTCAGTGAAAACGACGAGGGCGAGGATGGAAGTCTCGAATTTCGTCGTGTATCCCGGGGGGGGGGGGGGGGGGGTGTCGCCCCTGGATCCGGTGAATGGAGGGGCTTATGGATGTGAGAGAACACGTATGCGGTGAAGTTCAGGAAATACGAAGTGCCTCCCCATTGCCGAGAGGGAAAGAGAAAGTACATTTGTATCTATTTTTTACCCTCGACAAAAATATATTTACACTCGTAGCTATCGTTCATGTTACAAAATACACGCAATGCGGTTTTGTCGGGTTTGCGGTTGTATACGTGTCTTGAGTTATAAGGTTTCGTACCAATTCATCCTTGAAAATTGTACCTCAGGAAAATTTTACCAGGCAAAAGTGAACTTTGGGTGTACCAGGTGGAAACTAACCGCAGGTAAATTTCACCTGAAACAAGGTCAACCTCAGGTTGACCGCACCAGTAAAAAACCATCTGCAAGCAAATTAAATGAGTTGCCATGAAAATCAGCTTTCAAGAGAAAAACTTTTCGAATGAAACAACTTTTTATAGTTTATTTTATACTTTTTGGTAGTGTAGGATACACTTTCAAAAAGTATAAAATATTTTTTCTCACTAAGAACACTTTGGTGGCCGTCTTCGATTTTGTTGAAACTCATGTATATGGTAGAGTATTGTAAATTATTGGGTACGCAGTTTTTTTATCGCCGGAAAAATGGTTTCAAGGGGTACAACCATCCCTTACAATAAAGGGTTGCGAGGTTGATCTCTCCGATTTCGATGAAATTGGGCATGCTTGTAGAATGGGTAAAAATAGGCGATACCTATTTTTTTATATCTGCGGAACCCTATTTTTGAGGGGTGAAACGCACCCCTGAAAATACGGGTGTTTTTCGTTTTTCGTCGATAACGTTATCGTTCTCATCTACGATATACACGGAAAAATAAACATTGTTGCAATTTGAAATTTTTTCATATCTCGTACCGTTAAAACGTTATCGACGAAAAACGAAAAATACCCTAATTTTCGAGGGTGTGTTTCAACCCTTAAAAATCGGGTTTCGCAGATATAAAAAATACGTATTGCCTATTTTTACCCATTCTACAAGCATGCCAAATTTAATCGAAATCGAAGACGTCAACCTCACAACTATTCCTTGTTAGAGAGAAACATGTGAAGGGCTAATTGTGCAGCTTCAATCGCAAGGAGTTCACCGATTTCACTGAAAGGAAAGTTGGTCTCATGCAAAAAGATCAGAAATCCACTGTGAGTTTATTGAAAAAAAAATTAAGGGATGAACCACCCCTTTCTCTTTCTGCCTCTCACCCCACATTTGAAAGGGGTGCATTACATTTTATAGAACGGGTAACATCTTGAGGGGGGGGGGGGGGATTACAGTTTACGTATTATTACTATTTTGTCGGATTAAAAGCTCAAGGGGTAAACCATATTCTATAGTTTTTCAAGGGTTTTGAATAAAAATTAAAGGTTTTGGAGAGATTTAATGATGAATTTCTATTCACGGGGTAAAAATACATTGATATAGACTTATAAAAAAATATTCAATATCCGATTTTTTTGCACTTTGATTAAAAAAATCAGTCGCTTCACTTAACAGCCCGTCATTTTTTCTCGTTTTGATTCGAAATTTTGCTCAGCGCGTATTCTTTTTGTAATCGTATCATTTTTAAAATACGTTTGTTTCATGGAGCTCCAATTACTTTGTTATCCTTGGCAAAATTTGAAAGCCGGACCATTGATGCCCCCAAGTGGACTTTCCGAAAAAATTAATTGAGATATCGAAATGAATCCAGCGGTAACTCCTAGTCTATCAAAATCCTTTTTAAAAGCCACTCATTAAGTTTATGTCACTCATCGTTAAATAGAATCGACGCTACTGCTGTTTGAAATTGTCTGATTTTGACAATTCCGGAAAAATGTCCAAAAAGATCGAACATTTTTTTTTCCAACTTTCCATCCTTTTCAAGGCTCTACCCATTACGGATATCATCGCGTTTTTTGTCTAAAGCTCGAAATTACGCCAGGTAAACGCGAAAAACGTTGAAAAAAACGACAGAATTTGGATTTTTTTCTCCTTATATTTTTTATGATTGCGCGATAACCGTAATTGGCAAAAAATGTTTGCCAAAAGATCTCGAATCTAGAAATTTGAAGCTTCAAAATTTTTTTTTTTCATTTCGATGCTACCATTTTTCACATAGATGCAGTGATTCGAAAAACTTTAATTTTTTGGGCGTAGTGTGCATCGATAGGGACTTTTAAAAAAATATTAAAAATCCAAATTTTCTTCCCTCCGCGGCAAAAAAAGTTTTTGCACTGAATCGCTGTTCACTTTCTTTCACTTCTATTTGGAAATTTCGCTCTGCGCTCGTTCGTTTTAGATTCGTATCTCTTTCAAAATGCCGCTTGATTCATCCAGCTCCAATAATTTTTCGATTTTCGGCGGAATTTCCGAGACTGGTCATCCATTTTCTTTAATTGTTCAATATAATTTGTCGCATATAATTTTTGTTATATCATTTTTCCCCATCAAGTTTATGTCACTCAATTGGAATCTACGTTGTGCTGTTCAAAATTTCCCGATTCTGGCGATTTTGGAATAGTGGTCAAAACGGTGGAAATTTTGTTGATTTCATCCCTTCTAGCATCACGAGCATTCCTTATGAAAGGAAATAAGAATTAATTCGTGAGAGGCAAGCAAAAAAGAGAAATTGTTGTATATATCGAATCAAAATACCGATGACAAATGGGAGTCTGCTATTCGTTTCGGTAATAACGCTTTCGTTACGACGTAACTGTGCAAGGCTGCTGCATACACGTAATGGAAACTTTTAACGAACAGCTCATATTTATTCATAATCCAGGATTGGTTTGCAGCGTGGAAGACACGAAACAGTTCTGATCACGTTTTGGTTTCCCCTTGGTGCTGAGAACCCTGTGATCCGTACTCTTCCAACGCAAACCAAAAGGCGAGTCCCCGTGGTGTATCCGGTAACTTTCACTACTCTGGAAACGACCTATGGATATGTTGCTACAGTTTCGTAGAATCTCGTATTAATGTCTTCCCAAAAGAGCCAAACTGAATCTCCTCTCTTGCTCCTGGGAGAATCGTTCGGGACGAAAGTCTTGGATAATTATTTCTCCACTTGAATTGAATTGCAGTAGAAAAATATAAATTGCAGAAAACAATTACATCGTTCGATTGAATTAGAAATTACGATATTCAACAAAAAATACAAAAATCTGTTAAATATTGCAAAAGCGTATTCAATTCGAATTAAATTAGAATTAAAAATAAATTAGAATGAAAATTAGGATTTAAATGAAATTAGAATTGAAAACAATTCAAGAGTATATGAATTTGTTGTTGTAACAAATTGTAGTGTCTCTCGAATACGCTTGAATTATTTTTAATTCTCTTTTAATTCTTAACTTGAATTACTTTAACTTGCACTTAACTTAAGTTAATGAACTCAACTTGAATTATTTCAATTCCCTTTTAATCCTCAATACTCTTAAGGTAGTTCCTCTGCGAAAATCTCAACGAAAAGTTTACATACCATGTTCATGTTTAAAAGATTGATAATTGGTTTAATCAGTAATGAATAAAATTAAAAACTACGCAATATTGACTCGGTACTAGAAGATAATACGATGGATATCATTTATTGCCGCAAAATATATTTTGTATTGTGTTTTTGACCGACCATTGCCAGTAAACTTTTTGCCGGGACTATCCAGGCTTTGCCCCAATTGTTTTTTTGCCAGGTTTTGCCAGGCTTTGCACCAAAATTGTGAAGGCTTCTCATGGTTATATCTTGGAAACTAGATGGTGAAACATTCTCATTTTTTTCACATTATTCGTGATATCTTACTGTAGCTTATCCTCGTTTTTGATCAATTTCTTAATTTTAGTTTTGACGGTAGAATTAATGATGCTCTGTTTGCCCATCATAACGCATTTGTTACGTGTAAACCAAGCCAACTTTAAGTGTAAATATCTCAGGTTTGGGGTGGTCAAACTTATTCAAATTGCACAGATGTTTGGATAATGTATTAAATAACGTATATGTCAAATTTCAACCATTTCTTAATTCAACTCTTCTGTGGAGGTACTACCTTAAGTTCTGTTTTATTCGAATCGCAACGAATGGAGCTCGTTTTAACTTGAATTACTTTAACTTGAACTTAACTCAAGTTATTGAACTTGACTTGAATCTTAACTTGAATCATTTTAATTTTCTTTTAATTCTCAATACTCTATAATTCTGTTCAATTCGAATCTCAACGAATGAAGCTCGTTTTCTATTCGACGGAAAATTATTGTTTTTTTAAGGCTCAGTCCATCGCTGCTCGTCTTTAATTCTCACCGAATTCTCCATTTTTCCCGCTCTCTCGCCTCTTTATATTCCCGAATCTCCGTTCGTGCGCACGGCAAAACTTTTCCGCTGTTTCAACTGCGATAAGAAAATCGGGATAATCCTTGGGATACTGAACTTTATATCGCACTGCGAAAAAATAAAATAAACTTTCCTTTTTTTAGCACGAATCCATACTTCGTTGAACCGAGGGCTTTTGCGCGATAACGAATGACGAATGGCACGAACGAGTGCTCGAGTGTGTTTCGCGAATAAGGCATTTCAATTTTGTGATCCATATTGTAGCAGTTTGAAAGTATTGATTCGAATCTTAGCCTCGCTCAGCGATCTAAGGTTCGCAATCAATGTTACTTTTTTTTTACCAATCGTTACTTTTTTTCCATCAATTAATTTTCCATCCAAAATCGTTACCTTTTCTTTTCTCAATTTGTCGTTCGCCAAAATGTTGATAACCGAAAGTACAACTGGAAGGGCTGCAATTGGAAATGCAATAGCAGACAGGAATATTGAATTTTATAAATATAAATAAAATCAAGGGAGTCTACTAGTCTAGAGTCCGGAAAAAGCTGAATTTTAACGTTTTTTTTATGGATATCACTGGTGCAGGAATGTGACCGGGAATTCCCTTTGTGTCCGGTCTTGACCAGACTTGCCTTGTTTGATTTACCTGACCGGGCCCTCCCATGGAACAAAACCGGGAGAATCGCAAAATATTTTTTTTACGGCTTACGCTCTATGTTTGGAATATACAATCGTCTGGCCAGGATACATTGCGAGCAAGTACATTTTCACTTAATGTCTATCCGGCCAAAACATTGACATGTTCTGAAACGTAGAGCGTGTCTTTCAGAACTAAAGAAAAGCTACTTTGCTTTTCACCTCATCAAGGCTATTTATGATTGATCGGGATGAAACTAATACATCTGTTGTAATTCTATTCATTATTAAAAGTATTGATTCTATCAATGATAACCGGCGAGGTTATCCATTTCATCAATGATAACCGACCAACGCTTACCATAAATACCGGGATTACGATAACTAATTATTTGAGCATAAAGAATAGCCAAATTGTTTTCTTGAATATCCTCGTTTGTTCCTGGTTATTTCCCGATCTATTCCCTACAACTTTCCTGGTCATTTGTTCTCCGGCCCGTTCCTAAACAGTTCCCCCGAAAATTCAAAATGATTCTGGTTTTAATGGAAAATCGAAAATCGAAAAGTATCGATTTTTTATCAAATCCAGTATGCTGTGAGGAAAAAAATGTTTTTGGTAAAAAACCATCCCCGAAAATATTTTTTTTCGGAAAGAGTTTTCAACACCTCGAAAAGTCCCTACATATTTTGGTGTAAGATGTCGTTATTTCAAAAAAATCTTCAAGTCAATCAGCAAACAATTGGCGATGTAATGTTGCCGGCCGCAGGGCACTATTACACAGAGGTGCCTCGCCTCATCCAGCTTCAGCGCATGCCGTTTTCTTGCAAAATCTAGTGAAAAAGTTGTGAAACTGCTCAAAGATATGTAGAATAAAGCCCACTAAACGGCATTTTCATCCCCTCAACTGGTTTTCCATAAAAAAGGTGTTGAATCTTCGTTATCACACTTATATTTAGCCACGATTTTGACTCGTTGAGGCAGTTTGACCCGGCTGGTACTTCATCCACTTGCCATTAACAACCAGTCTGTTGGTTTTTATTGAAAAAAAAATCAGGGATACACTTTACACAGTTCTCAACATGTCTGCACAATTGAAATTCGGAAAGTATAAATTTAAATTATTGGAAAAAATATTGAAAACTCTCAATTTCGGGGAAGTGAACATTTTGCTTCGAGTTCGTCCGAGTTAAAATGACCCAGTGTGTCAACGTAGGGTTAACAATAACAAAACCTCCACGTTGTGACTCAAAACAATGCCGAACTACGCACCACCACCATTCCCATTCTCGTGTCTTTGTTGTTACTCGTTGCTCCTGGACCACATTTTCGGATAGGGACCTTTATTCATCGCCCTATTCCACGTATAACCAGCGAGCCGCAAGCCCGCTCGAAGAACGAAGCTTCAGCAAAGTTTTGCAGCCGTAAGAAAGCTCGGGGGAAAGGCCGTCGAGCGACCGTCCAAAAGAGCCATCAAAGCGAATAAAATGCGGGAAGAATGCGCAGATTAAAAAAGGGAGGGAAGAGGATTGTGTTCGTTGAACGAAAGGTATATTAGCCGAGCAGATCGGGTAAGGAACGTCATGGGGATTACGGGAATTAGGCGAAACGTGAGCGAAAACATGCGCAACAAAATCGCCAATGAGAGAGAAGTAGCAAGAGAGAGAGAGAGAGAGAGAGAGGAGGGGGGGGGGGGGGGGAAATAATGAAAGGTCAGGGGGTGTATCGAGCCGAAAGTCCGAAAAGGGCGGAAACGCGTTAACGTTGTTCCACGCGTACACCGTGTACGTGTAATCCGCGCCTCGTAAATTAGGCTCCGGGCCGGGAGCAATTGTGATATCGAGAGAGGCTGTAGAGCGGAAGGGGATGAGAGAAAAGGGATTCCGTAGGGTATAAAGGGCGGTATACCGAGGGAGGATGGGGTTCGAAGGGAGGAGGTTTGGGGCGTTAAGCCGTGAGCTTACGCGATCCTTTTAAGAGGAAACCTAATCCACATTCAATGCTCGACACGATGCTTCGCGGGCTAGTAATGGCTAGAAGTTGGTCGGCGTATACGCGTGGGAGCGCGGAAAGATGGCGCCGCTGCTGCTGCACTTTGACCCTCTGGTGGACGCGTCGGTGCAACTCCGATGACGTCACGCGCGAGCTCGTTACCGAAGAGTGGACACGTGCGCGGAGCCACTACGTCAGTATTTGGCGTATGACCTACGCGCTTTTGCAAGTGGCACGTCTATTGGGGTGAACTTGCGTAAATCGTACTATGAAGCATCACTGATGGATCTAAACGAATCTACTGGGCAGCCATGCTGAGTAGCGAGAGTTGCAAAAATTTCCGGAAGCTGCAACCCTAAGAAATAGGGTTTGAAAATTTAAAAAATCGCCGTATCTCGATAATTAATAGACCGACCAAAAAAGGTTTTAAACAAAAGTTGTTTGGAATAATAAAATACGTATTAAGTTATTTGAAGTCCAAGCCCCTATTTTTGAAAATAGTGACACAAAAACAAGGACGCAGCGAGAAATAGGGTTTTAAAACTTAAAAATGGCCGTATCTCGATAATTAATAGCCTGATCAAAAAATGTTTCAAACAACAATTATTTACAATAATAAAATACGTATAAAGTTATCTGACGTCCAATCCCCTATTTTTGAAAATAGCGGCACAAAAACAAGGACGCAGCGAAGTTTCTACTCCGCTCGCACACGCATCGAACCCGAATTTTCGAATCGTTTTTGTGCCGCTATTTTCAAAGATAGGGGGCTGGATGTCAGATAACTTTATACGAATTTTATTATTCCAAACAACTTTTGTTTGAAACTTTTTTTGATCGGGCTATTAATTATCGAGATACGGCTATTTTTAAGTTTTCAACTCCTATATCTTAAGGTTGGGCAGAGTTGAGGGGCAACCTTTTATCGGGGTTACTTTTAGTATGCAACTATCTACCTTTAGTCAAAAATTCATATTCTACGCTACAAAGTGCTGGGTTTTCGTCTCTTTTACTGGACTATAACTCGAAGACGAATAGTGACAGCAGCGTTGTCCCGAGGGGGGACGGGACTGCTCTGCGTATTAGAACCTGTCGCACGATGCGCGTCACCCCCCCAGCGCGTCGGACATTTTTATGTCGGTGCATCGCTTTTTCGACATAAAAAGTGAGTTTTTACTATTAGTATCTTGCTTATTGCTCCAAAACTATTATTACTTCTTCAGCGTCGTTTATAACCATCGTTACTATGATTATCCTAGTTGAGTTTATTGTGGTCAGTACCTACCTACAACATAGAGATTTTGCTGTTTGATAAATTCTTTGAAACGAGGGTGTGGGGGCAGTTGAAACGAATGGTTCGGTTGAAACGTGTTTCTATTGACCCTGGACAAACATTTAATACGCAAGCAAGGTTTCCAAATTTTGTTTCATTTTTTTAGATGCCAAGGTACCATCCGAAAAGTAAAATAATATTAAAGAACGATAATATACCTTCAGTGGTACTCAAACTGGAATGAAAAGCAACAAAACTGATTATTTTGATTAAAAGTATATTTTTTATTCACAACAAACATACTTTATCACTTCATACACATAGTTAACAGTACCTGGGTTTGGTAGAAACATTCATTCAATGAGCAGGAAACACCTATTTCAACTAACCCCAGGCACTGTTTCGATTGACCCCGACACAGGGCCAAATGAAACGTTTTCCGAGAGTTTCTAAATAGCTTCTACCTAAGTTAAGTGCATATAAGAAGCAACATCAATAATGCTATCATATAGCCAGATAATCTAGCTATAGTTAGAGCTCATTACCAAACAGATAGGGTATAAGATGAAGTCTTAAAAACTGATTTTCTCAGAAACATTCCGATTGACCCGAGCCTACCCTACTCTGAACATTTTTAGTAAAATGTGCATACAATCACGCGTCCAACAGCAATTCGTCTGTTTTACGATCGCCTTTTACGAGAAAAATAAATACGTAGATCAATAGGTCGGGTGTACTTCCGAAAAGCCCCCACCTCCGTGTTCTACGCACCCCGCGATTCCACGTACCCATCCAAGGTGCCCTCCGCCCATCCCAGTGTTCTACACACCCCGCAATTTCACACACCCATACAAGGTGCCCTGCGCCCACCCCAGTGAACTACACACCTCACGATTCAACATACCCGAGTTTGTTTGGGTTTGTTTTGATTGCTTTTGTGTTTGCTTTATTTGTGTTTATTTGGGCCCATATACAGTAAAGTGCGTAAGTAGATAATATCGAAACTAATGGAATTTAGCAAAATATACTTATTGAAGTATTATCCCATTTTTCTTGGAAAATAATTATTTTAGACAACATTTGTATGGAACATAAATTATCGGCCTTTTCATGGGCTACAACTTTCGTAGAAGACATTTTCCTCTATAATCAACATTTGTTGAAATAAAATAAAGAAACTACAAAAAAAACTTTTTCCAGTTTTGATCTTGAAAATTAAATTTGCGGGTATTTTCACTATCATATTCGTGATCAGCGAGTCAAAATACATAAGTACACGAAGTTTCAAATTATTCGGAGGTGTGAGCTTTCCGGAAGTTTATCCAATAGCCCTAACCATTTTCCTTGCAATCAAAGTCGCTGCTAATAAGAAAAGTCCCCAGGGGCCACGATTTGGGCGAGTCTGCCCTAACTGGATCTTCGCGTTACTGAGGCTCGAAAATTGAATACTTGATCCGCGAATTCACTTTCAAGACGCCCCTGGCACGGTTGATGCACGTGGGATCGTTGGAAACGAGTGGAAAGCTGCCTGATCACATATGTATGCCAGCAAATGTGGTATTACGGTAATACCCGCCCGATCGCATATGAGCGCAGAGTAGGCATTAGTTCCCGCTTCGCGCATAGGTGGCGCGCATTGTAGACGGAAATTTCGGAGTGGGAGATTGACGAGCTCCCCACTCCCTTTCTCGTACTCGCTCAACAATGCGTGAATATGCCGGAAAATACACTCGCACATGTACGCACCCAAACACGTGCAAAAGAGCTTTGCATACCGTACGAATATCGTCCTGGGGTCTTCCCATTATACATTTACTCGTATGGACGACACGTGTGTCCTGATGAACGAAAGGACGCACTGGAACGTTATTCAGCAGAGCTGAGCGATGTTGGTTCAGCCTTTTCGTCGGAGAACTGCCGACGTGTATCCCTTCGCGCACAGGAGGTACTGTGGACTCGGGAGCACCGAGGGTGACAAAGGGGGATGAAGGAGAGCACGAATCTGCAAGTGCAACGACCTGAATCCCAACGATCTCACTGCACGCCAGATACCGGTGTAATCGGGCGAGTGAGCACAACAGAGAGAGAGAGAGAGAGAGAGAGAGAGAGAGAGAGAGAACCTGCTAGTAAGATAAAGCTGCATGACGTATGGTACACTAGAGTGACATGTCACATTCCGCGACATATATATCACAAGTATTATAAAATTGTTGACGTGCACCCATCCGAATACAAAGCAATATACATTTCAAATGATTCTATGACCTTACACATCTTTTCCAAAAAAACAAACGTTTCTTTTTTCCCTATTTTTGAAAATAACCTGACAGTCACTTCTTTTTTTTAATGTATATTTGTAGTTTTCATTTCTGATGTTCATTCGTATGCCCTCCTGGGTTTACGATCTGCCACTTTGCGCCGCACTTGTCACTTCGCCATGTCCATTTCATCCTCAGAGAATCCTGCGTCCGCAGAGAACCTTTAGGGTGCTGGCCAGAGCTTCTAGCTAAGCTGCTGAGCCTTCGCCCATCCGAGTATTGGCCCACGTCAATCCTGGCATGGGGGACGTGTTTGCACATATAGGGGACGTTTTCGTTCTGTATATTGTTACGTTGGAAAGAGTATCGCTGGTAATTGGAATACTTGATATTTACTGGGTACAAGAACGAGTTTTCTTAAGGGGTCTTCTCACTTTAGACGCTAACAAAGGATATTTTCATGGTTTTTTGATAAGTTTATGTTATAGATATTGATATAAAAGTTGTTAACTTAATAAATGTAATAAATGTATGTAACCCAAACTAACCTTAAACGCGTTTTACTGGAAACAACGTTTTTCGACGGCTTGTTGATAAAATCTTCGAAACTACTGATCGTTATGAATTTTAACCACATATTCTTTACAACTATAGCTATATCGCATATGAAGGATTTAAAAATTTTTGATATTTACTTTTCTGCCAAAAAGGTGAACAAACACGGTTTTTTTTGTTTTTTCGAAAAATGTCCGCCATTTTGTTATTTTTGCCTATATCAAAAATCGTATAATATGCGCTATAGCCATTAACATAGTGAATCTAAAACCGTTTGATTTTTTTGTTGCGGATGATCCATCTCCGAGATTTCATCAATAGCGTAGACCTACAATTTTTTAGGAAATTTTTTTAACTACCTTTTTCGATTATAAATAGTGACTTAAATAAATAAATACATTTTAAAAATATTTTGCGAAAGTTTATTTATTAGATGTAACAAGTTTATATCAACACCTATAAGATAATCCTATCGACAAAATTTATGAAAATATCTTTTTTTAGCGTCTAAAGTGAGAAGACCCCTTAAATTTGCTCACTCGTTTTTATCCTCCCTACTGCGGTAGCCTTTGCGTCTCTCATCCTCATCTCTTTACCTCACTAGGGTGAACCGACCGGTGAATGGACGAACGACACTGTAGGATTCAGATGGACTGTAAAATGGAAATATTATCGGAACCAATTTTTCTATCGCTATAGCTACTAACAAGGAACACCGCCTAAGTGTCCGTCTTCGATTTTGTCGAAATTCATATATGTGATAAAGCATTTTTTGATCTGCGATAAAACGGTTTTAAGGGGTGAACCATCCCTCAAAGAAAGGCGTGTCGAGGGGTGGTTTTGCAGTTACACCAACAAACAGTCCCCCGATCCAAATGAAACAAAAACCAAAAATCTTATAATGTAAAACGATGAAAAGTCTACTATAGGATGATTGGAAAGAAATTAAATTAAGGGGTGGCACTCCGTTCTTGGAGGGGTCGTTACCCCCCTTAAAACCGTTTTTCCGCCCATAAAAAAAAAGATCTGTCTAATAGTATTGAATGCTTTATCACATTTATGAGTTTCAACAAAATCAAAGGCAGACACTTGAGTGATGTTTCTGGGAAAATGTATTATTCTGGTACTAGAAAAAAATGTTCGAAGTAATTGCAACAAATTATATTGAAAGAATTGTTAAATAAGTAGCGAAAAGAACCAAATTGTCGGTGAATGGACGAAATTACCAGTAAATGGATGTGTAGTGTAGAACGCTGTAACTGATAACGATTTATTATTTATTTCTAATGAATGCTAGATTTAGAAATCACGGTGTTGCACGAAAATTATTATACAATATTCGTATGCGTACGAGTATTCTATTTGTCATTACGATCTCGTAGAAAATACACAAAGTTTTTTTGCACATTAACGTGACGGGCTAAAAAAAACCAGCAAAGTGTGTCTCGACAGAGAAATATTAAACTTAATTTGGTCAAAATTTAAAAAACTAATGCAATGATTTTATAACAACATTATAAAAGTTAGTTAAATGTATATTGTAATTTATTAACAGTAATTGATTTTGCAATTTTCAGCAGATGAACTAAATTGTTTACTCTGCTTTGACAATTATCAGAACAGAGCCCATATGTCCATTCACTGGAAAGAGGTTAGAATACGTCACCAGTGAATAAACATGTCTAATTTTGAGCTATTATTACGAATTCATCTAAAAATTTTGCAAAAAATCGAAGATTGATTCTATTCCAAGTAATGAAAGTAATATCTACTTTTGAAACTCATAAAAACTATTGTTTTCGCTTTTGGAACGCCTACTGTGCATCGCCGTATCGTAACTAACAAGGAACATCACTGTGGTGGCCTCCTCCGATTTTGTTGGAACTTTTTTATGTGGAAGAGTTTCAAAAACTAAGAGACACCTATTTTTTTAACGGCGGAAAAACGGTTTCAAGGGGTGAAACGCACCCTCGAAAATAGGGGGGTTTTTCGTTTTTCGTCGATAACGTTATCGTTCTCATCTCCAATGTATAGTACACAAAAAAATGAACATTGTTGCAATTTGAATTTTTTTAATATCTTGCACCGTTCAAACGTTGTCGACGAAAAACGAAAAACATCCCCATTTTGGAGGGTGCGTTTCACCCCTCAAAACCGTTTTTCCGCCGATTAAAAAAATATGTGTCACTGAGTTTTTGATACTCTTCCACATAAAAAAGTTTCAACAAAATCGGAGGAGGACACCAAAGTGGTGTTCCTTGTAAGTTGCGCGGAGTGCAAGTACCACAAACTAGATCAATTCCATGTGGCGTCAAAATTCGACATTAAACTGAGAAGTCGGTTTTAACGATACCTGAATGTTTTTGCTAAATTGCATCGATACGAGTTTTTATCGACAATTCATATTCTTTACTGATTTTAAATATAAATCAGTTTTCGTTCATTCGCCGGTCTCCGTCCATTAAGGCCTTAGGCCACAGTAACGGGTATAAAATCATGTGCGAATTTAACATTTTTTTCGTATGAAAAAGTTATTCAATCATCAAATTAATTACACATCTATTTAGTATGAATATCAAGCGGTTAGAATTTTTTTTTTTTGATGTACAAAATGGCCGACTACTAATATTTTCTTTTGTTATCTTTTTTTTCGGCGCTCCGCGGCGTGTCATTTAGCATCCACAATTTTTTTCCTAGAACAAAAAACAAAAATTCTCGCCAATCTACATTAGAATACCTAGAGAAGTACGTACGGAATTTAAAAAATATTGTTTTATTCAAAAGTTGTAGGTATTTGAACTTAAGAAATGAATTTTCAGTGAAAAATTTCGTTGTAACCGCTCATAAACTGCTCATAAAATGAAAAGTTTTCGATTAATCAGAAATTCCGTACGGACTTCTCTGCGAAATGCAATTAGGAACATAACTTTTAAATTCAAAGTAATTCGAATGGAAATTGTTGAAGTTATTTATCACGCCAATTGGAAAAAAGCTGTTTCGAGAAGTTTCGAGTAGTCGGCCATTTTGTACATCGAAAAAAAAAATATATATTTTCTAACAGCTTGATATTCATACTAAATATATGTGTAATTAATTTTATGAGTGAATCACTTTTTCATACGAAAAAAATTGTTAAATTCGCACATGATTTTATACCCGGTACTGTGGCCCAAGGCCTTAACAGGTCGATTCACCCTATTTTCTTGTACTCTCGCCTCGGGCTTTTGCATTGCCGGGGACCGCGCTCATTAAGTGCAATAAAAACGGGCTCGAGGTTTTTCCTCCGTCTCGCTCTCCGAGTCGCTTCCTCGTCCGTTCGCTCGTTTCCATTTAGTGGAGAATCAGGCTCGTTGAAGCGACCAATTGCGCCGACACTGAGGATTCAATCGAGGCCTGCTTCCGACTGGAAAGTCGTAGATTAACGGGCAAAGGCGAGAACAACGTCCTCCATGGTGCAAGGAAAGGAGAACGCTGACGCGCAAGTACGTCAAGTAGAAAAAATGATGTACAGACAGATCCGACGAGAAAAGGGAGAAAGGAGGAAAGAGAAGAAAATCACCATCTAGGGCTGAGTGTCGAAGGGCGTACAAAGGGCCGAAGGAAGGCGGGGCAGAAAACGGAGAGTGAAACTAGTTTGGAAAAGGTTGATGGTAAGCGGAAGTAGGGAAAAGGTGAAAATATAATGGTGCTCGGGGACGCGAGCGAATGAAATTCGTCCGGGTACGTGAGATGGCTCGCGTGACTCGATAACTTTCATATTCGTGTCACGCTCACCCCGTGTTCCCCCACTCCATACATATACGTAAGAATTTTTATTTTTATTGAATGCTCTCCATGCAGGCGATACGAAATGGAAAGAGTTTCCTGCATAGTGTGCACGCATTAAATTTATGCAGGCGGATCCCGAGGTAAATAAGAAAGTTCTGGTCTTATCGACCAACGGATATAACACGAAGCGAACATGCATCCTCATGCTGGCTCATTTTTTCTTTTGCATAATTTAACATTCTCACTTTACTACCCAATCATCGTCCCTCGGTCGACGGAGCTGCATCCAAACGACCTTCTTCCGTCAGAGTTCGTAATTCGACGATGCACCATTGAAGACATTCAACGTAGATCAGAGCGTAACTTGACGACATCCCGTCAATCCTCAAACGAAAAGACGTAAATGGCTCTACCAATTGGGAAATGGCGCATATTTTGGGAAGGAAATGATTCAAGTTGGCAGTGCAACAGAGCTTATGTGAAATTCCACTGAATGGATGAGCCAAGAAGACTAGAGGTACGGAGTAAGAACGCAGTATCCAAAAAACTTCCATGGGAATCCAGATGAGAAGGGTGGCGCTGCTCTCCTACCGAACCGAACTGAAGTCAGCAACAAACCAGTGCCGTACGATATGTAAAAAACACCCTTTGCTTCTTCAGATGGAACGGTAATTTGAGCAAATTAATTGTGAAACCAGTTGGTGAAGGAAATTTCTATATATTAGATACATAGAATTCTTATATAGATAATAAACATTGTTTTGGAGAATAATAACGAAATGCGGAAATTTAGTCAATATGTTTTTTTTTATTCGTTGCGGAAGCAGTAAGGGGTCGTCCATTAATCACGTGAGGCTCAAATAGGGGGGGGGGGGGGGGGTTGGATAACATCACGATTGATCACGCTTAGCGGGGGGGGGTGACATATCACGTGTATTTTTTTTGTAACTGCGCGGACAATGCCATTTAAATATGCTGGAAATACTTATATATTTCGTTTTGCATAATAAAATACCGCACTCTCTATCGCTTGTGTCAGATGTTTCCTAACAAAAAATACACGTGATGTGGCGGGGGGGGGGGGGGGGGGCTAGAAACCTCACCACATATCACCATGGGGGTGCGGGGGTTCAAAAAGTGGCCTAAAAAACCTCACGTGATTAAAGGACGACCCCTAACTAACAAAATGCATTTATAGACACAAGAAAGTTGATAAGAATTTTGAATCACGACAAAAGTTTTACAAATTATCATATTTACACTGATGATACGCTGTACAGATAAAGAATAATAACGAAATGCCGAAATTAAGTCAATATGTTTTCTTTTCGTTGCGGACGCAGTAACAAACAGAATTTATTCATCAACACGAGAAAATACGTAACACTCCTTTGATAGTTTTCCTTCAATATATTTTATACCGAGACACAATTATTTTTTAATAAACGCGAAATTCGTTAGTCCGCACGGTTCGCACACGCTTTATTCCAAAATGGATGATAAGCGGGAATCATCGATGGCGGATGGCGTCGATTGCATTCTTGTCGCTCAGTTCATTGCGGTTCGGTGATGTAGCAGCGACGCACGCGGTGAAACCACTAATAACTGGATTGCCGTGGACGCTTTTGAATCGTGATCGCCGCAGGCGTTTGTACTCTTTACCTCCAGTCTTCTTGGGATGAGCGTGCACTGCAAAAACAAATGTGTTGTTTTGACACACTTCAGGTGTGTCGATGGCTGTAGACACTTTTTACACGTTTTAACACGTGTGAAAGATAACGGTGTGTAAATAACACGGATAGATGCGTTGAAACAACACACTTACGTGTGTTAGTTTCGTACACACGTTAAAACGTGTACAAAGCGTCTACAGCCATTTACACACTAAAGTGTGTGAAAACAACACACTTATTTTTGCAGTACTGTATATACATGAGATGCGTCGGAATGATAAACTGAATAACAAAAGCTTTTTATCGTCAATATATATGCATTTATTGAGCTGAACTCAACAGTACTTATACATTACTCGGTAGTATGTATGAGAGGTGTCACTGTTTTTCTTGTCTTTGCATAGGCTAGGTTCTCATACAGCTTCACGATGACGGCCGCTTTTTGCTTGTCGGTGATGGCCTCGAAACAAAAATACGTCGCTAAAGATTCAATACAGCTATCGAAGTTTTGGAAAATAGATTCCAATTTCAGGTTTTTCCACGTGATGAACTAAAAAATGATCTATAAATGAAACAAAATTTTAAGACCAAATGTAGTCTTCAATTAACCGGTCAATCAATCGAGGTCAAATCTACTAATGAGTTACACGTGATGATGATGACGTAACCAAGATGATTTTTAAAACATTTGATCGATAACTCGCGATTAACACACTTAAGGGCGACTTTGTCCTTGGAGTGCCATATTTCAGGTGTTTACATTTTATTTTTTTTTTAAAGGGAACGAGTAAAGCTTTTTGAGTGCGGTTTTTTCTTGCTTTTATTCATGATATACAGAACGTTAAAAAAAAAAATTTTGAAACAAAAACCAAAATGGCGGCAGTTGCAGCTCCGCGAAAACAGGTCCGCAAATCGCGGGAGGTAAACGGCTGACATCACTGCCCCCTCTTTGTTGATCTGAAACACAAATTCAAAGCATATTATCAATCTGTGACCCTTTGGTCATGGAATGACGGATGGGTTTTTCGTTTAGTACAAATTTCGGAAAATGGCGGCAATTTAAAAAAAATCGAAATTTCGCGTTTTTTTCGCATAAAAAGATAAATAATAAATGCAAAAATGTATCTATCAAAAAAACGATCCGTCATTCCGTGAAGACATATTTTCTGAGTATGCTCTCCAAATTTCAGGTCGATATGTTAATTACAGTGGTCAGGAGAGTGTCAGCTATTTTTAAAAACGTCTTTTCGAGAAAAACGCGTTTAAAGTTTTGCAATGTGTTTACACAAATGTATTTATAATTACCGCTAATCGGCAATGCCTGGTCCATAGAGGCATCCCTCCTCTTCTTCTAGCTGCTCATGTTGAGCCGCTAACAAAACTTTGAAACCTTCAAGGACAAAGTCTCCCTTAAGGGGAGATATGCGCCTAGATTCACCTGCATTTACACCTACATTCCGTCGACCGTAGAAGACCTACACTATAGGCCAGGTATCGATGATTCCATGTAAGTTGACAAATTTCATGATTTATTCATTCCCAAATTTTCAAACGCGTTTTTCTCAAAACCACGTTTTTCAAATCGGTACCCAAAATTTCTCGAAAACCAATTAACCGATTGCCTTGAGGTTTTTTGTGGTTATTCTTTGCACCATTATCTAGTACTTATCATAGGATTTTTTTTCCCGTTACTTAGTTTTTGTTTTATAGGCAAAATAATAACTAATTTTCGGCCCAAAAATCACTATTTATGTTCAAACGTCCGCCATTTTGTCATAAATCGATATTTTCAAAATCGGCTATGACAAGTACTAGATTATAGTATCTAATTTAATAATCTTTTTGTTTTTTTTTTCAGATGATTTTTTAAGAAACGCCAGTGGGTACCGTATACGCAGATTTGTTTACGACGCTCCAAGGATCATACAATATCCTTGTATATTTTTGATATTTTTAAATAAAGAAAATTAAACATATTTTTGAATGTATATACTTTTAGATAATTAAAACCCCAATCCGAAATTTCAAATAGCTTTCCTTGAAAAAATTCACAAAAATGACCGTTTTTTCCGGCTCCTAGGTGTGTATCTCCCCTTAAACTGTATCGAATTTTCCCGTGTTATTTTTCCTCGTGTGTTGCTATCAACATGTGTTGTTTCGTCAAATGCGTGTAAATATTCGTCTTGTATGTTGATTCTACGCTTTATGTGTGTTCGAATAAGCGTGTTATTGATGGGAACAGCTACGAAGGTGTGTAATAATTTAATGCGCAAAAATTGCACACTCACGTGTACAATTTTAACATGGCAACGCGTATCTAGCCTTTATGGTGTGTTACTTCTACATACTTTGAACACACGTCAACCACCCCTAGTTTTTGCAGTGTGAAGCGCAGACTCTTTGCCTCTGATATACCGATGTTCGGAGGGTCGTGAGGATATCGACTGGACAAACTCTGGGCTTAGGCACCAACGAGGCTATCAATCTATATGTATTTGGATATGGAGTCGGAGGGAGATAGAGACCTGCTGCGTACTGCAAACTCTTCCTGCTCTCTATTCATCTCTCTTTCCCTCTCTCAGCCTCCATCTCTCCTGGGTCTCGTTCGTTCCCTGAACTTTCCATTATGCACTCGCGAAGTCCAGCTTCGTTGTGTGTAGCCCAGTGCGGCGCGGAGAATACAACCCTTTATTTATAGAGGTGCGATAAGTCAGGTTGCCCAGGGGGTGGTATAGGAAAAGGGGTTGTTCGGGAGGGAGGCGAGAGCTCCGGGAGCCGGTGGGTTGCGGAAGGCTATACACGGAGGTTCCTACGCTGCGAGCTGCCCGGCACCGTTGCTTCGCCAAGCCCGTTTCGCATCAGGGGAACGGGTACGTGTTTGGTCAGACGTAAACTAAACTCCCGGGAACGATACGTGACCTCACTCCCGAGCGTGGATGTTGTCGCGTCTGTGGAAAGACACAGAGAGGCAGAGACAGAGAGAGAGCTCCTGTCCAATGGGTTGATAATAACCAATGGTTTTAATTCTCAATCTCGTGTCGTCACTTCTCTTTCTCAGTCCTTTCTCTCCCTTGCCTACTGAATGATATTGATCAATGTCGCCAAAACGACTCGCATGCTTCCCCGGCTACGGAATCAATCTCGCGCCGGGTACGAGTGCATTGCGCTGCCTTGCCACCTCTGGTGCATGGAAATACAGCCGAGGAGCTGAGGAAAAGCTACCGGGTTTGAAACGCCACGTTGATACGTTGATTGGTCAGGTGCTTCACTGCTTGTCGTCCAATTGGCAAAGAACGCTCAAGGGCCTATTGCACGATTCGTTGAAGACCAGATAGACGATTGATCGGAATTGGCTATGGCACGAAATGGAAAGAAATTCTTTTTTTTTTACGGCAAATTGCGAATTCCGATTTGAGGTGTGCGATACAACTTGGTTATCTTTATTGTGATTGTTGTTTTATCATCCGGGTTTAAAAAAAATATTCTGCATGACCGCGGACTCTCTCTCTCTCTCTCTCTCTCCCTCTCTCTCCCTCTCTCTCTCTCTCTCTCTCTCTCTCTCTCTCTCTCTCTCTCTCTCTCTCTCTCTCTCTCTCTCTCTCTCTCTCTCCCTCGCTTTTTCTCGCTCGCCATTGATCGCGAGAGTTTGCAAGGGTGCTTTTTGAAATTGAAAAAGTGGATAAGAGTTCGCGAAATCAGTACCGAGCTACTCGCCAACTGATCAATTAAAATGCAATATCTCGTAAAGGGTTTTTTTTCAGAGCTGCTATTTTACGTCAGAGCCAACGGAACATCAGAGGAGCGAACGAACCGGGGCAAAGGAGAGAAAGGGAGAGAGGGAGCAAGGGGCTGCAGGGCTGAAAATATATATTATAATCGGCTAACGTTTCGTCGTTGGGTGCGTAGGTTTCGTTTGTTTTTTTCGTTGCTTTACAATCCGGATGAAAAGTCCTATTTTCCCAACGTTATAGTCCATTTTCACGTATTCTCTCGTAAGCTATAAGCCCCCTCGCGATTGCAATTTTTCCCGGTGCGCGGCTCGATGTATCTTTTTTATTTTTTATTTCACGGGGAGTAGATTTCTCGCTAATCCTGCTATTGTATATGCGCTTTCAAAGCCTCCAAGGGAATGCATTCGTATGAAATTTCATCGATCAGTCATAACCTGTACAGCCAAGGGACGAGGCTTTCTATAATTGAAACGGAAGATTATTGTTTGCTTTTGAACAAATTTTGTATGGGGTGAACACGAGCACGCACGGTCGTGAGTCAGCCTGGCACAACAGTCCGAGAATCCATATAAATTTTCCAATTTCAATTTCCCTCGCGTGATTTCTTCTCAAGCGCGATAAAGTTCGTAACGATGATTGACGTTTTCTGTTCATACATAAATTACTCTAAAAAACTGTCCGTCATTATTATTTTCCGAGGGCATTACAATCGCGAAGCACAAATGAAGAGTGAAGAGAACTTTTTCAATCATGAGGGAGCGAAGCTATTTCTGGTTTATACGTTAAACTGGAGAAACGTCAATCGAGTATCCACATCTACATATTTTATACTGCGGAGGCAGACCCTCAAGGCGGATTTCGTAATAGTGTCACGTTGAAAATTCATGCTGGATTAAATCTTAGCTGGATGCTAAATTCTGTCATCCATTAAAAGCATTCGTTTGACGGAGCTTCGCATTGAAGATGCAGAATTACACTGCCGGAATAGCTCCAACGTTCATTACGAACGTCTACCGCAATACTAACGAGACACCGACAGGACTACTCAAACGATCCCAATTTCACGGGAATACATTTTCGTCACAATTGTCATAATGGACTTGCCAATTAGCCTGATAACGATACAATGATCGTGGATACCAGTGGAAAAAAATCCACTCTCGGTGCACTCAAAGGAGGCAAGCTTCAGCATTGTTTTCTCGTAGGCTCCTGAGGCCCAGAATGGCGTAGGCTAGATTGAAGATAAACCCATCGTACCAATATTAAAACAAAATCACTTAGTCATACAGACCCACACTGAACAATATTAATATCTTTACAAGGAAAAGGTATTTATGTTTGATGCTTAGACACCTTCTAAGTATCTTACTTTTGTACTGATTTTAGATCAACATCGTTTAGTCATACAGATCGACATGGAAAAAAACTACCATCTCCGTAACAAAAAAAGTTTATAGGTTTGATACTTAGACTCCCTTTAAGTATCTTATATTGACTTACATTGACCAGGATGGGGAAGGCTAGAATGAAGACTATTGTAGTGATTTTAGAACAAAATCATTTAGTCATTCAGACCCACACAGAGAAATATTAACATCTCGGTAACGAAAAATTATTTGGGGTTAATACTTATAGGGTGTTCTTCGGTTGACCCTAATGGGGCGGGTCAGATTAAAGGTAGACCCATTGTACCAATATTAAACAAAATTAATTAATCATGTAGCTTCACACTGAAAAATATAAGTATCTCCGTCGTGAAAAGGTATTTAGGTATGATACTTAGACACCCTCCGAGTATCTCAAATTCTCACTCACATTGACCAGAATGGGGAAGGTAAGATAGGAAACGATTGTACGAAAATTAGAACAAAATCACATAGTCATATACACCCGCACTGCAAAATATTAACATCTCTGTAAGGAAATAGTATTCAGGTTTGATACTTGGATGGTGGTCTTATATTGACTTTTACTGACCAGAACGAGGAAGGCTAGATTGAAGAAAGACCCATCGTACCGATATTAAACGAAATATTTTAGTCGGATGGACCCACACTGAAAAATATGAACATCTCCGTAACACAAAGGTATTTAGGGTTGATACTTAGACACCCTTTAAGTATCTCAAATTGACTTATATTGATCAGAATGGGGAAGGGTAGATTGACGACCATTGTACTAATATCGAAACAAAACCATTTAGTCATATAGAGTGACACTGAAAAACATCTCCCTAAAGCAAATTTATTTAGGTTTCATACTTAGAGGGTGTTTCTACATTGGCTCAGGGATGCCAAAACGTAGAAAAAAGCCTCAGAATATGCGTTTGAACAGACTAAACAGAAGTGTAAAACTGACGTGCCACGTAATTAAAAACTTTAAACTTAGCTTCAAAATCAAGTACTAGTACTTGCACATTGGATCATGTTACCAACAGGCTGATTGGAAAACTGGACAAGAGTTCATGATTTTGTTCTAAAAATACGCCTCAGAAGGTTAAACTTATTCAGACCGCTATGGCAACGTTGGTAGCGTCACCAAATACACCCTTTTCACCAAAATGATCCCCCGAATGATCCGAATTGACTCTTTCATACGCACTGTTGAAGCTTCCGCTGATCGCGAGCGATGATCAAGCCGACATCGAACATCCCATAGCCGTTCGTTCGAGCCTCGCACGAGGGCACGTAACTCGCATACGCTAAAGAAGCAAAATAAAGGGATAAGGGTTGAGTGGGAAAAAAGAGGTTGGAAAGGAAGTCGGGGCGATGAAGTAGCGGCAGGAGAGTGTTGAGCACGGAGGCATAGTTTCGATCGATGGACTCGTGGTGACCCGTATTCATCATTACGCATCTCAAGAGCATACACTGTACACACGTACTTGTTCATAACAGCCTCTCAACTCGCCGGAGCTGCGAGCTCTTTCAGCTCTCGTATATTCACTCGTTCTTGCCTGACGATGTGCCCCAGGCTTCGCGCTGCTTTTCATCCCTACACGTCTCTCATTCGTGCCCTTTTTCCCGCGCTTGCGTTATCATCGGAATTACTCTTTGCTGCCGATTCACGTTCGTTCAGAGCCGTTTTTTTTACACGTATTTGCTGTTTTCGATTTTTTTTTCATTCATCGAATATCCGTACACTCAACTGATTGGAAACGCACGTCAGTCGAGTACGCTCGTTCTATTTCTCCAGCGAGTTTTACAAAACAAATGGAGGGAGGCGCACAAAAGAGGCTTGCGTTTTGGCGTATGCTGTTAGTTTTTTTGTTCACATCCCAGCGAAAATGCGTTCAAGTTTGCAAACGTTGAGTTTGGAGAGGGAGCGAAAGTAGCCCCAATTTCCCGGGTGAAGTTGGCCTGGCCCAATACTCGGATGGGTGACCGCGCGACCGCGAAAAATCATTTTCACAAAAATATCGCGCTTTCTGTCTTTTTATATTTCGCAATCTAAGGTGGCGCAGGATGAAACAAAAAATCAAGACAAACGATGAGTTGAAAAAGGGAGTTCATTTTCGAGGTTTCACGAAAAACCGATAAATTTTCCGAACTCCTGGTTAAAGGCGCCGTGGAAACTCGCGAAAGTTGTTCCACTTTCAGCACCGCAGTTTCGGAGCTTCTGCGCTGCTGCCGCTCCTGTACTTCGCTTTAGTAGAACACACTTAGCTGCTGTTCTCCCGAACTAGAAAAGCTCTCACATCTCCCTGGCCATCATATCCACACAGAGACACACACACTTGGGCGCAAGCTCGCACATTGCAAAGTCACTTACAAGTTTTCCGATTAGGATCCTCGATGGTTCGAGTTTGATTGGAATGACAAAACGCGTTCGAGAGAGAGAGAGAGAGAGAGAGAGAGAGAGAGAGGGACCGAGAGAATGAGATGCTTACAAGCAGTATCATAGCGAAGGGTCTGCGTGACGGGAAGTTCGAAGGTGTTCCGGAATAGACGTTGTCAATGAGAGTGAGTTAAGATACTTCGATTCCTAACGGGTTTGCATCAGCTTGAACCCCAAAAAACAGATCGATTTTCAATATTTTTTTCTGATGAGTGTACTGATGATGATGAGTGACGAAAATACATAAGTACGAATATCCATAAGTACGAATATCCATAAGTCGAATATCCATAAGTCGAATATCCATAAGTGAGTATAGAGTAGAAATGAGTGCCGGAAATAGCGGGAGGTAAGTGAGTATAGAGATGGAATAGAACTGAGCGCCTAAAATGGCGGGAATAAGTATAGAGTAGAAATGAGCGTCAGAAATGGCGGAAGAGTGAAAAAACGAAGAAAGATGAGAATTTAAAAAAATTGTTAATAAAGGGAATGCTCGGTAAAAGTTCAAGTTTGTTTGGGTTATATACTTTGGGCTATATATTATTCTCACTTATGGATAGTCGTACTTATGGACATTCTACTTATGGATATTCGACTTATGGATATTCACTCATGCATATTCACTTATGGATATTGGCACTCGTGGATATTCGACTTATGGATATTCGGTTATGGAAATTCAACTTATGGGTATTCTAACCCAATCAGGATTTTACGGATACTTAATACATTGTCTTGCCAATGTTGAGATTTTTTTTAATTGAAAAATATTGATGAACAACGAAGTTATTATTATTTAAGCAAAGTGCCCCTTTTTGTGCATGGCCAATCGGTGCAGGTGGTTCTGGCAACTAGGCTCATTTGAAAGGAAAAATAAAAAACGGTACTGTTAGTATAATATAACTTTTTTACAACCGGATACTGTTTGATATTTTGAAAATTACGAAAATCGCACGTTGTAGATACAAAAGTTCGATTTTCAACCAAAAAATCAATTTCAATCATGACAACCGAATTTGAAGGGAATCGAACGAATAGATTTCGAAATTTGGCACATACCGTTCCATAAATCATTGTTTCGAGAAAAACGCTAAAGAAAAAGGGGGCAATGGCAGCCGGACTACCGTAGCGCAGTGGGCGATCTGAACCTTTACAAAAGTCACCACAAATCGGGTAATTTTTGGAATTTTTACAAAATCTTCATTGCACATTGTAGCTAAACCCTTCAAAACAATCCCATCAAAAAATTGTCTCCACACTGCAAAAACTAGGCGTGTTTGACGTGTGTTCAAAGTATGTGGAAGTAACGCAACATAGAGGCTAGACACCCGTTGCCATATTGATTCTACACACTTATGCATTTGGACTGACATGCATTTGGACACTGATGCAATTCTTGGAATTTTTACAAAATCTCCATTGCACATGTGGCTAAACCCTAGGCTACAAAACTATCCCGTCAAAAAATTGTCTTCACACTGAAAAAACTAGGCGTGTTTGACGTGTGTTCAAAGTATGTGGAAGTAACACAACATAAAGGCTAGACACGCGTTGCCATGTTGATTCTACACACTTATGCATTTGGTTACATGTAATGCGTTACAATTATACACGTAATGCGTTAAAATTACACACATGAGTGTGCAATCTTTACGTATTAAATTATTACACACCTTCGTAGCTGTCCCCATCAATAGCACGCTTATTTGAACACACATAAAGCGTGTAGAATCAACATACATGACGCATATTTACACAATTTGGACTAAAAAACATACATTGATAGCAACACACAGGAAAAATAACACGGGAAAATGCAACACAGTTTAAGGGGCCAGTCCACTTTGGAGCCACGAAAAAAGGCTATGTTCGCGATTTTTTTTTTGAGGATTTTATAAAAGTTATGAATATGAAAGTTGTTGAGCGTGATAAATAAAGTCTTGAAATACATTTTTTTAAAAGTCATTCATTTTTAAGTACAAAAAGTATAGTTTAACGTAACGCCTCAAAAATAGGTGGGCTAGGTAGCTCCATCACAACTCGGCAACGGCTTGTCTGAAACAAAAAAATCAAAGTCCATTTGATTCAGTATGACACCAGCGACAAAATGACCCTCGGATATAAAGTTTTATAAAAAATTAAAAAATGGCAGATGAAAAACGAAAAAGGTAACAAAACGAGTTTTTTCGCAGTTTTTCCCCAAAAAAGAGTAAAAATCAAAATTTAAAGCCATCGAGGGTCATCTTGTTGCGAATCATGTTTACAATATGTGGTTCAAATTTCAAGAGGATCGATTTATTAGTTTTAGAGATACGATGGAGCTAGATTTTGAAAACTTTGTTTCGAGAAAACCGCGTTTGAAGTTTATACTATAAAAAACTCTTACCTAAACTTAATCGGGAATTCCTGCACCGTACAAAATCCCTTCTGATTGCTCATCATCGTCGATTTCTTCAAGTCTTGCTTGCCTTAGATTTTTTGAAATTTTCACAGAGGACCGGCCCCTTAAGTATGTTAATTACGAGTTATTGATCATATGTTTTAAAAATCACCTTGGTTACGGCATCACGTGAAACTCATTAGTTGATTTGACATCGATTGATTAACCGGTTAATTGAAGACCACATTTGGTCTTAACTTTCTGTTTCGTTTATAGATCATGTTTGAGTTCATCACGTGGAAGAATCTGAAATTGGGATCTATTTTCCAAAACTTCGATAGCTGTATTGAATTTTTAGCGACGTATTTTTGTTTCGAGGCCATCCCCGACAAGCAAAAAGCGTCCGTCATCGTGAAGCGATTTGCGAGTGAACAATTATCTGACGATTTTTCACTTTCCAAAAATTTGCCTAAAAAATCGTCAGATAATTGTTAATAACAAATGAACTACGCAATATAAAAAAAATCCTACGTACTTCCACAGACAATGTATTTTCCAATATATATCCAACATTTCAAGTGAATCGGTTGAAAATTATCCGAGTTGTTTCCGGCCAATTAAAAAAATGCAGTTTTGAGATAAACGCTGCACAGCCGCAATTTTAAAATTCATCGCTTCAAAAAAATTATTGTATACAGCCACTGATATGTATGATAAACACCCTTCTTTGCAATCTCAATTTATTTTGTAGTTTTTCTGAAAAAAAAATCCTCAAAAAGCCTATTTTTTCGGCCTCTAGAGTGGCCTAAGATCTTAAGGCGTTACCCCCACTTGTAGCGCAAAAAAAGCCTTTTTCATGAATTTTTTTAAAGAAAACTACAAAACTTTTTTAATCGATCAATATACCATCTTAAAGAACACATCTTAAAGAACTTTCAGTAATTTTTTTATTGAAAAATATTACATTGTTTAGTGGCAAATGGCCGTCTTGAAATAATGTTTTTATATACACGGTTTGCGGTGACCAACATTGCGGCAAAGTGGATCATCTGAAAAAAAATGCGGATGGATTTAGTCAAATATAAGTATAAACTAGTCTTTAATCGAAGGATTTTAAAAAATATTCATTTTTCACAAAATGGCGGACAGTCAAAGTTAATGGTTCGATTTTAACGAAAAAAAACGGCCGTTTTTTGGCTATAAAAGGGCCATTTTTTTCGAAAAAAAAATCGAACGATTAAAAACTACATTTTTATGTATTAAATAAGCCTGCAAAATTTCGAGAAGATCGGTTCATTAGTGTTCGAGTAATCTTGGTCACCGACTTCAGAAATGCCATTTTGAGAAAAACGCGTTTAAAGTTTCTCTTTCAACGCTCTTTCAACGCGGATTCTTCTCTTTCAACGCTCATATCTCAGTGAATTTTGTTCGGATCGACTTGAAATTTTCAGGACATATTCTCAGATACTTATACTTCAAAAAAATGCAATAAAAAAAATCGATTTTTTCAAAATCGCAAGTGGGGGTAACCCCTTAACGCGTGTAAGAAAATAACACACGTTAGTGTGTTGTTCGAACGCATCTATCCGTGTTATTTTCACACCGTTTTTTTTCAAACACGTTAAAACGTGTAAACAGTGTCTACAGCCATTTACACATTTAAAGTGTGTAAATGGCTGTGTGTAAACCACATATTTATTTTTGCAGTGCACGAAATTTCAAGCTTACGCAGCCTCCTTAACCCTTTGAAGCGTACATTTTTTTACGTGCACGTTTTTTTGCACTTTCGTTATTGATTACACCCGCTATGTGAAAATAAAAATTTAATAGATGTGTCTTAGTAGTTATTGAAGTCCTAGGAACCTTGAAACTCATTTACAACCGCCATATTTAATTAAAAAACACTTTTGAATCGTTAAAATCTGAATTGAATTGGGTGTAACACCAGTGTTACAGTATGGTGTAACACCAGTGTTACACTATGCCGCAAAGGGTTAAGACCTGTTTTCACCACTTCCCTGTAACGCTCCAATCTACACTTACCGACACAAAATCGCATCGTTCCCGAACGAATATTCCCCCCTGTCGCACATTCGGTTGCGAGGATGGAGAACAAATTTTAACGATCGCATCGCGAAAAGCTGCTCACCCAGTCCCGTGTTTTATTTCGATCGATATATCGACACGTCCGTAAAAAAAACGTGTGGGTTCGACATGTTTACACATATTATTTCGTTGAATAAAGCTCAAATGAGTTGTATAAAAGGTGTTCGGGATCCTATGGGATACTTTGGAGTACGAGCGCACGTCGTAAAACTTCTCGAGAAATGGACCTGTATGGAGGAGTGAGAGAGAGAGAGAGAGAGAGAGAGAGAGAGAGAGAGAGAGAGAGAGAGAGGGAGAAAGATCGTATAAAGCGAACGTTGACAGGCCAGGGCTGGCCCGTGTCTCTCTCGATCGAATTTTATCGAGACGATGCAACCCAACCCTCTTTCGGTCCATACCAAGTTTCATACACACGGATGTGCCCACACGTACATGCAATATATACACATCCATATATATTGCATGCATACCATGGACATATCCTGCCTTGCTTTACGATCCCGTTTTGTACCGGCCGTTAAAATAAAACGAGGGTGGCGAACCGACTTCCGGTTGCACTTGCGACCGTCCATAGCACGTTCTCAGCAACTATCTCGAGAATACGAGAACAATGTACTCGTAATATAGTCGCTTCCGAGCCATTCTTCGCTTACAGATGTTTGCCGATTTTTCATTGCTCGTGGAAGGCGCCTACGCGAATTCGTGTACAATTGGAAAAATGTGGTCGAAAAAGCAACCACATTTGGTAAATTTAAGGGGCGATACCAGTGTGGCACTTTCAAAAAATTGATTTTTTTCGCCGTTTTCGACAGTTTATACTTTCAAGAATATCCTGTCAAAATTTCAAGGCCGTATCTCTAATCATTTTATCTTGCAAAAATCAATAGTTAAATCTTTAAACGCGTTATTCTCGAAATGAGATTTTTCAAATTTGCCGACATTGTAACTCAAAGAGCAATTATCCGATTGACTTGAAATTTGAACTGAGTACTCTTGAATATATTTACTCTACAATGACGTAGGATATTTTTGATTGGATGAAAATTGACGATTTGGCATTGAAAAAAACGACCATTTTATAGGCAAGAAAACAGACATTTTCTTCATAACTACGCTATTTTGTTAGATTTTGATATTTTTCGAAAATCCTACTTCATTGTACAGGAAATACCTCCCAGTTTGACGACATTTTTTCCTTTTTCGGTTTCAGCTACTTAAACGGCCGGAATCATGTCAGCAGTGGAGGAACTTTTTTTTGGCGCCTTCGAAGGCAGCGCAAAAATCGCTTGAATCTCAATATTTGTCTATGAAAAAATTATGTAATATAGGTCAGATATAGCCAAACATATTCTTAATTTTCTGAAACATTTAATTGAGTCCTTTTGTTCCAAAAAATTCCCGAAAATCACCGAAATTTTCAGCGTTCACACTGGTATAGCCCCTTAATTTTCTTATTTTCTTTGAGCTTGCAAGCATTTTCGGTCTCATTCCGTTCGCTTGTCACTTTTTCCATTTTTAGTTGCTGAGCAATGTTTCCCACTTTCGACTTATTATATCTTCGACCGGATGCTTCAACGATACTCCGATAACGCGATCTCCCCAGAGTTTATTTTTACTATCGCGAAAATGATAAATTCGTTTTGCAAATGGAGCTTCTCCATCGAGCTCATCGCTGACGTTAAACGAATCACACGCCACCACTGCACATCGTATAATTTCACGAGATGGTAAATTTTATTAGTTTCATTTAGTCGATTTTAACTGCGAATGGGACACGATTTTACGACACATTTAAATAATCTAATGGACCGATAAAGTGTACGTGTACTCGGAAAGTGCACATCGAAGATCGATCGCGATGGAGAAACGGAGATGGCTCGCGGGAACGACAATCGTGCGCGATTTCGGCCAATTAATTATATATCCTCTGAATATTCAAGGGATGGAAATTTCGTTAGATTGTTGGAAATTCATCCAGCGAGATGGGAGACAAAGATCGAGGCTTCGATATGGCAGCTGCCGAGCTTCGAATGGTCGCGATATATATAGGACAAACTTCTTGGGAATAGCGAACGAGCAAATTATATTTCGTAGCCAATTTCTATCTCGTTGTTATAAGATATCCATGTACTTTTAAGGGTCTTGCGCGGGGATTTTGCGATCGAGAAAAATATGATTTTTCATGAGTTTTCTAGTCGTCTGTGAAAAAAAATATAGCGTATTTTTGCGGTGAGTAGAATTTGCCAAAAAAATTGAGTATTCTGGAAAAAATGAAAGTTGTATTTTTGAGGACGCAGAATGAAGAGTATTAAAGTCCGAATAATGAGGACGACTGAAAAACTTTTTTTACACATCGCGTGTTCGAGAGATAATTTAAGGGGTAAGGCCACAGAAGAATTTTAAATAAATCGATTTTTTTCTCGCTAAAACGGTGCTTTATCGTCATAAGAATAAGTAACTATTCGATTTATAGCAAGAACATTTTTTTTACCAACTTTGAGCGTATAACGTAAGCCCATCTCTGGTACGGCCATAGAGTACCTAAAACTTTAAGGGGAGATATACACCTAAGAGCCGGAAAAAGGTCATTTTTGTGAATTTTTGAAAACTATTTGAAATTTCGGATTGGGGTTATCATTATCGAATAGTATATACATTCAAAAATATGTTTCATTTTCTTCATTTAAATATATCAAAAATATACAAGGATATTGTATTCTCCTTGGAGCGTCGTAAAAAAATCTGCGTATACGGTACCTACTGGCGTTTCTTCAAAAATCATCTGAAAAAAAACCAAAAAGATTATTAAATTAAATACTATAATCTAGTACTTGTCATAGCCGATTTTGGAAATATCGATTTATGACAAAATGGCGGACGTTTGAACATAAATAGTGATTTTTGGGTAACACGCGTTTTGACCCGACAACAAAATATCCTCGACAAAATATCCGCGACAAAATATCCGCGACAAAATATCCGCGACAAAATATCCGACGACACAATATCCGCAGGACAAAATATCCTCATGACAAAATATTCCCAGGACAAAATATCTGCAGGACAAAATATCCGCAAGACAAAGTATCTGCCAATATTATATACAGTTTAAAGCGTACAGTCGTGCCGTTGAAATTTATTCCATGTACAGTCATGCCGTGTACAGTCATGCCGTTGAAATTAATTGTATCACAAAAAGGAAGAAAATTATTAATATGTGACGGATATGCTTGGTTTGTTTGTATTAGTTTGTTTGTTTGGGTTTATTTGTTTGTTTGCTTGGGTTTGTTTGTTTGGGTGCAATGAAGAAATTCGTATTATGCCCCCACCCCACTATCTCACACACCCCACAAAGGTGTTTTGCGCGCGTTGATGTGGTGGACGAGAATTAGGATTTTGTCTCGCGGATGTTTTTTCATGAGAATATTTTGTCTTTCGGATATTTTGTCCTCGGATATTTTGTCGCGAATATTTTGCGAATTTGAAAAATTAGTTATTATTTTGCCTATAAAACAAAAACTAAGTAACGGAAAAAAAATCCTATGACAAGTACTAGATAACGGTGTATAGAATAACCACAAAAAACCTCAAGGCAATCGGTTTATTGGTTTTCGAGAAATTTTGGGTACCGATTTGAAAAACGTGGTTTTGAGAAAAACGCGTTTGAAAATTTGGGAATGAATAAATCATGAAATTTGTCAACTTACATGGAATCATCGATACCAGGCCCATAGTGTAGGTCTTCTACGGTCGACGGAATGTTCATAGCTTCTAAATCCTCGACCATCTAGGTGTCTATCTCTCCTTAAACGCGTTTTTCTCGAAACAGATTTTTTCCAATTGGCGTGACAAATAACTTCAACAATTTCCACTCGATTTACTTCAAATTTAAAAGTTATGTTCCTAATTGCATTTCGCAGAGAAGTACGTACGGAATTTCTGATTAATCGAAAACTTTTGATTTTATAAGCAGGTTTATACGAAATTTTTCACTGAAAATTCATTCAAATACCTACAACCCAATTCAAATACTTACAACTTTTGAATAAAACAATATTTTTGAAATTCCGTACGTACTTCTACTACTAAACGTACTAAAAAATTGTGGATGCTAAATGTCACGCTGCGGAGCGTCTCAAAAAAAGATAACAAAAGAAAATACTAGCAGTCGGCCATTTTGTCCATCGAAAAAAATATATATATATTTTCTAACAGCTTGATATTCATACTAAATAGATGTGTAATTAATTTTATGAGTGAATCACGTTTTCATACGAAAACAATTGTTAAATTAGCACATGATTTTATACCCGTTACTGTGGCCTAACCCCTTAAGATGTAATTCGAAATGGCTAAATGAAATTCGAATCCATTTAAGGGCTTACACTTATTTGAATTTTTTTTTTAATATCGATTTTTGGCTTTCGACGGATTCTCAAAATATAACATTTCAGAAATATTCTCCAAAAATGTCAAGTCGAACCGTTCAAAATTATGAGAGTTATGGACGTTTATTGATCGGTTCCGCGAACCGCCGAACTTTAAAAGCGGTTTGTCATCATGACTTTTTCGAAATCGGTGACCACGATGTCTCAAAAATCACTGAAACAAGCAGCTTCAAATTTTACAAGCTTCTTTTACATATGAAAAAGCAGTGCTTCAACGAAGGCATTTTTTCGGGCATGGTTTTTTTACCAATGAAAGCAGAGGGTTTTTTTTCACCGGAAATCGTTACTTTCACTTTGGCCTGCTGACTTTTATTGAAAAATCGATATTTTTTATTAAATCCTTCGCCCGAGCACTAGATAATTTCATGCAACAACTAAATGGGTTTGACTTTTTAATTCCGGATGATTTGATCCCGAGCAGCAGTGGTAGCCGTGAAGGACGTTTTTCAAACAGTAGTCTGCACAAACAATTGCATCTACCACGTTTATAAATATATTTCCATACGAAAATTGTAAACGATACTGAAAACCATATGCTTCAACGTGAAAAAAAAAGAAAATCTGCACGCGTTTGCCCAGAAAAAGTTAACGAAAATTCCTCTTTTTTTCGGCCACGAGCTGGACGCAGCTCGTTAAAAAAAAATTAGGGCGTGTTTCGCATTCGGTATTAAGTTTTCTTCATCCAGCTGCGTTCTGCACAAACCATTGTATCCCTCTCATGGATAAATATTTTTCAACAGAAACATGATAAAAGATACTTAACAATATACGCCTCAATGCAAAAGAAAAACAACTTGAAAACCGGCACACGTTTTCCCAGAAAAAAAATCACGAACATTCCTCTTTTTTCCGGCCACGAGCTAGGTGTAATTAGTTGAAAAAGTTCTTTCGGAGTGTTTCGTATTCGAAATGAAGGTAAATATTCGGAAACGGGGCTCTTGCTAGAATTAGGCTAATTTTTGTTTGCGTTTGATTGGGTTTGGGTTGTTAACGTGGTTCTATCAGGAGCCTCACTTCCGAATATTTACCGAAATTAAATTATCTTTCTTCAGCTGAACTCGAAATGGATTTTTTTTTCGAATGTTTAATTTTTCTGGCAAATACTACTCACCAGAAAAATCCGCTATATATTTTTTCGGAGAGAACTAGAAAAACTATTAAGTATAATATTTTTATCTGTCGCAAAATCCCCGCACCAGACCTACAAAAAACACATAATCATCGTATAATGGTCACCCTTGATCTATGCTCATTCATGTATGCATTGAAGCTTCTGAGCTTGATGCACAGCATCATTGAATCGCGCACCCAGTGTAATATACCAGACCATTGGTTGCCATATTCTCGCTTTGTGTACTGTAAGTTACCAAAGGGTTGCAACATCCTCGAGGAATCGTCAAAGGCTGCCTGTATCTCTGATACACTCCATTGCCATTCATTGGACGTGAGCCTCCCAAGAACCTCCAAATATACTCAAATATTCGTCCACGTGCACCGACTCAATGTTAATTGGATCCACAATCTAATTAGTTTGGCCCTGTCTCGAAGTTGATTATGGAAGGATCACTTTATCGAGAGATAAAAATGACAAATTCAGGTTGAGATTATCCCCGACACATATGTCTAGTTGTTCAAATTTGTCTAGCAAGTAAACCTTGTGAGGTCGATCTCTCCGATTTCCATCAAATTTGGCATGCTTGGAGAATGGGTAAAAATAGGCGACACGTATTTTTTTATATCTGCGGAACCGGATTTTTAAGGGTTGAAACGCACCCCCGAAAATTAGGGTGTTTTTTTCGTCGATAACGTTTTAACGGTACGAGGTATAAAAACATTTCAAATTGCAACAATGTTTATTTTTTCATGTACTATTCATTGGAGATGAGAACAATACCGTTATCGACGGAAAACGAAAAACACCCCTATTATCGAGGGTGCGTTTCACCCCTTAAAAATCGGAATCCGCAGATATAAAAAAATACGTGTCGCCTATTTTTACCCATTCTACAAGCATGCCAAATTTCATCGAAATCGGAGAGATCGACCTCGCAAGCTTCACTTGTAAGAGTCCTGGATTATGGGAATGTGCTGATAAAACGGATAAGCAAACATGGAATAATTTATTCACGCGAGGATGGCTAATCGAAAACCGCAAACATTCTGTCACAAATCAAATCGGGTCGCTGGTAAAGCACGATGTCAAATGTTAAAGTGGAATTTGCTCGATGCACGTTTACGTGGCCTGAATACTATCAGCGTCAATGGAGGCATGAGAATATTGACGCGGGCGCGCGAGGTGTGGATGAAACCCCGCAAGTGGCGATTAGATTTGCAAATCGACGTTACCAACGATCCGGCATCGATCAGAGAGCGAGAGAGGGAGAGAGTACTCGAAACCAACGAACGAACAAAGGAAATGAGGTATGACTAGAACACTGTTGGATTCGTTGGAGAGGAAGTTGAAATAATCGACCTCCTTCGAAGTAGGTGTAAAAAGATGGTAATTTGCAACTGCCCCCCCCCCTGCCGTCCAATTAGGTCTAACTTAATTGTGAAAAATACTGCCATAGGAATAAAATTTCTTAGGAAGGGCATAATTCTATCAGAGGTGCAAACGTCATTTTTTAAATTGTTCAAGTAGTATTTTGCATTAGTGTGCGGCGACGCTGATGGGGTGGTGAATTAAAATTGATGGTGCAGCTCCGGTGATCTTCCGTATCAAGCGCGGCCAATAGTTTTTGCAGTGTACGTGGACAGGTGTACACTGCAAAAATAAATGTGTTGTTTTTACACAATTTAGGTGTGAAAATGGCTGTAGACACTTTGTACACGTTTTAACGTGTGTGAAAAATAACGGTGTAAAAATAACACGGATAGATGCGTTCAAACAACTCACTTAAGTGTGTTATTTTCTAACACACTTTGAAACGTGTAAAAAGTCTCTACAGCCATCTACACACTCAAAGTGTGTAAAAACAACACATTTAGTTTTGCAGTACTGTATATACTTGGGACGCATCGGAATAATAAATTGAATAACAAAAGCTTTTTATCGTCAAAATATATGCATTTTTTAAGGCCTGTCACATCCGGAAGGGATGCGAAATAAGCTTTTGTTTCCCTCTTTGCTGCCTCTGGGCAGTGCGTGGGAAAAGATAAAATTAAGGAACTGACGCGATGTATTGGTAATATGGAATAATTCGACACTTGTATAACCTTGACTCTTGGTTTATAACAAATTAGCGGCAAGATTAAAGTAATTAGCTGATAAAGACAGGAGTAATACGGATGATACAAAAATAGAAAAGGATTATACAGTTCGCTTACATTCTTTGTTCGTGTGCGTGCTCGCTCGTACAGTTGTGTATGCTTGCTCGTAAAAATATCGGTTGACGCTCGTAAGACGAAGGGCCTTCGCCGGTACCCTGATGCACTCGCTGGTCAAGTGGTTAGTGACACTTGCACAAGGTTTTCGGTCGGCGCGGAGTTATATATGTGTATATGCGTACGGCGAGAGCCACTTGAGGCTCTATATAGATATACGGCGTGAGACACGGATTTCTGATGGTCTACGCGAACTGAGGATCGAAGTTATATATATATATAGAACTTGAAAGAAAATACTTGGAATAAGATTGTCGGTACGTAGATCGGAATTAAACATGATAAAGGAACTTTATTCGAAATTCCTTCGAAAATTCCTCGAAAGGAAGGAAGTCTTCCTTGATATGAAAATTAGGAGGGGTTCAGTAGTGGGAGACGGAACCTCAGGAGGAGTGCGGTTTTGGTCATCTAGTTCTGCAGGGATTGGACCATTGGTCGTGAAGATATCGGTTGATTAGCGTGATTGGTCGCGGCATGGTGTGCGAATACTTTACAGATGCGTAAGTCACGTGCGTGGCCTTAGTCCAGGGGATCGGTTCTGACTAATATGCGTATGAAGAGAAGGAGACCTTTGTCCCGTGTTTCGGCGAAAAAGCGCATGGGATATAGAGTTCGATATCTGAGACCTAAGCATTCGCATGGTTTGTGTTATGTCGATTTATGGCGATGGTGACTTCTCATATCGAGAGGTTTACTATTGTGTCCAAAAAATAAGGTGACATTGTATTTATTTCGAAAATTCTTTATTTATTTTTCCAAATCAATTTCATCCCCTTCAAAGTAATCCCCTCCCGATGCAATGCACTTCTGCCAACGGATTTTCCAATCTTCGAAACACTGATTGTAGTCACTTTCCGGGATGGCCTTCAGTTCCGTCTTCGCTGCGGCTTGTATCAAAACGGTGTCCCCGGAGCGATCTTTTGAGCTTGCTGAACAGCCAGAAATCGCACGGCGCCAGATCAGGTGAATACGGTGGTTGCGGAACGATATGAGTTGAGTTTTTGGCGAAATGATCACGAATTACGAGTGCAGTATGGGATGGTGCATTATCGTGGCAACGAAAAACTCACTTTTAGCAGCTCACAAAACGACGCGTATCTTAAACACTAATGAATATTTTGACATGTAAATTTGACATAGATGTCACTGACAGTACTACCAACCAAAAAAAAAATAATAATTCTCCAAATCCTTCGACGCGCGCAGTTTAAATTCAAATGTCACCTTATTTTTTGGACACAGTAGTATATATCGGACTACGCTGCGAGACCGGATGTCTTATTATTTAGTCGGAGTTATAAGTTCGTCGGAGCCGGCTAGTCTATGTTATGTTTAAATAATCTAGGGTCGAGGCTACTCTTGGGATCCATGCGGATGGGCCGGCGTAGAGTTTGTGGAGTTTGTTGATCGAGTTGATGGTTGGTTTTTCGTTCGACAGCTCTTCTTGGAATGAGCGCCTGAGATCGTGTTCTTGTTGTGACAGCCAATGGAATAGGGAAAGTCGATGACTGTGGCGGTGCTGCTATCGTATATACATCGCTGTAGGTTGAATATGCATGCGAAACGTGCGCACGTTCCTTTTTACGCTGTCCCGTGAAAAATTTGCCGCCGCTTAATATGCGGCCGACGCTTGGTACGATATTCAGCACCAACCACTAATACCCAGTGTTGGTCCTTTATACGGGCCAATGATTTAGCCATGATTCAGCCAGTGCTCATTTGAAGCATGGCAAACCAACGAACACCCAACCTTGGGCCGAATATCGACTACCAACTGTCAGCCAACTATCGGGTCCCAGTGTTGGCCCCGAACATGGGCCAATCGGTTGATCATGGGTTTGCCAGTCTCGAATTGAAGCTCGGCACACCATCGAAGAGCCAACGCTGGGCCAGAACTAATTAATGACCGTCGACCAATTGTCGGGGCGAACGCAGGCCCTGAGTCTGAGCCAATCGTTTGACCGTGGTTTTGCCAATGCTTATTTTTAGCATGGCAAACTGACGAATTGCCAATCCTGGCCCAACACTGGCTTTGAACGGTATAGTCCATACATATATACAAGATTGCTTTTTTACGTATATTATTATTATATATTTTTTTACTATCGCTGCATGCAATTTTCTACGTCCTGTGATAATAAAAACTCATAATTTCTGTTATCTGAAATTCACTTTATGAAAAATAAAATTGATTAACACTAAAGTTTTGTGGTGTATTAAAAAAATGCCGAGTTATTATGATAGTATTACGGAAAGGTCGAGTGTTAAAACGACGACAAAAATTAGAAGATTCTTTACAGCAGGTTAGGATCAGAGGCAACGAAACAAACAGACAAGTAGATAGTGAAACAAATTTGGAAACATTCCACGTACAAGTGATTGTGCATAACGATGTTAGTGAATCTAATAATTCTTTCGATGAGCAATCATCGAGCACAGAAACTTGTGAATCTGATCGATTGTTGGCTAAGCGTTGGGTTGTTTTGACAGCCCTACACTGGGCCAACACTAGCCCGAATATTGCGCCAACAATATGAAGCCGACCTTAGCCCTACTATGGGCCGGTGATCACGCCAACCGTCAGCCAATGACCGTGAACTCTTTGGCCCAATGTTGGGCCAATACCCGGCCAACTGTTAGGATTTCCGGTAAGCCTACGATTGGCCAACCGTACATGCCAGCGTTAGGCCGAAGAGATCACTCCTACCGTGGCGCAACACTAAGCCGGTAGTGCTGCCGTTCATCGGTCAGTGATAGAATGTGATTGGCGTGACGCTGGCTCGAGGTTGGGTCGGTTGCGTCGTTTTTCACGGGGCTACGCGTCTTATTCTTAGATTTATACATGTATAATAAGCTTATAACGGCAAATGAGGATATTGGGAATAACCGAGAGAAGGTGCATTCACTAGGATCTAACAGGCCTTAGGCCACCGTATGAAAAAATGATTCACTCATAAAATTAATTACACATCTATTGAGTATGAATATCAAGCTGGACGAAAATATATATCTTTTTTTTCGATGTTCAATATTGCCGACTACTAATATTCTCTTTTGTTATCTTTTTTTAGGCGCTCCGCGGCGCGACATTTAGAATCCACAATTTTTTAGCTAGAACAAAAAACAAAAATTCTCGTCAATCTACATTGGAATACCTAGAGAACTACGTACGGAATTTAAAAAACATTGTTTTATTCAAAAGTTGTAGGTATTAGAACTTAAGAAATGAATTTTCAGTGAAAAATTTCGTTATAACTGCTCATAATCTGCTCATAAAATGAAAAGTTTTCGATTCATCAGAAATTCAGTACGTACTTCTCTGCGAAATGCAATTAGGAACATAACTTTCAAATTTGAAGTAAATCGAGTGAAAATTGTTGTAGTTATTTGTCACGCCTATTGGAAAAAAGCTGTTTCGAGAAGTTGCGGCTAGTCGGACGTCTTGTACATAAATAAAAAATTGTAATGGCTTGATATTCATACTAAATCGATGTGTAATTACTTTTATGAATGAATTACTTTTTTATACGAAAAAATGGTTAAATTCGCACATGATTTTATACCCGTTACTGTGGACTGAGGCCTTAAGCTGAACTCAACAGAACTTATATATTACTCTGTAGTATGTATGAGAGGTGTGACTGTTTTTCTTGTCTTCGCATAGGCTAGGTTCTCATACAGCTTCAGGATGACTGCCGCTCTTTGCTTGTCGGTGATGGCGTCAAAACAAAAATACGTCGCAAAAGATTCAATACTGCTATCGAAGTTTTGGAAAATAGATGCCAATTTCAGGTTCGTCCACGTGATAAATTCAAAACTGATCTATAAACGAAAGAAGAAATTGAGACCAAATGTGGTTTTCAAGCAACCGGTTAATCAATCGATGTCAAATCATCTGATGAGTTTCACGTGATGCCGTAACCAAGATGATTTTTAATACGCATGACCAATAACTCGCAATTAACACACTTAAACTGTGTTGCTTTTTCCCGTGTTATTTTTCCTCGTGTGTTGCTATCAACGTGTATTGTTTAGTCCAATGTGTGTAAATATGCGTCTTGTATGTTGATTCTACACGTTTTATGTGAGTTCTTCGAATAAGCGTGTTATTGATGGGGACAGCTACGAAAGTGTGTAATAATTTAATGCGCAATAATTGCACACTCACTTGTTTAATTTTAGCGCCTTACGTGTGTAATTGTGACGCATTACGTGTTACCAAATGCATAAGTGTATAGAATCAACATGGCAACGCGTGTCTAGCCTTTATGTTGTGTTACTTTTACATCCTATGAACACACCCATGTAGAGGTTGCCATGAGTTGCCCAATGTTACGATCAGGCCAATATTGGGACCATCGTATAAGCCAACAAAAGAGAAATAATATTGGCCCATTATTGTTCCGCTCTAAACTCAAAACTGGCACAATATCGGCCCATCCCTAAAGCCTGTCCTGGCCCATCTGTTAAAACCAATGAACAGCCGTGATAGTTCATCGAAATTTACTCATTTTTAAACTGGCAATGCTAAAATACTGGAAATTACATTTAATTAATCTAAGCCCTTTATTGGCTAAGTGGGTCAGACCATACCTGCTTTTATTTTATTTAAGCCTTGGGTTATTCATTATCTGTATATTGCGCCAGAATAGGCAAATAGCTGGGCACGTCATATATTAATCGTCTATATTTTGTAGTTCAGTTTTTGTAATCAAGTTTCGGCCTATTATTGGCATTTGTAAATAACCAACATAAGTAAGTAAAATATGCCAATTTTGAAACCTGACATATACGCAAATCACAATTTATTTCAAGGTTATTACATGAAATAAGTTTCCATAAGGACCAATCTCGGGCCAATCTTGGCCCGATATAGGTTGAATATTTATCACGCACCCAAACAAACCCAAACAAATTCACGGCCCAATATTCTAGATAGACTAACTTCTAGATAGACCAACTGAGAAGGCCCATCATAGAGCCAGTGGTCAATTTCTACATAGGACCTTCAAGAGGGCCCATATAGGGCCAAGTGCAATCACCAACATTGGCGCTACAATCAATTAAATCATTGGCCCAATAATTGTTGGCTCTGTTGGCCGATATCGGGCCGTTCTTATCATTTCTACAAAGGCACCCTATTGGTAAATACTCACGGCCCACCATTCTAGAAAGGCTAACTGTGAAGGCCCGTCCCAGGCCCAACGGTCAATCTCTACATGGGCAGGCCAAACACGCCTAGTAATTGCATGGTAGGCTAAAAGTGGAGAAGATACAATAGAGAAGAAAAGTTTCTCGTTTTTTTTTAAATTTACATCGAATGCAATTCTGATAGAATTCACGTGGAGGAAATCGTTGCTTGCGAAACAGGAGGCCAAAAAACAAGAGAAAGATCTCGCCATAAAAGTTGGCCAATACTTGGATGGGTGACCGCCGAGCTGCACACTGGCCCGTTCAGTGGGCGATGCTCCGAGGGCTCTTTGTAAGGGTGTGAAGTGACATGTGTGGGCCAAAAGTGAAGATACAATAAAGAAGAAAACTTTCTCGTGTTTTTTTAAAATTCAAATCGAATGCCATTTTGATAGAATCCACGTAGAGCAAATCGTTGCTTGCGAAATAGGAGGCAAGAAAATGAGAAAAAGATCTCGCCACAAAGGAAGACATCCGGCGAATCTCTTGACAGAATTCTGTGAGTGTGCAAGAGGTCGAATCTCGATTACTTCGAGGTGAGCGAGCCTCCAAACTTTCTCGCTGATTCTCCTAACAGAGATGGCGAAAAGCTCCCCCGGTCTTTCATCCCACCCTCGGAGAGCACTGCGCATCCTCGATTGCCCATCCTCGTCTCATCAAGCTTGGGTTTCAACCCTATCGCGACGCCGTCTTCCATCTACCTTCTCTCCCGTGCCTTCACCAACACTGAACTTCCATTTGTGCCAGGAGTCCCTCCGTACAGCCCTCCGAGACGATAAACGAGGAGATGATTACAGTCGTAAGTTTTCACGTGCCGTGTGGACGTGGGTATTCCCGCTCCGAACTCTCTTCGCTCTCGCCTGAACTCACCTCGTTCGTGATTGTGGCGAAGAGGCAAGGCTATTCCAAAAAGAGCGAGTTGTCCATTTTCTTTTGACGTTTAATTTTGAGCAAGTATCGGCCGAGCTGTCGCGATGTTTTTTGAGATTCGAGGCTTTCGCTCGGTGGTTCTGGAAGTGAAAACTTCCAAAGCCCCGGGGACCGGTGGCATTGTGTTTTCCATGCCGGAAGTAGGGTGGCGAGTTCCAAGAGGGTGCTCGAGAGTAACGGGGGAAAGCGTTGACGGTTGGAACCTGGTGCAAATGTGACTCCAGCATCGAACGTGTCTCTCTCGTTGCGGTCTTAAGGGGTCTTCTCGCTTTAGACGCTAAAAAAGGCTATTTTCATGCATTTTTTGATCGGTTTTTATTATAAATATTGATATAAAAGTTATTACACTTAATAAATACACTTTCGAAATACATTAAAACTTTTTTTTATGTATTTATGTAACCCAAACAAACTTTAAGGGGAGGTACCTGAGTAAACGGCGAGAAAAACAGGTAAACTTCGGGAATTTTTAGCTCAAAAACTAATGTTTCGATTGGATCCGGGGTTTTTTTAAATTGGAAAATATGTACATTGAGGTCTGTTTAGGAATTTTTTTAAATAAATTCGTTGACTGGAAGCGATTGAAACGCGATTATCTCGAAACATAGTTTTCAAAGTCGGTGCGAGATGTATCTCGAAAACGGCTTGTCCGATTTTGTCCAAATTTGGATACAATATTCTTTGATAGTTTTTTCTGGTTCGCCACGTAGGCGTTTTTCATTTGATAAAACCATTGCTTTTTTATGCAATGTGTATGTAATCCAAAATCGTCGGAAATTGCGAACGAAAAACGAATGTTCAATTAAAACGGTCGCAATTCCGTCAAAAATGAAAATTTCAAAACAATCCTACGTGGCGAACGAGAAAAACTATCGAAGAATATTGTATCCAAATTTGGACAAAATCGGACAAGCCGTTTTCGAGCTACATCTGGCACCGACTTTGAAAACTATGTTTCGAGAAAATCGCGTTTGAATCGGTTCGAGTCAACGAATATATTTTAAAAAATTCCTAAACATACCTCAATGTACATATTTTCCCGTAAAAAAACTCGGATCCAATCGAAACATTAGTTTTTGAGATAAAAATTCCCGAAGTTTACCTGTTTTTCTCGCCGTTTACTCAGGTGCATCCCCTTAAAAGCGATTTTCTCGAAACAACGTTTTACAACGGCTTGTTGATAAAATCTTCGAAACTACTAAACCGATCCTTATTAAATGTTAACCACATATTCTTTACAACTATAACTATAGTGCATATCAAGGATTTGTTTAAATTTAGATATTTACTATTTTATATTTTTGCCAAAAACGTTACAAACACGTTTTTTTCGAAAAATGTCCGCCATTTTGCTATTTTTGCACATATAAAAAATCGTATGATATGCGCTATAGCCATTAAGGCGTTACCCCCACTTGTAGCGCAAAAAAGGCCTTTTTCATGATTTTTTTTAAAGAAAACTACAAAACTTTTTTAGTCGATCAATATACCATCTTAAAGAACACATCTTGAAGAACTTTCAGTAATTTTTTTATTGAAAAATATTTCATTGTTTAGTGGCAAATGGCCGTCAATGAAATAATGTTTTTATATACACGGTTTGCGTTGACCAACATTGCGGCGAAGTGGATCATCTGAAAAAAAAATGCGGATGGATTTAGTCAAATATAAGTATAAACTAGTCTTTAATCGAAGGATTTTAAAAAATATCCATTTTTCACAAAATGGCGGACAGTCAAAGTTAATGGTTCGATTTTAACGAAAAAAAACGGCCGTTTTTTGGCTATAAAACGGCCATTTTTTTCGAAAAAAAAATCGAACGATTAAAGACTACATTTTTATGTATTAAATAAGCGTGCAAAATTTCAAGAAGATCGGTTCATTAGTGTTCGAGTAATCTTGGTCACCGACTTCAGAAATGCCATTTTGAGAAAAACGCGTTTAAAGTTTTTCTTTCAACGCTCTTTCAAGGCGGATTCTTCTCTTTCAACGCTCATATCTCAGTCAACTTTGTTCGGATCGACTTGAAATTTTCAGGACATATTCTCAGATACTTATACTTCAAAAAAATGCAATAAAAAAAATCGATTTTTTCAAAATCGCAAGTGGGAGTAACCCCTTAAACATACTAAATATAAAACCGTTTAATTTTTTTTGTTTCGGATAATCCATCTCCGAGATTTCATTAACACCGCAGATCTTCCATTTTTCACGATTTTTTCAAGCCACCATTTTCGTCTATAAATACTAACTTAAATAAATATTTTTTTTCAAATGTTTTTCCAAAGTGTATTTGTTAAGTGTAACAACTTCTATATCAATATCTACAATATAAACGTATAAAAAAAGTGCATTAAAATAGCCTTTTTTAACGTCTAAAGTGAGAAGACCCCTTAAAGAGCACTGGTGTCGCCAAGATGATGGCCAGGCCACGTCCTCGTCATACGACGAGGGCGACGACGTGCTCGTGCAGCGCCTTTTCACAACGTCGACTCTTTGACGCGGGGATCTTATTACGCGAAGCGGACGTGTTTTCAACGCCTCGTTTCAAACTATCTGAAAAAGCGAGGCGTGCCTTTACTTACCTACGTTTAGACCCCTGCCACCTTTCCGCCGTGCGCCCAACGTCACACTTCTGCACTTTATTTTTCCGTGTTGTCGTCCGTACATGCAAATTCCCATGTGACACGTATGATTGGCCATTGGTGAAGGCCCAACCGGCGAGTCTTCTCTTCGCCGGCTACTTTCCGAACTGATCATCGACGATCGAATGCCTAATTCCACTTTTCTCTGGTACTTACAGCTGAACGCGATCATTGCAACAAGACCGTCGACATATACGAGGACGTCTCGAGCCCCTCGGTCAGCCCGGCAACCTGGGGCAAACCGCTGACCTGCTGGTACCGTTTTCGGGCCTTTCGTGGCACTCCACGCGATTGGATACTGCGTGTTCGATTCAAGAAGTTCAAAGTTGGCGTATTGGTCAACGCGACAACCTGTGCCGGTGGTTATCTCCAGGTAGGTTCACTTTCAGCAGACATTCACTCATTTCCAACAATGATCATCATCCGTGCAAAGGTGAAAAAGCCACACTGCAAAAACAACTGTGTTGTTCTTACACACTTCAGGCATGTAAATGGCTGGAGACGCTTTTTACACGTTTTAACGCGTGTGAAAAATAAGGGTGTGAAAATAACACGGATAGATGCGTTCAAACACACTTGTGTGTTTTTTATTTACACACCTTAAAACGTGTAAAAAGTGTCTACAGCTATTTACACACTCAAAGTGTGTAAAAGCATCCCACTTATTTTCGCAGTGCTGTATATACATGGGATGCGTCGGAATAATAAATTGAATAATTAAAGCTTTTTATCGTAAGAATATATGCATTTATTGAACTGAACTCAACAGTACTTATATATTACTCTGTAGTATGTATGAGAGGTGTCACAGTTTTTTTTGTCTTCGCATTGGCTAGGTTCTCATACAGCTTCACGATGACGGCTGCTTTTTGCTTGTCGGCGATGGCCTCGAAACAAAAATACGTCGCTGAAGATTCGATGCAGCTATCGAGGTTTTGGAAAATGGATTCCAATTTGAGGTTCTTCCACGTGACAAAGTCAAAAATGATCTATAAATGAAACAAACGTTAAGGCCAGATGTAGTCTTCAATTAAGGAGTTAGGCCACTCTAGAGGCCGAAAAAATAAGCTTCTTGGGAATTTTTTTTAACTACAAAATAAATCGAGATTACAAAAAAAGCTGTGCATCATACATATCAGGGACGGTATACAATTATTTTTTTGAAGTTTTAAGTTGGCCGGAAACATAATTCAGACAATTTTCAACCGATTCACTTGAAATGTTAAATATATCTTGAAAAATACATTGTCTATGGAAGTACGTAGGATTATTATTTATATTGCATAGTTCATTTGTTATTAACAATTATCTGATGACATTTTTCACTTTCCAAAACTTTGCCTAAAAAATCGTCATATAATTGTTAATAACAAATTAACTATGCAACGTTAAAAAAAATCCTGCATACTTCCATAGACAATGTATTTTTCAAGATATATTCAACATTTCAAGTGAATCGGTTGAAAATTGTCTGAGTTGTGTTTCCGGGGAACTTAAAAAATGCACCTTTGAAACAAACGCTGCACAGCTGCCATTTTGAAATTAATCGCTTCAAAAAAAATTATTGTACACAGTCGCTGATATGTATGATAAGCACCCTTTTTCGTAATCTCGATTTATTTTTTAGTTGTTCTGAAAAAAAAATCCCAAAAGCACATTTTTTCGGCCTCTAGAGTGGCCTAAAGCCTTAACCGGTTAATCAATCGATGTCGAATCAACTAATGAGTTTCACATGATTCCGTAACCAAGGTGATTTTCAAAACGTATGATCAATGACTCGCAATTAACACACTTAAACTGTGTTTCTTTTTCTCGTGTTATTTTGGCTCGTGTGTTGCTATCAACGTGTGTTGTTTAGTCCAATGTGTGTAAATATGCATATTGTACGTTGATTCCATTACGTGTTACCAAATGCATAAGTGTGTAGAATCAAGGTGGCAACGCGTGTCTAGCCTTTATGTTCTGTTACTTCAACATCCCCCATGGAAATTTATATACGCAAAAATATACTGCAAATTTATTGTATTAATAATTGTAATATATGTGAAATGTATGCCACATATTGAAAATACATGTTGAATATATGTGCCAAATTCTAATTTTCGTAACGTATATATATGAGATGTATATGCGTGGTATTACTGTATATCAATGTATCATATATCAATAATATATGTAGCATTTACCCTGCATATATACCACATATATTTAGCATATATGTTGCATACACACTGCATACATACCACATATATACTGCATAAATGGTGCATATATGCCACATATATACAAATATGCGTAGCATATTTGTATATAGTGTTAATGTGTAATAGTGTACCTTAACTGTAAGTTAAGTTTCTTTAAGTTTAAGTTTTAAGTTTTATGAAGTTTAACTGTAATAGTGTTTATACACAGCATATATTTCTTGTCAGGAATATGTATTAAAAATGTATGCGTCATATATGACGCATACATTTTTGATATATTTTTCTGACAAAAACATAGATTGAAAATATATCGGAAATATATACGTCGTATATGCCTCATATATGTATCATATATAGTGTTCATACGTAGCATATATTTTTTGGTCAGAGAAATGTATCGAAAATATATGGGTCATATATGTGTCATATATTTGGTGCATATATACTGAATATATACGTATTATTCTATTTTTCGTCACTATATATGCGACCGATATATATATATGTAGCATATACTTTCTGCATATATTTTACATACATAAATTTCTATGGGGGGATACTTTAAACGCACGTCAAACAAGCCTAGTTTTTGCAGTGCAATCCTGTCGTTCTCGGCTGGTTCCGCCCGACGAGGAGATTGCCCTCGATGGCAATTGGGCAAACGGCTATCAGGGTCATCCAAAGAGTAGCCATCGGAAATGGAAATTACCATTGATCGATGGCTCACTCGCGCATTCTTCACCCGATTCACATGCCCCGAAAGAGTGGTAACCTCTGACGCTTTGACTAGCCGCGATGGCGTTTCATCACCGATGTGATTACCGCGTCGAAAATTCGATCACTAATTATTCAACAAGCTACCAGGGAGAGCTTTGGTGCTTGCGGGCAAACGCGTTGCTTATTAGAGACAGTACGCGAGCCCAAAATGAGTAGAGATTCGAGCATGAAGTTCCGCGGCATGATGCTCGTACGAGGAATGGGGATAGCTCGATCACCGAGTGGCTCTTCTCCGGGGAAACGTCCAATGGGAAGAAGGCTGCAACGCGCTACGGGTAACGCTCTGCGTGACCGGCCAAGCGTTACGCGCCGTTATTTGATCGAATTAATTTACGGTGATGCGAATTGCTGCGCGTTCGAGCCCTGGATTGTCGCACAAAGGGAATTCACCTAGCGATCCTTAGAAGATAAAACAAAGCAGCAAAAAAGGTGACAATTCCCTCAGTTGGGGGTTGGTTTGCGTCAGTAATTGATACTGGATGAGGGAGCCTCGTTCACCTTTTCAACGGGGACTCTCCTCATTTTGTATCATCATTAGGGCTAATGTTGTTACTCCCTTGGCCTTTGCTGCCATTGGGCGATGGGATTTTGCGTGGCAAACGGCGTTTTTTGTTCCCTTCGGCCTTCTCGTTGCCGTCACTGAAAGTCTCGTTGCCACAGGCTAAGCCACCAAGCCATCTCTCTCGCCCCTGGAACGACTAATTTCACTAATTAATTGCGTCATTCCATTCCTGGCTGTGTAGCCGCACTGGGTGCTTCCCCAGCCGGATACTCATTAACGGCGAAGCTCATTGGCGCATGACACTCGCGTCGTGAACCCCCTCGGCTCGCCTATCCCCTGATTTACCACGGATAATGGGTTATTGTTTAAGCTCGAAGTACCGCGGAGACAGGATAGCGGACCGTTTTTTGTTCCTTCTTTTTTCGGCCTTCCATAAATCCTTTTATGGCATGGGATTTTTTGCGCTGCTGCGCCAAGCGCGTAATTATTGAGGTGCTCTAATTGCGGGTTCATTGATACTTCGAGGATGGCAGTTGCCTAGGTACATTTGAATGCAAAGTATGCGTTCCCGAGTAGAAATATTGTCAGGCTGGCCTGATATTTGATCCGGGTCTCATCATGTTGTAGTACGGAGGCCTTAATAAGGGCTTAGGCCACAGTGAAGGGTTTAAAATCATGTGCGAATTTAACAATTTTTTTCGTATCAAAAAGTGATTCACTCATAAAATTAATTACACATCTATTTAGTATGAATATCAAGCTGTTAGAAAATATTTTTTTTTTTCGATGTACAAAATGGCCGACTGCTAATATTTTCTTTTGTTATCTTTTTTTAGGCGCTCCGCGGCGTGACATTTAGCATCCACAATTTTTTACCTAGAACAAAAAACAAAAATTCTCGTCAATCTAGATTAGAATACCTAGAGAAGTACGTACGGAATTTAAAAAATATTGTTATATTCAAAAGTTGTAGGTATTTGAACTTAAGAAATGAATTTTCGGTGAAAAATTTCGTTATGAATGCTCATAAACTGCTCATAAAATGAAAAGTTTTCGATTAATCAGAAATTCCGTACGTACTTCTCTACGAAATGCAATTAGGAACATAACTTTTAAATTTGAAGTAAATCGAGTGAAAATTGTTGAAGTTATTTGTCACGCCAATTGGAAAAAAGCTGTATCGAGAACTTTCGAGTAGTCGGCCATTTTGTACATCGAAAAAAAAAAATTCTAACAGCTTGATATTCATACTAAATAGATGTGTGATTAATTTTATGAGTGAATCACTTTTCATACGAAAAAAATTGTTCAATTCGCACATGATTTTATATCCGTTACTGTGGCCTAAGGCCTTAATGTATGCTCCAATTTGCCTGATCCGGTTGGTGTCAGGTGATAGTCAGGCAACTGGATGTACTGTTTCCTCCAGTTACCTAATCCAGCTAGCTTCAGGCGATGATCAAGTGAATGGACTTACGGCTTGCATAAATTCACCTGATCTGGCTAGCTTCAAGCAATCATCAAGTAACTGGCCCTATATACAGTTTGGCGCATTTTACACGCCTCACCTCTTATCAAATACCACACGAACTATGTGCTATTAGCGCGTCGTCAAAACGTCGACACATATTGTCCACTATATGCGTACATTTTTTATTATTCCTAATATTTTATTTATTCCTAACAAATCTGTGATTCGGTTTCCTCTGTTCAAAAAAACAATTTAGTTGGATCCACTAAATTTATCTATTGAATTTTTTCAAATTGAAATTGAATACAATTTTCGTAGAGACAAACATTTTTTTGTTTGACTGAATTAATGGTCCGTCGTGATTGCAATACACACATCGAAGGGGTCGGGGGTAGAGCGGGACGGAGAGAGAGAGGAGTTATATATATATATATATATATATATATAAGTAATGTTTGAAAAATCTATACCATGATTTCCGATAAAACTCTCTAATTATGATGATATTAACTAATTGATATAGTTTATATGATACAACAAATAGATATAGAAATTGGTCTCTCATGCCACCAAAATGCTACAAACACTCGGTAGCATAGGGGCAGCGTGCGTAGCTATACGTAGATAGGTTCTAGGTTCGATTCCATGTGGATGCAGAAAATTTTCTTCGAAAAAACCCATTCAGAAGGCCAGGGAATGACGAATTATGATACAAAATCATTGTGGTAGAACTCTAAATTAAGTATTTCAATTTATTTTGGATTTATGAAATATTCTAAAAAAATATATTTGAAACAAATAGGATCGTAGTTAAAAACGTATTTGATTTAAATAGATCCTATTTAAATTAAATAATTTTTTGACAGTGCAATGAAGAATGTGATGAGATGAACTTCGCTCTTCGGACTGCATGTCAGGCATTCACTTTTCACCCTGATCAGGCTTTGATTTTTTACCCTGATCAGACCAAAATCAGGGAAAGTCCCACAAAAACGATTAGGACTTAATAAAAAAAATGTTGATCAAGGCATGAAAAAAATCAGGATACCTGATCAGGTTTTTTTTTATAGCCAGAGCAGGATTTCTACTCGAGTTCTGTTGATCATGCGAGTTACCTCTGCTTAGCGGTCACCGCTCCAGGTATTGGCCTAGGCTGCTTAATGTCAGAAATCGCCCATCCCTTCCACAACTGGCGGTCATTGGTCACTTTTTTTTCGTCCAACAATCGAACGTTCATTTTTCTCGCAGATTTATACCTATTTTTATTTTCGAACGAATCGAATTTCAGTAGGTGAATTTTGAGCAAGTATCGGCCGAACTGTCGCGATGTTTTTTAACATTCGAGGCTTTTCTCCGGTTGCTCTGGAAGTGAAAATTCGTATTGGAAATGAAATGGAGGTACTTTGCTATAAACGGTCTCTCGACTCACCTTGATTACTTTGATTTTTTTCCTATTCAGCTGCCAAGTAATTTCTTTAATTGAGTAACGAGTATATTTGTTAATTTTGCTAATTGGTTTTTTTGCGAAATTCGCGAAAGCAGCCAAACGAGCAAGCTAAAGGGGGAAAAAACGTTGCAGCGTTGCAATGTAGTGAAAAGTTGAACACTGTACAGGGACTCAAGCAAAATATGTAAACGCATACTGTACGCCCCTTTTGTTCTTTCGCTCGCCATCTCGTCCATGTATGTGCAGACAAACCGATATTTTTCCACGGGTTACTTGGACAGCGGAGGATTTTTCGTTTTCGCGAAAAGTACGTGGATGGAAAGTTCGAAGGGAAAAAGAGACGAGCGAGAGCGTTAGGTGGAAAAAGGGATGAAACGGTGTGCGGAGAGAGAGAGAGAGAGAGAGAGAGAGAGAGAGAGAGAGAGAGAGAGAGAGTGCAGGATGGAAAAATTGGAGAGAATAGAAGAGAAGATGAAGGGACGTCTCGAGGATGATTCGTCTCGTGTGTCTGTTGCACACGTTGGCAAAATCACTGGCTCTTTTCTTTCAACGCCGATGGAATTTGCTTGTAATTTTTTACACTATCTCTCACTCCATTTTCACTCTCCCCCCCCCCCCTCTCTCTTCTCTTGTACCTCTACCTGCCAGTTACACACTTTTGTTCCGCACGAATTCTTTTCGTTTTCTCTCTTCCTCACCCCCAACCCTTTTTAGTTCATTCGTTTTTTCTTTCTCTCGATTCACTACGTTGCTCCGTCCTATCGGACACGACTTCTCCCCCATCGCTCGAATTCTTCGCGAGATTGACAATTGAAGCGAAAAAAAGGGACAAAACGCGAGAGTTTTTATTCCAGTAACGAGAAAATTGTTTTAGCCCTCGAGGGAGAAAAAAGTATCTTTTATTTCTCCCTCGTTTTCTTTCAAATCTGACGATTGATTTCGACTCCCGTTAATCGCAAAAGCTCCGAGAGAGCGAGCGATAATTTTCCTGCTCCTGACACGGGGAAAGTGCAGTGAACGTATGTTTTAATTGCAACGTGGTGGAAACATTAATTTGCAGAGCTTAAGGAGAGAGAGTTGTGTTGTGACAAAAAAAGCGACTGCTTTGTGCACGATGAATTTTGTAAAATGTGTAATGTAAATCTGCATGTAAAATGATGCACGGTGTAAAATGTTCATTACACTTGGTAAGAGAGAAACATATTTCGAACTATTCATTTAATGTTATCAATGTATCATGTACCACATTTTTCTCTCTCGCGGAACAAGTATTATTTAACGTTACACAAATCTTTTCAATTTCAAACAATAGCCGTACGTTTAATCAAAATTTGTATTTTCATCCAAATGTAATTCTGCCTCGATGATTATTTTCTCCCTCGGATCGATACACTTTTTCGAATATGAATGAAAGCAGTTCCATTGGATTTTCGTTTATGCGTCGAAGCTGCTCTTCTCGGTTTACCAATCAATTTTCGAGTTCACATTGTCGCTCTTTTTATTCTCGCTCATTACTTCACGTCTAGTTTATCGGATAGAATATTGTGGAATGGAAAAAATGTGATTTCCGTTCCAGTGATTACAACCAGATTGGCACAATGTAATAATTGAATTTGCAAGTATGTTGTTAAAATATGATTTCCAGGAATTTTTAATTTCACTCGTGTTTGCCTCCTCGTCGGCTGTTCTCTTCCGCTTTTTGACGAAGTTTATGATGGAATGGTACCGTCCGTATAGTCGAGAACTTCAAAAGTTGGAGGGTCTTTGCATATACGTATAAACACGTGAAAGGCGAGAGAGGCAACCGGGAGAGACATCGACGTAAACGACTCCAGCGACCACCGTGTCTCTCTTCCCCCCTCCCTCTCCCCCACTCGCTCACTTTTCTCTATCGGGTATTGATCTCCAGGGCTCGAGAGAGGACGTATACTCTGTACTAGTTCTGCAGCAGCAGCAGACATTGTGCTGTGAGGGAATAAAGGCAAGCCAGAAAGCTCAGTAGCAGTCCCAGAAAGTCTTCGCGTCTCTTTCCATTACCTTTCGCTGCCTGGGTATTCTCATTTTCTCTGCTTGCCTCTCCGGATCTTTACTGAGTTCCCTGATGACGAACTGTACCAAGATACCGTATTCGGTTGCTCTCGTTTCCTCTGTTTTCGTCCATTTCAACTTTCCTCCACGACCCAATTTTCGGGCTCTTTGTCTGACCTATTCCGCACCGTTTCCACCAGCACACCTCCGCATGCTCTTCCAGCCCCAGCGATACATTCACATATATACATCTTTCGACCTGGATCAATGCACGAGGACTTTTCGGAGCTCGTGTCACACCGAAGTTCTTGGGATCCCCCAACGATATCGGTGGCACTAACATTGCACGTATTTGACGAGGACCCTAAACATTCTGCCACGTAGAATTTCAGGTACTTGACGACTGTGTGCGTTCATTATTTCCGTAGTTTCAATGTCGACTCTTGAGGGTTTCTGCGTATCACCCTTCCTGATTGGACCCTTTCCTTTTACTCCCTATCAACCTTTTACTCCCCTCGCTAATCTAACCGAACTTCCGTTGCGTCCACAGCCGTCTTGAGGGGGATCCCTTTAGGCAGCCGAAAATAAGCGAATTTTCAAGATTTTTTTGTGTGGACACTATTTATCTTACATGATTTTTTAAAAATCTTAAATATTGAAATACGCCGACGGTGCACTTGCTTCAGAGGCGGTTGCCACCTGAGTTTTTCGACGGCGTACAATCTAGCGCCTTGTGCATCGATCTGATAAATGAGAGACAATAAGTTTTAGATTCCTAAGACGTACACGTTCTATGTGAACCTAAAAAATCTAAAGAAAAGTGAAAATTCGAAAAATGGCACCAGTTTGAAAAAATCTTTTATTTTTCATGAAATTTCTACTATGATATTTGTTAAAGAGTTACAGTAGTTTAGAAAAATAATATTTGAGGAACTTCAGGTTCACATAGACGGTAATTATGTTATCTGAAAGTGTGTGAAATTCCAAAATGATCGGTCGCATAGTTTTCTAGTTATCTTGTACGAGGTTCATGACAAAGTGGTTTTCTGGAAAACGCGTTCAAAGTTTTAAGACTGAACATTTTTGTGATTGAATGACCTATCAATTAATTCGCGATTCCGGGGCCATAAAGTAGTCCCTCAGCTTCCTCGTGGAGTTCATAGTCGGCCATAAGCTCGCTTTTACGTTACAAAGCGATCTCCCCCCTCAAGCTATACTATATCGCATTTGTCGAGGGTACGGGGAAACTGCGGAAAACCCATTCCGGTACAGACGGCCTCATTTTCTTCTGACTGGTGCACAGACGTTTTTTACTCAAGTATCTACACCAAGGTCTCAGAAGTATTAGCCTTCCGCTACCAGGTTGAAATGCCGCATAACTCAAAGAACCGTCGGAGCCGGACCGCCCATCCAATAATGTCAATTCCTTGGCAACTATGTTTTTACATGTCGAAGTATTTTTCACGACCCCTGTCACCATTATTTTCCTCTTATCATTATTTGCAGTTCATGAGAGACCCCTCCAGAGTGTCACGCACTGCCAACATTCCCCAATGCACTGGACACCAGGGCACAGGGCAACTGAAAAACCCGTGCCATATTTTCGCTTAATTTTTATTCTCCAGGCATGCGAAATTTGGAAAAACTGCCTGCCGCTCGGCACGCAATCCAGTGCATGGCTGAGCGGTCACCCATCCAAGTATTGACCCACAGGGGTTGCTTGACCCGTTCGACCATTCAGTACTTGACGAATTCATATTTTCATTATTAGATTTAACGTTCAATCTCCCGACATGAAGAATTTTGAACATTTTGTAAGAAATTATCGCACCTTAAATTGCAAGAGAATACTGGAATATAATAGAACACAGGGCCGCTGTCCGCTCTAGTGCCTATAGTTCCATAAACACGAATATAGTGTCTATTATATATATATATATATATATATATATATATATATATATATATATATATATATATATATATATATATATATATATATATATATATTTACACATATATATATATATAAATGTCCGACTTCCTTTGCTTTTCGTTCTCACCCCTTTTCGTTTGATTAAAGGGTACACTCGTGACGTTTCCGGATAAAAGACAAGCGAGCGCAGAAAGCTCGTCGTTTCACGCTGAAACGAGGAGTCCCACTTCTAATATTCTCTCGCTCCTGTATCCTCCGCACTTCATTCCCTTTGAAAGTGAAATTTCATCGTAAATTGAAAGGGCTCCGGTTCGAATGCCTCGCACAACAGCCATCGCGATATAAAGATAAAAACAGTGCGCAAAAAAAAAAGAAAGGAACGACGATTGCGTAGCGACAGTTATCGTAAACGGATAATCGCGACGACCGAACGTGATATGGAAATCTCGGTAGAGATGAAAAATCACGGGGGTGAAAAAGGATACGAGGGCCCCACGAGTGCTCCCATCTCTGCGGTGCACGCATATCGTCTTTTATTCGATACAATAATGACATGGCAATAATAATATAAAAGTCGAAGGGAAAAATCGTAAGCAACGGCGCGAAACGATCGCGAATATCGTTTTATAGAAATTGGGAGCACGGTAAGGATAAAAAATCCCCTCGAAGATCCTGTTGCCTATGTTTATATATGCACACACACACACACACACACACACACACACACACACATATATATATATATATATATATCGTCCTTTACCCTTCGGAAAAATCCGCAAGCCAGCATAAAATCCAGAGAGAAATATATATATATGTACGTTGATGGCTGGGGTCGAAAAGTAATGCGAAGAGAGGAAAAGGGTGAGTGCTATAAATGTCATGGATCAGATGACGTATCGTATTTCCCTCGATATATCGTGTATTTTTTCGCTCTCACCAACCTCCGACACCTTATTCCTCCGTCCATGTCTCCAGCACTTTGGCACCGGCTATTAAATTCAAATCGAGCATATAAACCCGCGCTCGTAATTGAAAAAAGCTTCATGTTTAAATAACCGACCAAAACATGCGTGCAACCTTTGCCACATTGAAAAACACACACACACACACACACACACACACACACACACACACACACACACATATATATATATATACAGGGTGTCCCTCTTATCTCTGCCACCCGAAATAACTCGGTAATTATCGAGGTCACAACAAAATGTTCCAGACAAAAGTTGTACGTTGTGAAAGGGGGGGGGGGGGGGGGAGGGGTTCGACCATTTTTTTTTATTTCGGTGGAGGCACTGATGCACAGTGAAGGTCTCCTCCACCCTTTTTCAATAGAATGGTACATTTTTTCTACCATCCTCTGGAACACCTCAAGCCGCATAAAAAACATGAGGGGGTCAAAGTCGTTCAAGGTCATTCAAGATCACGAAGGAAATGAAATACAAATCTAAATATCTCGGATCACTACCAAACATTTGGTAGTGATCCGAGATATTTAGATTTTTATTTTATTTCCTTCGTGATCTTGAATGACCTTGAACGACTTTGACCCCCTCATGTTTTTTATGCGGCTTGAGGTGTTCCAGAGGATGGTAGAAAAAATGTACCATTCCATTTAAAAAAGTGGAGGCGACCTTCACTGTGCGTCAGCGTCTGCAGCGAAAGGAAAAAAATTGATCGCATTTGATAGCTCCCTTCACACCGTACAACTTTTGTCTGGAACATTTTTTTGTGACGTCAATAATTACCGAGTTGTTTCGGGTGGCGGAGATAAGAGGGACACCCTGTATACATATTTATGGATATATGGAGAGGAAAATTTTTACGACGTAGCTGCGTTTCGATCCTATCATAAAGTGTGAAAAATAGCCGAGGGAAATAAAAAGCTGCGTACTCTCACGAACAACAGTAATCTTTAATTCGCCAAAAAGCTTCGACGGAAAAGTATTTTTCTCTGCACGAACGGCACGAAAAAACGCAAACTCGAAATAATAGAGTAGGGGAGAACAACGAGTGCACTCCCGCGATAACTTTTCATCGGTTCAAAAAGCCTGAAAACTTCGTGCCCTCAATGGAGAATAGAAGTTCGTTATTTCGAGAGGACTTTCAATATTTCGCTACCGCTGCTGTATATAGCTCTTTTGGCTTTTCCGACGTGTTTTTTTATTTCTCCCATCCAAACTATCGCGTTGCTCAAAATTCACTTCTTTTGAGAGAAAACATTTCTTTCGCAAGATATATCTCCTCGGTTATTGCGATGATGAATTTGGGTGAGGCGAGTTGCTCCCACGCCACCGCCTCGTGTACGATCGAAACATTTTTTTTTTTTTTGCGAATGAAAAATTGTGCCCGTGTGGAAGTATACGGGTACGAAAAATTCATGAATATTCGACGCGTAAACGGTTGGAGCACGAGATATACTTTTCGTGCGATATTTTGAGTGTGGTTCGCGACGTCCTTCATGGGAGGAAACTTCGTTGCGTGGGCGAAAATTGTTGAGCTTCAATTTAATTCGATTTATTGTTTTTTCTCGCGTTGAATTCGACCCTCCCGCGAGTCAGAGCGCCTGCGTACAGCTCCCAAAAGTCCACGTATAATAGACGCGCTTGTTGAACGTAAATTGATGTAGCCAAAGTGTTCGGCATATTTTTCATGACACGTACGTTTTGCGCTTATCTATTTGCGACGATACAATTTTTCGACGAGGACGGTCGGGTATTTTATTTCATTACAGTGCATTTTCACTTCATTTTCTACGCGTTTTGGATGCATTTTCAATGTATTCTCAATGCATTTTCACTTCATTTATAATTTATTTCCATTTTATTATTATTTTATTCTCGTTTGATTGCGATTGATTACATTTTAGTTCACTTTCAGTTCATCTAATTTACATTTCATTTCATTTTCGTGGTATTTTTGTTTAATTTCGTTTTCGTTTCACTATTGGTTTATTTAAATTTTATTTCGTTTAGTTTTCATTTTATTTTTATTTTGATTATGTTTTCATTTCATAACCATTTCATTTTCATTTTATTTTCATTTCATTTTCGTTTCATTTTCATTTGATACTCATTTCAATTTCATTTCATATTTATATCATATTCATTACATTTTCCTTTCATTGGCATTTCATTCTCTTTCTATTCCATATCAAAAGAGCGTACAAAGGAATATTAAAACTTAATAGAACGCAACGCGTCTTTGGTTCCATTGATTTTTTAGTCGCAGATTTATTCAGTCGGAGCCTGTCCTAAAGAGTCCTGTCAGGCCCTGTGAATGAAATGCAGCTCGTTTTACTAAACGAGCGGTCAATTACTAAATGAACTGTATTTCATTGACAGGACCCTGACAGGACTCTTTAGGACAGGCTCCGACTGAATAAATCTGCGACTAAAAAATAAATTGACGCAAAGACGCGTTGCGTTCGATCAAGTTTTAATATTCCTTCGTACGCTCTTTTGACATGGGATAGAAAGAGAATGAAATGCCAATGAAAGGAAAATAAAAATGTAACAAAAATGTACTGAATATTAAATAAATATGAAATCAAATTGAAATAAAATGAAAGTTAAAAGTAAATGAAAACTAAATGAAAATGGTATCATTATGAAATGAATATGAAATGAAAATTTCATGAAAATTAAATGAAAATAAAAATAAAATGTAAATAAACCAGTAGTGAAACGAGAATGAAATGAAATATAAATTGGATGAACTGGAAGAGAACTGAAATGGAATCAACCGCAATGAAACGAGAATAAAATATTAATAAAATGGTAATAAATTTTAAATAGTAATGCTAACTCTAGTAGTATTATAGTGATACTAACTCTGATGTCTTATCAGTGCCGTATTCGAGAATGCACTGCTGTGTTGGGCAAAGGCTGACAGCGCTAGCATTGCATTTCGGAACACGGCCTAAGAAGGAAGGAGATCGAGTTTGAACGCAGAGCAATGCGTGTCGGAGTTCTCGGGAGTCGAAGGTATATTTGCTCTCTGACCGGAGCGAGAGACCTCGAGGAGGCGAAGAAACCTCCACCGTAGGGTTTGCTCGGAGGGCTTGGTTCTCGTGTTTGCGGGGCTACGGAGAGCAGCCTGCCGAAGATTAATGACGCTCTGTCGGTGGCACACGCTCGCCGTAGCCGCCTCGTGTCCGAACGCTATATATGTACCCCAATAAACTCTATACCTTATTTCCCTGTTCCGCTCCCTCCCTCATTTTACTCTCACCCCTTACGTAACCTCCATACGCTGCGCTAGATCCACAGGCCTGCGTCAGGTGGCCCGAATGAATAATTAAGAACGATGGCTCGAGCCGATATCAAAACCGGGACTAATCTACCCTCCGTTATATCCTCCGTTCCATATCTTCCTCGAGGAAAAAAAAGAGAACTGCTACGAGCGAGGGAACGGGTTACACACCCCGAGCCGGGACGAAAATCAGCATTTTTCGCGAATTTTTTTTTTCAGGTGGTGAAAAATTAATTATACAGCAAAAAATGCGGAGAAATATTCATCATACGTTATTTATTGGTTTTTGATTGCATGCATATTTTATTTATTTATTTATTTAAGGGGTTAGGCGACAGTAACGGGTATTATATCATGTGCGAATTAAATTTTTTTTTCGTATGAAAACGTGATTCACTCATAAAATTATTTACACATCAATTTAATTTTTTAATGAATTTAATATTTTCTTCTGTTATCTAACAGCGCCGCGGCGTGACATTTAGCAGCTCCAATTTTTTACCTAGAACAAAAAACAAAAATTCTCGTCAATCTACATTAGAATACCTAGAGAATGCGTACGGAATTAAAAAAATATTGTTTTATTCAAAAGTTGTAGGTATTCGAACGAAAGTTTTATACGAAATTTTTCACTGAAAATTCATTTCTTAAGTTCAAATATCTACAACTTTTGAATAAAAAAATATTTTTTTAAATTCCGTACGTACTTCTCTAGGTATTCTAATGTAGATTGACGAACATTTTTGTTTTTTGTTCTAGGTAAAAAATTGTGGATGCTAAATGTCAAGCCGCGGAGCGCCTAAAAAAGATAATAAAAGAAAATATTAGTAGTCGGCGATTTTGTAAATCGAAAAAAAAATTCATATTTTTTAGCAGCTTGACATTCATACTAAATAGATGTGTAATTAATTTTATGAGTGAATCACTTTTTCATACGAAAAAATGTTAAATTCGCACATGATTTTATACCCGTTACTGTGGCCTAACCTCTCAACACAAATCAAAATTTCCATAAATAAATAAAGTGGGCCTCTGACGATCGCCCTCATTTTGCGTGATGAGTCGATCAATCCGAAAAATCCGAGAAGATTCTTCCGGACTAATATTATCGCCCGTCGAGCAAAAAAAAAATATTTTGTAAAAGGATTAAGCTATCATATTTTTGGGTATTTTTTTTCGTGTGTAATTTCGCGGAGTAAATGTTCATAAAAAATGTACAAAACGAAAATAAACGTGACGCGACAGGCTCTAGAGAATATTTTGCCAGCAGTAGAAAAAATTGTGTTTTGAATATCAAAAATTGTCCAAGTTGTGCAGACCGTCTCGAAAAATGTATTTTAGAAAAGTTCAATTTTCAGGTTGATAAATTCGTCCCAAAATGACATGCGGAATGTTTTTTTTAATGACGCGCAATAGAATAGACAATAATAATAAACAAATTTTTTTTTTGTTCAACTTGGAGATTTATTATACTTCAATCGGCTAAATATACGACACTACTGTAGCTCGCACGATTCCTTCATTTCGTGAAATATCCTCTTCATTCACTTTCCCCTAAGCCCTAAGCCCTTTCCTTCGCGTCACCCTGCCTCAGTTTTTCGTATTCTTTTCGAGCCTCTTATTCCCCTTTTTCCGTACTTTTCAACGCTCTTGAGCTTGCTCTTTCTCGCTCAAGAGCCATCCATGAATTATGCAGAATTTAAAGCCCACCGAGGTCTCGAGCGACGTTTCTTTTCGATAATCGCAAAAGACTTTTGGCCTCTGTCATTCCTCAGGCCTTTTCGTATTATTCTTGACGAGCTTTTTTCCCAGAGATTGCGTTATTCACGTTTTCGTCGTTTTCTCAAAGTCTCGGTGCATTCGCACGAGAGTACAGGGAAACTGTGAAAAATCCGTGTCACTTATTGTGTCAAGTAATTGAGAAAAAAATTAGAAAAAAATGTATTGAGGGGCTGTAATTTTTGAAATCTTTCATTATAAAAATTTCAAATAGAATAATTTTGATTTTGAATTAATTGAGAAAAAAATTGGAAAAAAATGAATTGTGTGCTTTTAATTTTTAGAAATTTTTATTATAAAATTTTGAAATAAAATACTTTTTGTCTTAAATTAATTGAGAAAAATTTTAGGAAAAAAGTTGAATTGTGAGGTTCCCATTTTTTTTGCAATTTTGATTATGAAATTTTTAAATCAAATAATTTTTGTTTTTCCTCAAACGTCCGCTGCTGTCGATTGGGGTTTTTTAAATACCAAAACTGCTCCTGAATATCAATGAACTATTATGGATGATAATTAGCAATTAAAGTTGCTGCTTAACGTTCTAGTAAAACGAGTAGCAAACAATTGTAAGTCCATCAACACTGCAAATGTTTACCGCACTGTGTGTAGGTCCCACCCAGTATACATTTTCATTTATGTATGTACATAAATGCACTCGCGTTTCACTGCGGTTAGGTGCTGCGTAGTGTAGTCGAAAACCGGAAGTACAAGCTTGCGGACCACTGACGTCCACCTTTGGTGTTCCAAACGCGTGATTCGGATACAGACACGACATGGCTCTCGCACGATCGAACCTCGAGTGCATCAAACACACACACATACGAACGCACTGTGTCCGTGAGAGATGCGACAAATGCAGATCTTGGCGCTCGTGGCTCGTCGGCGAATTCTCGTCGACCGCGGAATATCCGCATATACGCACGAAACACATCGAAAACTCGAACCAAATTCCCACCACAGAATCATCCGCAATGATCCGCGACCGAGGGCGTTACACTCCAAATGAGCAAAAATTTTCATCGATTAATTTTATTGCTTTTATTCATTCATTCGATTATTTTGATCAGTTCGTTATTTTGATTGAAATTTTCATTTACGAATTTTGAAATTCGATGAACATAAAGTTAGTTTTGTTGAATTTTTAATTGATTTTATTCCATTTTTTGTAATGGAAATGAAATTGGTTTAATTAAATTATTGTCGCCCGCGTACTTCATGGGCAATTATTATTGTATGGAACGTACACTACTGTTGGGAAATATGGACACATGTTACGCATGAAGGTCGGAGTTAAAAGATACAGATTTCGGTAAAAAACGGCGGTGAGGGATGCTCATTATTCTCTACCACTTTTTTTTGCGTATCAGGTGACACTGAACGTGGTAGTTTTCTTTGCGATTTTCCTACTGCTACAAGCTCGCGTGTAGTTTTTTTTTTTTGGAAATGGCACTAAAAATTATTTCCTTGGAGAGACTCAAAAAGAGAGATTTATCTTTAATTTGCCTTGGAAAAAATGATTGACTACTTTTTTACCCATTTAATTTTTTTATAAATCGCAACAGGAATTGTTTTTTTTTTTTTTTGGAAGAAGTAAAAATGCTGAAAGTAGGCTTCAATTTGTCTAGAAAAATTAATTTTCTGATTTTTACCACAGGTAAGTTTTTTGGAAAAGGTAGTGAAAATTCGTCTCTCAGAGGGATTCGCAAGTGCCAGAATTTACCTTCGATTTGCCGATGAAAAAAAGCCCCGACAAAAAAAATAGGAGGGGGGGACCATGGATTTTCCAAAAATATAATTGTTCAGGGATATTCTCATGAAATATAAATTTTGAGTGAGTGAGACCAGGATTTTTTTTTAATCAACGACCAATTTTACATGAGATAGGCCCTTTAGTATTTTTTTAATCGGTAGAAAAACGGTTTTAGGGGTGGACACCCCTTAAAGAAAGCTGTGTCACCCCTTAATTTGATTTCTTTACGATACTTCCATAATGGATTTTTCATCGCTTTACATTAAAAGAATGTTGGTTTTTGTTTCATTGAGGTCAGTGGACTGCCTGTGGGTGAAACTGCCAAATCACCCCTTGACACGTCTTTCTTCGAGGGTTGGTTACCCCCCTTAAAGCCCTTTTTTGCCGATAAAAAAATACGTGTCTTATAGTTTTCAATGATTTACACATATATGAGTTTCAACAAAATCGAAGGCGAACACTTAAGGGGGTAGAGACTTTTAGGTGAGGAAAAGATTGACTGATTTAGATAATTTTTTTTTGTAGGAACCGTTTCTTCAACATTTGCGAGACTTGGGACATGTTTTATTACTACTCTTGGCTGTTGCATGACATTTTTTGTAATCGATCTTCAAAAATGCCGGAGGTCTTCTAAACTGCATTTTCAAAACTGGCGTGGCGTATACCTCAAAAACTAATCGACCAAGCCGGCTGAAATTTGGTATAAATGTTTCTACCCTCATTGTCTAAAACATGAAGCTAAATGTTTGTAAAAATTAAAAAATAAAGTACTTTTTATTGCAAAATGTATTAAACTTTTTCGAAAATTCAATCTTTTTGTTTCAAAGCGTACCATTTAATCGATTTTCAACGTTTTTCACTTTTTCTTGGTTCATATTCTGCGTATGAATGTTAACGAAAGAAAAATCTTCGTTGGTTTTTTTCGGATTCGTTCCGCCGACGCTAAGTGTCACGCCGCGAAATAACATTCGCCGCAAGCCGTTCAGAAGACCGTGGCATACCTCTGCGATTGTCAAAGATTTATAAAAAAAAAATACCATGTAACAGCCAAAAGTAGTAATAAAACATACCTCAAGTCTCAAAAAATGGTAAAGAAATCTTTGTCATTAAAATCAGCAATTTTTTCCTCGCCTAAAGGTATCTCTCCCCATAAGAGGGATTCTCCGTCAATTCACCCACTTTTTTTGCGACCATCTCAGATCTGCCCCATAATTGGTTATATCACAGTACTACTAAAAGGCATTCTATGTCAATTTTTTCGGATTTTTTAGTTCAACATTTTAGACAATGCCGTTTTTTTCCAAATGAATAAATCTCGGAAACTAGACGTAACTGAAAAAAATGTCAGCACATAAAAGTTGTAGTTTTGTGTTAGCTTTCGAGCGGACGACTTGTAATAATTTTTACGGTCCGGTAACGCTGATTTTTTACCAACAAGGGGGGAAATTATTTTTTTATTCAAAAACGGCCATTTTTTTGGCTGAAAAATTACAGAGTCTTCCAGTATGTCTGCCGATATCGCAAACAAATCGCCAGAATGACACGGATCGAGGTTCTACGGTTAAAAAAATGAAACCACACAAATTAATTTTTTTATACCGGAACCTCGCTCTATGCCACTCTGGCGATCTTTTTGCGATATTGTCAGACATACTGGAAGACTCTGTAATTTTTTTCAGCCAAAAATAATGGCCGTTTTTAAATAAATAAATTATTTCCCCCTTTTGGTAAAAAAACAGCGTTACCGGAACGTAAAAATTGTTTCAAGTCGTCCGCTCGAAAGCTAACGCAAAACTACAACTTTTATGTACAGACATGTTTTTTCAGTTACTTCTAGTTTCCGAGATATAT
>OY723386.1:41320923-41543423 GCA_963210295.1 Ophion ellenae | reverse complement strand
GACTCTAGGCACTCAATTGATACTTTTCTGAAAGCTGATTACTGGATGATCATTTTCAAAAAAATGCCTCCAAAAATCTCCATAATCGAAGAACAATAGACCTAAAGTGGCAAGAATTATTGTTTTCTGCAAATTTTTCACAAATCGACGAAAATTACCCGAAAAAAAACGTATGACACTTGGCATCACGGATGCCACACTTTGTCACGGAAAACATTTTTTTATTTCATGAGCTTTCTGAAAAGGTTCGAATGTTATCAACTTTTGCATGGGTTCATAAAAATATGCAATAAGCTGAGCAAGTAGCAGATTTCCTAGAAGCATACTCTGCCCGGTCCCTCTCTTTTCTTTTCTAGGCAGCTTTTACGCCCGCTTGGGAGTGCAGCATGATTCAGAAGTCTTAATTTTCTTCCGGTAATTCCCGTCGATTTTTGAAAAATTTACAAAAAATATTCATTCTTGCCCCTTGGGATCGTTTATTTCTGAGATTATGAGAATTTTGCACATCGATTTTTTTAAAGTGATCATTCATTCATCAGCTTTCAGAGAAGTATCAATTGAGTGCTCCGAGTAGAGTAGATTTTTTCCAATTATTTATTTTTAACAAGTCTAAATATTTCGGAAAAATATTGAAGCCGCCATAACTGGAAAACTTCTCATTTGCGATCCCTCCTTGACAGGAGTTAATTTGTTGCAAATTACCTCTAGTATAACCCCCTTCAAGGAGCAGGTCGAATTTCCACTCACCCTGTATATACTCCAGTGGAATAAATTCTGGACACTTTTAAAAGAAATGGGCTTTTCTATATTTACGCAGAAAATGTTTTAATTTTAATCTACAATGTTTCTATTTATTATCTGCTCTAATAAGCCTACTTTGATGAGAATATGAAATATAAGTGATTATAACGTAAAAATTATCAATAAATGCGAAATTTTTAAACATCTGAAAAGTGTCCTGAGTCAATTCTACTGGTGCATAAGTGTTCATACACACGTATGTGCATTCCTGTGGGGAATTCAACCTCAATCGAGATGAATTTTAATATTCTTTTGCTCATCTCTCAAGATCGTGTCACAAAAACGTCATCGCGCATCCTCTTCGCCAACATTCAAGAATCCTTTGTTTTTTTTTTAAAGTAATCAACCAGTTTATGTACCGAAGCACAGTGGGCAAGAATTTTCATTGAATTTCCGTTTCCCTCGGTCGTAAAGGATGGGAGAGCACGTACTATATGGAGTGCGAGTCGAGGGATTTTCTCCTCGCATTCGGAACTCATTTTCATTTTCAATGGTTTTAATTAATTCGTCAAAAGCTCTCTCTTCTCTCTCTCTCTCTCTCTCTCTCTCTCTCTCTCTCTCTCTCGCCTTTACTCTCTCCCTCTCTCTTTCTTTATCTCCCTCTCTGCGCTTCGCATTTTTTTCTGAAGTACATACAGTTATAAAATAGAATTTTTGTTGCTTTCACGAACATTCGTCGGAGTGCTTGTATTCCAAAACGGGCTGAGTACATGCGAAATATGCTATCCATGTAGGTGTGTGGGTGCGTAGGCGATTGAGTTGAGATTTACGTTCCTCTTGGGTTCATTTGCATAGATGTTGCGAGGTCCGCAATGGGTCTCTCTCTCTCTCTCTCACTCTCTCTCTCTCTCCTCGCTCTCTCTCCTCTCTCTCTCTCTCTCCTCTCTCAACCGGTTCATCGGAATGCTAGCGCTAATGTTGGCCGCACAAGAGCAGAAAAGAATTTGGTACGCAACGAGGATGTTTGTTTTCGTGTAGATTTATTTCCAGCTTGTCGGATGTGAAAAAGTATTGTTCCAGGCCGCTGTTTTTTTAATTGTTTTTGAACGGGTAATTTCGCATGGATGCTCGTGGAGCTCCCTTGAGAGTTTCCATTCTCTCCGTACTCTTGTCAAAGTAGACCTCACGCAAAAAAAATCATCCCCCTGTCATTCTTAATTTCTCCTCGTTCCTCCTTGGCAACTTCTTCCTCGTTTTCCGCCTTCCATATTTACATACGCCACCGCCCGTTTTCGCAGGACCAAGTAATCCTGTTTACATATTTATTATACGAGATTCGAAGGAGACCGCGGCTTGTTTTCGCCACATCCACGCATCGTAGCCACACATTACCGCGTGTGTGCATGTTACTCAGGACAGGGAGAACTGTGCGACTCGTTGCCTCCGCACAAGTTCGCGTATAGTTTCACGCCAAGTTTACCACCAACCCTCGTCGTCGTAGTCCTGTCGCAAGAAACTCTCGCGCATCCTCGTATATCCGCGATATATGTGCTGCAGGATGTACGGAGAGTGGATATGCGACATATGTATGTGCGTGTGTTTGTCGAATGGAACGTACATGGACCTAATACCGCCGATGTGTAAACTCCCTCACGGGCATTACTCCGAAGAATAATATACGCTTTATACATATACAGGGTGTCCCTCTCATCCCTGCCACCCGAAATAACTCGGTAATTATCGACGTGATGAAAAAATACTCCAGACAAAAGTTGTACGGTGTGAAGGGGGCCATCAAATGCGCACATTTTTTTTTTATTTCGGTCGACGCGCTGACGCACAGTGAAGGTCACCTCTACTTTTTTAAATGGAATGGTATACCTTTTTTTCAACCATCTTGTGGAGAACCTCAAGCCGTATAAAAAACATTCGGGAGTCAAAGACGTTCAAGGTCATTCAAGGTCAGTATCGATGATACAAATTTAAATATCTCGGATCACTACCAAATGTTTCGTAGTGATCCGAGATATTTAGATTTGTATTTCGTTTTAATAGGCGAGGTTTAATAGGTGATGTTTTTATGTTTCTCGTTTTTTCACCTGTAAAAACGGGAAATCGTGATGGTATTGACAATAAGAATATCCGAATAATGTGATTGATTTTCTTATAAAAAAAAAATTATTGTAACAAATGTTCAAAGTGATGGCCATTAACCTCAACACATTTCTGAAGACGTCGGATGAATGATTCTCTTGATCCTCGAATAGTTTCTGGTGTGATAGCGGCGCAGGCTCTTGTAATTCATTCTGGCATGTTCGCCGCCGTCGCGTCGTCGGAACATCCCGGTAAACACGATCCCATATAGCTCCCCATAGAAAGGAAGCATAGAGTGTTTGCCGGTCTCACCATAAATCAGAATCATTTCTACTTTCTCTGCTTGACTGTCGAATACTATTTTCGATACAGTTATTACATGTTACTTTCGATGGATACCTTTGTCTACTGATTCTAATATTGGTAGATGGTAAACATTCTTCACTCTACTACAGTTTTACTACGTTACAATGACAGTATTTACAAACATCGGAAACATCTCCGACTATTGACATCATTGTATCCGTTGGATAATCTGCGACGGTATCACACCAGAAACTATTCGAAGGTAAAGAAAATCATTCATCCGACGTCTTCGAAAATGTGTCGAGGTTAAGGGGGGATTGTCTTTTTTTTCGCAAAATTTACCGCTTTTTGGGAATTTTTTTGTGAAGAAAGTATACAACGGAAAACTTGTGAAACTTGGCATATAGTTTTATTGATCTGTTTACTACATACAAAAAATTTTTTAAGCAATTTCATCAAAAAATCCGCCTCCCGCCCCTCTCGACGCGCGATGGTCCCTTTTTGATGGTGTGCACGATTACAGCCTTCACGTTCATCCTGCAACAAAAACCCAAAAAGCATTTTACTTTAGACACATATAGCTATCGTTCGATGAAGGGAAAAAAAATTGACGATTTGGTGACGTTTTGAACTTGAAGTATCGATTTTTCGAAAAAAATTGATCGAATTTTTGTTATAAATAAAAAACTATTAAACGTATTGCTTTTTTGCTTCATCAAACGATAAAAGCATGTCAGCTGAGCATTCTGTCCAAATTTGAAGGCAATCGGTTGAATAGTTTTTGAGAAATCGTGCACACCATCAAAAAAGGACCATCGCGCGTCGAGGGGGGTGGGAGGCGGATTTTTTTATGAAATTGTTTAAAAAAATTTTTGTATGTAGTAAACAGATCAATAAAACTATATGCCAAGTTTTACAAGTTTTCCGTTGTATACTTTCTTCACAAAAAAATTCCCAAAAAGCGGTAAATTTTGCGAAAAAAAAGACAATCCCCCCTTAATGGCCATCACTTCGAACATTTGTTACAATAAATTTTCTGCATAAAAAAATCAATCACATTGTTCGGATATTCTTATTGTCAATATCATCACGATTTCCCGTTTTTACACGTGTATTTTGGTGAAAAATCATCTCAAGGTCATGATATCATAGGTCGTTGAATTCGTCTGAATATCAGCTACAACGTCTTAGTAAAAAAAAACATGTTCCCATTTGAAAAACCATTGATGACCTTGAGAACGCAAAAAGTATAACCTTGACAAAAATGAATCTTTCACCACTGTATCAGCCGTGCGAAATCAATCAAATTTCCTCCTGACATTTTTTTCGTCACCCTAAAGGTAACGCATATATTTGGGGTGGTCACGTTAAATGGTCCACCCCGTATGTATATATATATATATATATATATATATATATATATATATATATATATTAGTCCCTTCCACCTCTCTTTTAACGGAGGGAGGGGGATGGGACTAATAAATTCTTAAATCCTGACATAATTTTTAAATACGATTTAATTCATACACAAGAAAAGAATTAGGCTCGATACAAGAAAAAAAGAAGTTAATGGATTAATTACAAATAATATAATTTTGACTCTAAGTTAACGGGTTACTGGACACGTGAAGTCCCTACTCGATTTCGCGACCCGTTCAAATATTTTACATTTCACAAATTCACAATAATATTGGGAGCCAGCCGTTCTCGGGCAACGCGGCCAACCGCGAACGCAAGGTATCAACAACTAAAAAAAAAAACGAAAACAAACGCTAGCTCGCATGAGACTCGATCTAAACGTTACGGGACATCTCGGGGTATCGGAGACAGACGGGGTTCTACGAACGCAATGGCCTCTTAATAACTGCACCGCGACAATTTTTATTTCATTCTAGAAAACACAAATTAATTATGAACAACGGAAATAAAGGAAAAATACTAATGACTCTAGTTAACCCTTCGCGATGTCTTCTCGCGAAAAGTGTCATTCGATTCGACCGACGGCCGTAGCCACGCCGAGCCTGGCCGCGGCTACGCGCTCCCGAGGGAAAATATTTCGAGGGACAACGGGGATCCGCCACGGCACCTTTTCACAATTTATACCGATCTTCATTATTACATGACTTCGAAAAAGTATTCTAAATGACTCACACGATTGTCTTCGAAATTATTAACTAAAGATAACATTCTTGAAACTAGGAGCAAAATTTACATTGAGTTTGCTTTTGGAATTATTAACTAATTTACAATAACGTTTCGCGGCGAGGCGCACGGAAGAGGGACGTCGATTTGGGGATTCACACGGGGAGGGGTGGGAACGATTCTAAAGTCGCCCGTGCGACACATTTTTCCGTACAAATTTTACTCGGTATTTTGCCCCTCTCGCAAAATGAAGAAAAGAGAAGAGACTTACAGCTTGGAGAGGATCCTTCGATCGCCTCGACAGAGATCCTTTCTCTCGTTTCCTGATTACTCTCTCTTTTTCTTTCGCCGGGGCTTGCGATCCATCTTGCGTTTTCGCCCGGAAATCCTCGTCCTTCGCTGACCACGCTCGGAGACTCAAAATGGCTCGCCATGCCGGCCGGTTACTTCGTCTCGCCCGAATTTTCGGTAGATGGGCGAACCTCCCATCGATTCCTCGCTCGATCGCCGCGGCTCGCCCTTCCGGCCGCCTGCGATGATCGAGGCCCGAGTCGCGGAGCTCCCCGGTCGATAAGTTTTGCTCGGCCGGCTCTGCCGGGCGCGAGACTCGTGCCTTCGGGTGACGCTCCGTACTCCGACGACTCGGGAGATGGCGGTAGGAGGCCTCTGACAGGCGAGCCCGATGTTCCGCGAGGCCGAGTAATGGCGCTGGTGGTGGACCTTCGTCGACACCAAGCCGACGTGGCCTTACACGCCTGTCTGCGTGGTCCTTGCGCGAGGGACGTCGTACAAGGGGCGAGGGGAGGAATGGGAAGGATTGTCGCGGATTCTATGCAATAAAACAACTTAAAGCTAACTTAAAATTAACAAATAAATTTCTATAGAAGGTGCGTGGCGGAGATCAAGCCCGAGCGTGGTCACGCGGGCTTTTTCTCGAAACTCTTGTGACACAACGTCACAATATATACATGTATGTACATACAGACACAGGGTGATTGGAACTCCAACCTATTCTTTGAAAGGGGATAGACTAGAGGCTATTTTGCAATAAATTAATCCCTGTCAACTTGGGGTCGAAAATGAGTGGTTTTCGAGCTATCGTGGTTTTACGATTTGAAAGAAATTTTCAGACTTGGTACCAAAAACAAAGAATTCTTTTGAAAACTACTCCACTCTGGGCACTCAATTGATAATTTTCTGGAAGCTGATGAATGATCACTTTAAAAAAATGCATGCCCAAAATTCCCATGAGCTCAAAGATAATAAGTGCCAAGAAATATTATTTTTTTGTAAATTTTTCAAAAATCGATTACGAACCCCTGCAAAAGTTGATAACCTTTGTGATTTTTTGGAAAGCTCATGAAATAAGTAACTTATATCCGTCATTTGTATGCCGAGCGTCATACATTTTTGTCGAGTAATCATCGTCGGTTTTTGAAAAATCTACAAAGAAAATAATAATTGTCGCCATTTAAGACTTTTTATTTCTGAGATTACAGGAATTTTGGGCACGCTTTTTTTTAAGTGATCATTTATTTATCAGCTTGCGGAAAAGTATCAATTGAGTGGCCACGGGAGAGTAGTTTCTTTACAATTATTTGTTTTTGGTAACAACTCGGAAAATTACTAAAAAATCTTCAAACCATCATAATTTGGGAACCACTCATTTTCGTCTCCTAGTTGACAGGGATTAATTTGTTGCCAATTGCCTCTAGTATAAACCCTTTTAAGGGATAGGTCAAATTACCAATTATCCTGTATATACCCAGGGTGGCCGGACAAGTGACGTCCATAAGGGAAATCTAGATGCCTCGTATCAATACCTACACGAAACATCCCCATGTATGTTCTACGAAGTTTTTTTACTTTTCAAGAGGGAAGCATTTTTTATTTTTCGCTTTTGTGTATGTACTTTCCTCGCGATTTTTTTTGCTTGTGTTATCATTGTGAAGTGCACTGTTAAGCAATACATAAATGACCAACTGGACACGTAAATGCATTAAATTTTAATCAAAAGTTGAGAAATAGCTTCGAGACGATCAGTCTCTAAAGTTCACATAATAAATAAAGATTCGCGAAACTTCATAAGATTCGTATTTGATTAAGGGATCATCACAGTGTAACGAGTCGAAAAATAGCTGATTTTCGCGATTTTTATTTCGATCGTTAAAATACGCTAGTCAGTCTGATTTTTTTATGTCAAACCAAACCACTCATGAAGAATAGAAAATAAATTTTGGAACGTTTATTTTTTTTTTTTCACATTTTTGTAACGGTTGAAAATGTTTTCGAAAAAAAACGAGTCCTCACGGTGTACGCGGTAAATATTATCTAAAACAAAATTTGTAAAAAGATTATTAATCAGTATGAAAGCCGCTATCTTGCTCTGGAGGTTTTTTTCATAAAAATTAACAAGATGGCAGCGGTTTGAAAAAAAAGTATCGAATTAAGCTCATTTTTTCGACAGTTTTACGTTAAAAAAAATATGAAGATTAAAAAAAAGCTTCCATAGCAAGATAAAGAATCGCGTGAAGAATGTTGTGTCAAAATTTGAGACGGATAGCTTGAAAACTCTTCCTTTGAGAGTGTACACCATTTTGAAAAACCACATTTTGAGAAAAACGCGCCCTTTTTCTGAGAAAGCCTGTAGCAACCGAAATAATTCGAATTCCACCCCAAAAATTTGACAGCATGTTTATTACCATCTATACTATCGGATAACGCAAAAAAAAAAGATTTTTTGAAAATTCTACACCTTGATGATCCCTCAATCACGCAAAATTCCAATCGTATATTACGCAACGACCTCTATTTTCATGCACAATTTCGTCACGCGAATTTCCGAAAAATTCGTTTCTCGAGCGTAGGTTTTCGATTTTTTCAACACTGTGCGATCTATTAACGTTAAAAAGTGGAAAAGGTCCTTGAAGTGCGGACCAGATGCGGGACGAGGCAGGTGCTTGTTTTCCACACCAATGTGTACCGAATCATTCCAAAAGAATTCACGAAAATATGTGTACCCAGGGTGCGATATCGATGGAGGAAAAGAAAAAGCCGTCAATCGAAAGGCACATTTATAAAATGTTCACGAACAAATCAATCGCGATACGTGCCAATTTATTTATCGGTGTGATTGGTTCAATCCCGCTGAGATTGTTGAGATTGATTTTTTTTCGCCCCTCGCCGATTCTCACTCCGATATATATATATATATGTATATATGTATATATATATATATATATATATATATATATATATATATATATATATATATATATATATATATATATATATATATATATATATATATATATATATATATATATATATATATATATATATATATATATATACACACACACACATACATCCATTCGCGGTGATATTTTTCCGCGTAGATGAACGAGACGTGCCTGGCATCGCGGTCTCCGGAGGACTCGTTTCCAGAGTCGAAAGAAACTTTTTTTTCCTCATTTTTCTTCCATTTTCTCTCTCTCTCTCTCTCTCTCTCTCTCTCTCTCTCTCTCTACACATCTCTCCGTCCTGGAGGCCTTATAGCCGGTAGAAACGTATCTTCATCACCGAGCCGTACGAAATTGAAAAGCACGCGGTTTTTATCACACCCGTGGGAGCGATAAAAATATTGCTTCGTGAAAAAAAATTTCATTTCATATGTAACCGAGTGCGCGACGCATATATACCAATTTGACGCATTTGTAGCAGCCTGTAACGCGGCGCAAGCCAAGCGTGTCCATATTTTTTTCACTTTTTTGCGCCAACCTTTTCCCTCACGCACGCTTTCGTTCGTATATGATTCTGAAATGTTTGACAAAATTAAAAATGTATGCAAGCCGTATGCCAACGCTTGCATATATCACGAGCGCATTCAAAGAATTCGCCACATTTGAAAAATGCAAGACTTCTAACGTGGCAGCTTTCAAGGCCTGTCGACCGGAAGCCCGTTTCAAACTTTTTCATGGAAAAACCAACGGCAGGTAATTATAATAAATTCATCGCTTCGCACATTTTTACTCGGACAAACGCACGCTACTGTTCTCCGACGAATTTTATTGAATTAATTGCAATTTCACAGTACGTCCAGAATAATATTTTGTTAAACTGAAATCATATAGGGTGCTGAATAAAGCGTATAGCTGAATAAAGCTTCGTATACTTCTGCTGTAAGCTAATAATGAAGATATATAAAATTATTGTTTTTTAAATATTTAGAACACAAATTTACTTATTTTTGAAGTCGGTGACCAGCCAGCTGCAAATATTGTCACATTTTCGCAGAAAAAGAGGAGGCGAAGGAAAATAAATGAAGCATACGATCTACAGGCTTTTTTTAATTTGCAATCTCGGTTCTTCCGTGACGTCAATCTCTCGATCTTGGCTGGCAGCGACGCCAAAAATAAGTCAGTTGGTATTGTAAATATTTAGATAAGAATAATTTTATATTGTTTCATTAAAAATGTATTGTATTTTGTATACAATAAATTATTGAATATACTACATTGTGAATTGGCGTTTTCAGTATTTGTTGTTTTAATACAGTATATTGTACATAATATACTGAAATTCCAAATTCCTAGCTAGTTTAGTTTTTGAGATAGAGCCCGTAACAAAAATGGTCTAAAACTGACAGCTTTGACAGCCCACCGTTTTTCTATTTTTGAAGATAAAAAAGGAGACAAATTTCTTTCCACTCTACTCAAAGAGCTTCAAAAAATGACACCCCACATGCCAGGGTGAGATTTTTTTCTGCTCCTTTTTCATGTATGGGACCCCCATGAAAAATAATTTCATTGAATTTCTAATTCAATATTCGGTTTTGGGTCAGAATTCTACGGAAGATAAATAATTTTAAAAAACAAATAAAAATAATAATAATAAAAACAAAAAATGAATAAAATAACAAGAAAATATCCAAATTTCAGGTCTGTAACTCATTCAGCTTACAAGCTAGAGACCCGTGACATACGGACGGACAGGCAGCAGAGTGACATTGAGAGAAGGTTCTGCCTTGTTTGGCCAAAGAATGTTCGATTTTTCACCAATTTTTTATGCGAAAAGTATTAAATATAGAATGTTGATATTTGCTACGTTGACTAAGCGGTCTTTATTGAACATCAAAGTATTTCTTAAAGTTTGACAAAGCATGGTGGTGGGAGTTGGAGGAGCCACGTATGTCGGTGCGCGGGCAATCACATTCTTCGCTTGCGGAAGTCCTAAGCCCGGACTGGTGATCTGAAGCACAAAAATCAAACATATTTTTACTTTTCATAATATTGTGTATAAGTTGACCAAGAATCAAGAACGAAAATTTAAAAATAAAAAAATAGTGAGCAAAAAAATGCGAACATTTTTGGGAAACAAACAAACTTCATTCTGACCGCTCACTATTTTTTTATTTTTCAATTTTTCTTCTTGATTTTAGGACAACTTATGCACAATATTGTACAAAATAAAAATATGTTTGATATTTTTGCTTCAGATCACCTGTCCGGGACTTAGGACTCCGGCAAGCAAAGAATGTCATCGCTCGCGCACCGACATACGTGGCTCTTCCCACTCCCACCACCATGTTTTGTCAAGCTTTAAAAAACATTTTGATGTTCAATAAAGACCGCTTAGGCAACATACCAAATATCAACATTCTATATTTAATACTTTTCGCGTAAAAAATTGGTGAAAAATTAAACATTTTTTGGCCCAACAAGGCAGAACCTTCCCTTAATAGGGTTTCGTTTTGCCCTTCGGGTACGGAACCCTAAAAAAACAAACAAACAAAATATGGAAAACTAATTTTACATTTGATGAAATTATGATCCGGAAATGTTGGCGGACGAGAGCGAGGGCCGCAAATCACCCTCGTCGTCGAATTGCGAGCGGAAAATTTTGCGAAACCAAGCAGGCACTCGAGAAGGCAAGGGGTCGAAAAAAATGTCCCCGCGCTACGTTGGGATGGATACTCTCGTTAGGAAGGTAGAAAAAACACCGAGAGATTGAAAAGGGAGAAAGAGGCGGGAGAAAAATCAGACGAAATCTCGACGACAGTTGAGGGTCGCCAAGTTCTAAGACGTGAGGGTTGAGCTTTATGTGTGTGTATGTGTGTGGGTGTATAGAAAGAGAGAGAAGGATTGGGAAAGAGAGTGTGGAGTTGGAACGTCGAGTGAAACTTTGAACCCTTTGGCTTAGCCCAGACGTGAGGACGAAGCCCTTCTTCCACAAGAAACCCCAACGACCCTTGCTTTCACCTCCTACGCGACGTTCTCTTTTCATCCCCCCCCCCTCTCGCTCTCCTCTCTTGCTCGCAGCCTCCACGTACTGTAACGGTCTAACCTCGTGCTTCGCGAGTACGACTCGTATACGTCTCGGAGGGACCCAGGTTGAAGCCAGACCGGGGGTTGCTGCGCAGGATTTTCACGATTAAGTATGCGGTACACGCGAATGCCCCTCCTCATGGCACTCGGTGGAGTTAACGGATAAATCGTCACGTCGGAAATGAATATATATATATATATATATATATATATATATATATATATATATATATGATTATATATATTGTGCACTAAGGCGAGTCACAGGCGAGATTGAAAAATTAATGTTGTTCGGAATGGCGTACGACTGAGGGAATTGTAAGCCCGGAAGGGAATACGTCGTTGTTACAAATCGAACTAGCCTTGACAGTCTTCTGAGGGAGACTGCCAGTCTAAAGTCCGGGAAAAAGGTAAATTTCGACAATTTTTTTGGATATCCAGTTAATATAGAATGAAAATTCCATTCAGTTCTATTCTGCGTATCTTCAAGTATCTTTACAAATGTTTTCACTAGTCTTTGGACGAAAATGGCGACGCTGAAGCTGGATGAAGCGAGTCACCTTTGTCTGATAGTGCCCTGCGGCTGGCGAGAGTTCTACTCCAATTTTTCGCCCACAAAGAAAATTCAAAATACGTCGAGTTCTAGATTATATTTTTTTTAAAGTACACAAGGAAATAAAACAATATTGATATTTCAAGAAATGGTGCATGGTTGAAAATAAAGAGATTTTTTTCGTGAAAAAAATCGCCGAAAAGAAATTTTTCGGTACAAGTTTTGAACAAATCGAAAATCGACTATGTACATCGATGTAAAATGTTATTGGGGGGTTGAAAAAAATTCCAAGTCAGTCGGTGATAAATCGGCGATGTAGTGTTGCCGGCCACAAAACACTATCGGACGAAGGTGATCCGTTTCATCCAGCTTCAGCGCCTCCACTTTCATACGAAAGCTTGTGATTTTTTTTTATAGATTCTCGAAAATCGTGGAATAAAGCCCACCGAACGGAATTTTCATTCTATCAACTGGGGATCCATAAAAAAATGTCGAAACTGAACGTTTTTTCTGGGCTCTTGACTGGTAGTCGTTCCTTAAGGAGGCTCGAGCGCTGCATCCACGAATAATGTTGTCCAATAAAAGTTCGCCAACTACGATCGTTTAGCCGTCGGGGGTGAAGTACGAGGGGAGTTACCAACGATTGCTTTCAAATAATCGTCATATTAAACGTACGTTTACAAACTATTTTTTTACATTTATTTGTAAAAATATGCATTTTTGAACATTCGGTGATTACATAAAATGTTTTCATTACTTACTAATTATTATCTATAACTTTTTCTCGCTCAATTAACGTGAAACGAATTGGCAACGTCGTAAATCGTGGTATATCATAATGCCCAGGTTGGCAGAAGTGTCGCGAAGTTAGAGACATATGTGCCTCGTTCGTAACCCAATATCGGCCCAAGGAGCTGTCAAAAATGAATATCGTTCCGATTAAAAAAATGTATGAAAAACCGCGTTATTTTGTCTTTGCCTAGAAATGTCTAGAAGTGTATAATTTCTCAACATAGTTATCAAATTGATATTAAGTAATTATTACTAATTAAGAGAATAAGTACCAATAATATTCGTTGTTAATTATCCTGACCGAGTAGTTTGAGGTTCCCGGTCATAATTATCCAATACCGATAAGATAGGTAGTATTTGTGCCGTCTACGACGTTGCCATGATTTCACTGTCTATTATTTGGCGTGCTTGCTTTTCGCACAAATTCGCTATCAAAAACATTATTAATTTTATAACGGTACCGTGAATCCTCATTTTCACGGTACCAAGGGTTAATCCGATAATTAGTCGAACCATACATATTTTTTCAACTAGGTAACATTCATTTAGCAGATATTGAGGGGCTATATCGGTGTGAACGCTGTAAATTTGGGTGATTTACGGGAATTTTTTGGAAGAAACGTACTCAAATAATGTTTCGGAAAATTAAGAATATATTTGGCTATATATGACCTATTTTACATAATATTTTCATAGAAAAATATTGAGATCCAAGCGACATCGGAGGCGCCAAAAAAAAAGTTCCTCAACTGCTGACATCATTCCGGCCGATTGAGCAACTAAAACCGAAAAAGGAAAAATGTCGTTAAACTGGAAGGTATTTCCTGTACAATGACGTAGGATTTTCGGAAAATATAAGAATATAATAAAATTACGTAGTTATAAAAAGTCTGTTTTCTTGCCTATAAAATGGTCGTTTTTTTCAATGCCAAATCGTCAATTTTCATCCAATCAAAAATATACTACGTCATTGTAGAGTAAATATATTCAAGAGTACTCAGTTCATATTTCAAGTCAATCGGACAATTGCTCTTTCAGTTACAATGTCCGCAAATTTGAAAAATCTCATTTCGAGGAAAACGCGTTCAAAGATTTAACCATCGATTTGTGCAAGATAAAATGATATTGATATAAATTATATAAATATCGTTCTTGAAAAATCATATTCTTGAAAGTATAAACTATAGAAAAAGGCAAAAAAATGTTTTTTTGAAAGTGTCACATAGCCCCTTAATTATGTACTGAAAAACGATCGGGAGGTCTCCATAAGCGTAATGTAATTAGCCCACGAAATACGGCCAATTGCCGATTTTTTTTTCTAAAAAATAGTACTGTGGGTCGTATTCAAACTGCACAGGATGATCAGCAAAGAGGTTATGAAGGTCCAGACAAATGTCAGCTCGGTGGTAACATATTGACTTAACCCCATAACAACCGTAATGCTCCCCAAGTTCCATTGCAACATTTATGACAAAAAATCTTAAGGTTCAAACAGCCTTTTTTTAACCATAGCTCATTTTTTATATACTTTGCACATCCCTCAATATGTCCCTTTCACCATAATGCACTGACGTATCACGTTTGCACAAGAGGGAACGGGAAACCCGAAGAAAACCTGCACCACCAGAGGCTGTATTTTATTGACTTTTAGTTATCCGTGAAAAGAATTCGCATCGCACAAATTACCATACAAACCCAAACAAGCGCAACACAATTTGTACTCCAAAAACCAAAAACAAATGACTACTTCACGCGGTTGATCCGCAATCGACCGGTCGTTTGCGTAATTGACGTGCTTTTTCATTTACCCGACATGTTGTTTATCCGGTGCGCCGTGTACCGCTAAAACCGAGAGCGCATATTTTCGACAGAAAATGCACACGGTGAATCTCCACCGATAAAACATTTGCCCTCCGAATTTTGCAAAGTGCACGCAGCGTATATGTCTTTTTTTCACACTCATCCCCTAAAGGCTACGCAGCACTTTTTCAATGTCCCAATTTTGTGGATTTGCTTTTAGCTCCGTAAAAATGTCTTGGGAAAAAAAACGGTGCCGGGAAATGTTTTTTTCTCATTTTCAAGATAATTGCTCCCTCACGAGTGCTTAGGTGTACGTTACCAAGGCAAAGAGTTACAATGCAACGTCAATGATCCTCTTGTCCCGAGGGCCTCGAGTTTTAGCTTTCACATCCTCTATCTTCCTGCGCATCTTCCTTTGCTTCCCACAGGAGGCATATACAGGGTAGCCTGAAAAGTGACGTCCAAAAGAAAAATCGCAATGCCTCTTATCAATATCTATCCGAACCACTCCCATGTACAATATGTTCTACAAGCATTTTCACTTTTCCAGAAATTTTTTTTTTTTTTCTTTTTAGGTATTCTTTGTGTATGTACTTTCTTTGCGATTTCTTTTACTTGTGTTGTCGCCATAAAGTGCACTATTAAACAATAAATAAATCCACAGCTCATCCCTAACGTAAATGCCTTAGATTTTGAGCAAAAATTTAAAACAATAGGTTTGAGAGGATCAATTACGTTCAGATGATGAAAATCAATACTTATATTAGTCTAAATGACTTCCAATTGCTTTCAAAAACTAAGGGGAAAGTACATACACAAAAGGGAAAAAAACAAAAACATATGTTACAGAAAAACTCGACAAAAATGCTTTTTTCTCGAAAACTAAAAGAGATCGTAGAACATACATGGGGGTGATTTGAATGGGTATTGATATGAGGCATCTAGATTCTCCTCTTGGACGTTACTTTTCAGGCCACCCTGTATTTATATCTGAACCTTAAATATATATATAAACAAGGGCGTAGCCAGGCTCTAAGCTGGGGGGGGGGGGCAGCTCATAATAGTTTCGCAGAAGCGGGGAGGGGGGCAACAGATAATAGACTTAATTTTTTCTTCCGGGGGGGGGGGGGGGCAACGGCCCACATTCCCTGCCCCCTGGGTACTCCCATGTATATATATATATATATATTTTGTATTTATTTGTTCAGCTATCTCGAAGCTTATATATATATATATATATATATATATATATATATATATATATATATATATATATGCGACGCTTCGAGATAGCTGAACAAATAAATACAAACATGCATATACATGTGTGTGCGTGTGTGTGGGCGTGTGTGGGTATATATACCGGCTCCCCCATTTTAATCTTACACCTGATTTATCTTGAAAAATACTGCTCCGCTCAAGTATTGAGTGTAATAAAACTTTTAGAGTTTGAAGGGGGACGTTGAAAAATCTTTTTGGTCCAAAATTCAAAATGGCGACGTTAAGATGGCCGACATGTTTTTGAAAAAATTGGAACATTAATTTTTTCACCAAAACATTTATCAGGCCCAAACTGACGACTTTTGTAGGAAAAGTTTTTCGATAACGTTCATAATTTTTAGGTTAGAATTCCATTTTTTACTATTTTAGTGCTCTCCAGAATGTACCACGTGGAGGTCTTCAATATCCCTAGTGTAAGTGTTCGTGTGTGTGTGTGGGTGTGAATTTGTTTGGATTTGATTACGTTTGTTTGTGTTTGTTCGATAACCTAAGCAAACCTAAACAAGGATTAGGTCTCTGCGGCTCATCGCTTCCGGTATCACACAAACCTAAACAAATGTACACGCACGCTTACTTGGGTTTGCTTGATAACGGAAGCGACGAGCCGCAGAAACCTAATCCTTGTTTGGGTCATCGAACAAACCCAAACTCACACCCGCACATACACGCATACTTACACTAAGGATGTTGAAGACTTTCCCTCCCCGCGGTACATTCCCGTTAGCGCTAAAATCATAAAAAATTGTATTCTAACCTAAAAATTATGAACGTCATCAAAAAACTTTTCCTACAAAAGTCGTCAGTTTTGACCTGATAAATGTTTTGGTGAAAAAAATACATGCTCCCATTTAAAAAAAAACACGACAGCCATCTTAACGTCGCCATTTTTTATTTCGTACCAAAATTTTATTTATTTTGGCCGTCCCCCTTTGAAGCCTGAACGTGTTATTATACTCAATACTAGATCGGGGCAGTATTTGTCGACATAAATCGGGTGTAAGATTAGAATGGGACACCCAGTATATAGGGCAACGTGATTCTGAAGACATTCAATTGTGGGAACCGTCTTCAAAATAGCCATGAGTGCTCGCAGCCATCATTACATAGATAAAACGGGTTTAAAATTACCGTCCCCGGCATATATATATATATATATATATATATATATATATATATATACATATATATATATATATATATATATATATATATATATATATATATATATATATATATATATATATATATATATATATATATATATATATATATATATATATCGCAATGTGGACTGCTCGTGTTTCATATATATTTGTATATATATATATATATATATATATATATGTGTGTGTGTGTGTGTGTGTGTGTGTGTGTGTGTGTGTGTAGACCGCACAAGTTCGCCGGCCGCAGTTGATGTTACTTCGTTAATCATCCTTTGTGTCGACTGCACTCTCGCGATTGTTCCTTGCGGCTCGACGGTCATAACGAATCACTTCCACCCTTTCCCCCTCCCCTTCCTCCAGCTACCTCTTGTTCTGTTTTGTTTTACACTCGTACACGCGGTACATGTGTATACATACATATATAATATTTACCCCTTAAACACATATCCGAGGTACACATAGACATAGAACGGACGCAAAGAAATTTGTTTCTTCGTGCCATTACAGCAGAAACTCCGGACCAGTGAGCCCAAACGAATCCAAACTGCGAAACCCATAAATCAGAAGTCCAGGAATTTTTTTGGACGCGTTCATTCCAGGGTGGGCATATATGTATAGAGAAGTAAAGACGATGGAGAAATTAAAGCCGATACTCGTTCGATTCTAGGGGTCTATATTGATCGAGCTCCAAAAACAGGACGATATTCAATATTTTTTCTGATGGAAGTATTCGGAATAACGAGATGGGGATTTTATACACAATCAACACATAGTCTTGCCAAGTTCCAGTTTTATTTTTGGTGACAAATATTGATAAACAATGACATTATTATTATTTAAACAAAGGGCCACCGTTGATGCAAGGCCAATCGATGAGTGTAGCTTTGGCAACTAGGGTAATCTGAAATAAAAAATAAAAAATGTACTTTCTGAAATTACGTAAATGACGGACTGTAGAAGAATAATCGATTTTTGACCAAAAACATCTTCTAATTCAATGATTTTTTATTAACTTTTTACTTTTAATTCATTTAATAATTTTAACAAGATAACAAATGTAATTATTTATTTATTTAATCATATTTAATAATTAACTTTCAACTTTTAATTTAGTATTTTTTTATTAACAAATCAATAAACATCAAAAAAATCATTTGGCCATACGAGAGAAAATGTGATGAACGATGCTGTGTATGCATTTGAAGTGGATGAATAGATTATGAAATGCATAAAATACAAAAGGATAAATCATGAGGCGGATCGATCCCCGGGCCATCTGCTCCTTCCCAAAAATCGTCATGATTCGTTCAATTTTTTAAATGTTTACAAAATCCCTATAGCAAATTACAATTAAGACCCTATAAAGATAATCAATAAAAATAAGAGGCTATAAAGATAATCAATTTAAAAAATCCTATTTCGGAAATTCCAAGCTTACGCAGGCTCCTTCATGTAGATTTTTAATTTCGACTGGGAATTATTCTACCGGTTGAGCATTGACAGAAATGGACGTTCATCCACCGATGAGATTTCAAAATTGCGCGGCCCGGCATCGTGTCTCATGTCGAGTCGCTTCGGATTATCGAATTCTCATTTTTAACCATGCACATCTTAATGAGGGCTCAAACGACGGGAGCCCGCATTTCAAACTGTCTCGACAGACATCCAGAGCGATATCCGCAGGGTTCCGACTATTCTGGCTATCGATAGACGCGCTTGCGGCCATTATATATGTATATACACTTGAAATGTGGAACCGCAGAACGCGGGCTCCAAAATCAAAGCTCAATCAGTCAGGCAAGAAGTCAAGCGGTAACTCCTACCAGCTGTGCTTGTACGTCAAGACGGCCCGGACTGCTGAAGGGTCCCGACGATCGGCGCTTCAGGATTCAAGAGGATGTACGATTAAAGCTCGGAGGAAATTTCATGAAGGTAGACTTGATCATTATTGAACATGTCAGTAGATACTCCAAGATAACAAGCGACCGGATACGTGAGAATCTCCACTGACTGAGAATCGCATTTGTCGTCTGCATGAATGAATACAAACCATTGTGATCCGTATCTTCATCATTTTGATCATACTCACACACTTATGCAGCTATATGTATTGATTTTCATACATTTCGCATTGACTCTCTTTTGCTTGTACCCTCCTCTTGTCGCTTCACCGCTTCAGTTCCTTCAGAGCCATCATTCATCAAAGCGGAGATGAGCGGAACTAGGAATAAACAACCAATAGAATCGCCCGCTCAGCTTCGATGGACATGAACTCAGCGGTTGATTGGTTGCTCTTTCCTAGCTCCGCTCATCGCCGCTTTGATGGATGATGGCCCTCAACCCCCTCAGGAGTGGTCCCCACTGCCACACTTTCCTACCGCACCCGCGGTATCGCATTCGAGGGCACAGGGAAACTGAAAACCTGTGTCAATACAGGCAGCTGCGCTTTCAGCCAGTTCGAGTCGACATACCAAACTGAAAACTGCACTGAGAGAGAAGTTCATGGTATTTGCTACAAACGCCCATGGTAAAATGGGATAGTAAAATTCGTTATAGTTTATTGACACCGCAATATGGTTGAGGGGCTACACCAGTGTGGCACTTTCAAAAAATCGACTTTTTTGCCTTTTTCGACAGTTTATACTTTCAAGAATATGAGATGAGATTTTTGTACTTTCAAGAATATGAAATGGGATGTTTCAAATTTGTTGACATTGTAACTCAAAGAGCAATTATCCGATTGACTTGAAATTTGAACTGAGTCCTCTTGAATATATTTACTCTACAATGACGTAGGATGTTTTTGATTGGATGAAAATTGACGATTTGGCATTGGAAAAAACGACCATTTTATAGGCGAGAAAACACACTTTTTTCAAAACTACGCCATTTTGTAAGATTTGGATATTTTTCGAAAATCGTACGTCATTGTACAGGAAATACCTTCCAGATTAACGACATTTTTTCCTTTTTCGGTTTCAGCTACTTGATCGACCGGAATCATGTCAGCAGTGGAGGAACTTTTTTGTTGGCGCCTCGACGGCAGCGCATAAGTCGCTTGGATCTCAATATCTTTCTATGAAAAAATTGTGTAATATAGGTCAAATATAGCCAAATATATTCTTAATTTTCCGAAACATTTAACTAAGTACTTTTCTTCCAAAAAATTCCCGAAAATGACCCGAATTTTCAATGTTCACACTGGTATAGCCCCTCAACACTTGGGTGTCGTGTTTGACTATCTATTATTCCCGAAATTATTATTCACCATTGTAAAAGGCTCAACAATATAGATATGGTTAATTCAGTGCTACAACAAAACCGGCGTACAAATACTAATGTTGTATTCTGTACGTTAAGTTTTGTTCAGTCAAACTTCTACCATTCTTTTCAACTTTGTACAGTTCATGTGGTTAACACAAACGTTTTTCGAGTATAATTTGTTAGAAGACCTTATGAAAAATGAGTACTCGAAAGTTTTTTAAAGTAACATTCACTTGTCGCGAAGACGTAAATCATTTGCAGTTGGAGGAACCGCAGCTTAATAGTTGTAAGAACTACGCGTGTCTCACAAACTGTTACATTGTGTGTTTGTTGCATTGCGAAAATAGGATATCAGTTCAACACTTCTTCTTGTAGTTCACCTTCTGTTCTTGTGGGACACATCTTACTATGCATTTAGCAGGTCGTATCATATACTATGGTATAAATCACTATTATATGGTACAAAATTATTGTGAAGCGCCAAAAATCCATTTAAACAGTGACTTAGATTATAAAAAAAAAGATCTGTGCAACATGTCACCTAAATTACAGGTAACACCTATTCGTAAGTACAGCCGGAATTACTTTCGTCTCTTACGCCATATCTGTGATAAAGATGCCAAAAGTACTCGGTAGCGTAGTGGCAGCGTGCGTGGGATAGGCAGAAGGTGGGCAGTTAGGTTCTAGGTTCAATTCCGATTAGGCGAGACATTTTCTTCGAAATAAATCATGACAGGGGTCAGGGAATGGCGAATTATAATAAAAAATCATCGAGGTAGAACTCTCAGTTGCGTATTTGATTTTATTTTGGATTTATGAAATATTCTATGCATTTAGTAGACGGCCATTGATGCCTTGTACCAACACTTGGGTAAGACACCAAATACGCATATAGCAGGTCGTATCTTATAATATAATACCATTCACTATAAACATCGTCGCAAATCGCAGGCAACATTTTTAATCAATGCACATAGATACTTTAGCTCACCACTAGAATCATCGGAAAGTAAATTTTTGATAGTACCAGGGAATATCCATTATATGAAATGTCCATGTCCACAAGTATTATTCAGGTCCTCCATAAACACCGCCTCGTAAAATGAACACTTCCACCGGGCCTTCGACAAAGACGATGAAGAACGGAATCAGAAGGGACAATCCGTAATAGCCCGTTAATTTTTAACTACCGTACGGGTGTGCGCAACGAGTCCCGCTCGCGTATCCCGCACATGTGAATAATGAGCGTACTAATTCGCCTGGCAGGCGCCAATTTCGTGACAACATGGCCTGACGAAGCTGGAGTTTCGATCACGCTAGTCGTTCTGGCGTGCGTACACGCGAGCTCTACCGATTCCCGAAACAAGATTATGAATGGCTCTATTAATGCAGCGTCGATGCCGGGTCGTGTCCGGAAGCGTTCTCCAACACTGCGTGCATTGCCCGGTCACCCACGCCCTCGAGTACTCGTCGCGAGCCTCTCTGCCTCAAATGACCGCACGTCATCCCTTCTCATCGTCACTAGGTGCATTTTTCCACCCCCTTGATCGACACAAGCACAATGACCAGACAAAGTGCAAATTTACCGAAAATATCACCATCCCTCATAGTGTCCAGCTCTCAGCGAGGCCTCAACCGTGAAAACCAGCGCTCTTCCGGTTGATGGATGCTGATGATTGGTCGTTTATCAATGACGAAGAGTATCAGCATTGCAGCTGAATTTTCGGGGAGAAAAAAAGATTCGCTCCCGTTGTGCATGAGTGCGGAGGGGGGCTCGTCTGTCCAAAAATTGATCCGCCATGTACCTTAATGCAGCTTTCACGTGTCAGGACCGCCCACCCGAGTGTACTTGCCTCAGGCTGCGTAGCTCGCAACGGCTAATTAGCGTTCAACAACTAACGAACGAGTCGGAATACGCGCCGTACACTGTGTACCATGTGTATCCTGACTCGTGTATACTCACCCACGCGTACACATATGGTATTCATATATGTATACGTGGTCTGTACAAAGGCTTGTTCAACGGGCCGGTGTTGGCGAGCAGATCGGACGTGAGTCACGCTATTGACGCGTCGAAAATTGCCGCTGGACCTGACGCTTGTATCCAATCCCCTTCTTTGACCGCATCACTGGTAACTCTGCCTCTGTTCAACGTAACAACCAAGCCCCGGGCCCTGGGCAAGCCCTTAGCTAATTCCCCAACTACGAATAGGACCAACAGCTTCTCGATCTACGACGACGCAGCTGCGGCTATTTGTCTCTCTATATCCACCGGCAATTGGCTTTTCCTGTCGTAACCCAACTTGTATCGAAACAAATATGCCACATGGACCATGCTACTTTTTTTCCACCGCTTATCCGATCGGCTAGGTTTTATACTCGACGTCATGGTTTGCGTTTATCTTCACTACATAGCCATCTACCCATGCTCCTGCTCCCTCTCTCTCTCTCTCTCTCTCTCTCTCTCTCTCTCTCTCTCTCTCTCTCTCCTCCGTAGTTCAGCACGTGACACAAATGGCCATCGAACTAGGCAGCTTTCAAAGCGTATACCGCTGGCTCGTAGTTTCTCGTTTACGAATGGAGACAGCAGCCAGCGCAATCATTCAGGCAGCAACGAAGTGGAGAGTGAATTATTGTGACGCCGGATTCGGCTTGATCAATGTTTGCCGAAGCGTCAAGTTCTTTCGGAATAAACGCGCGAAGAATTCGATACCATTGGGAATGGAATTGGACGCGTTCATGCTTTCATTGCGGGAAATATAGAACCGGATGTGCCGACAACTATCGGCGAATTTGATTGCCCTGTGAAATTCACGATAATCCTTGATTCCACTGATTTTCGCTGCCAAAACAAACCCAAACGAAGAAAGACAGGAAAACGACAAACACAGATGAATATTTTTTGACATTTATCCAAGAATTTTACGGTCCAATGGCTGTAGCGACGATTTCCAGTCCTCCAGATATGGTCCATTTCCCTATTCAAGCACGAAATTCGGATTAATCTTGGCACCGAGATAACAGTTCGTTAACACAGTTACAATTGTAGCCCATTATTCATACACTGTTGTAAGGCAGGGGGAGGGGGGTCAAAGCGCAGGGCAAGCAAGGGCAGAGTAGTTGGCCGTCATGTGGACGCTCGTGATGTGGCTCCGGAAGGGTAGACTGGAATGGCACCGAGAATTTACACGTTACACATTCTGTTTGCACACACGTACAGCTCGGTCTTATCATGACTTTCACGGTACAATGGGCAGTTTGAGGGTTCTTTGGTCCCATCCTAGATGTACGTGTGTACACACGTTTACCTACACGCGAATAAGCTCCTCGGGACTTGGTCGATGCGAAGCTTTTGTCTCACTTGACGACGCATGTGTAGCCGAATAGGGAAATTTACATATAAACGATGCCGTCAGAAAATACTACGTGATCTTATAACAAGTTAATTGCGAATAAAATATGCATATTATGGATATGGTTATCCACGTCTGGAAAATTGCACGATGGAAACAATTCAAAATGATCGAGAGACGTGAGTCATTTTAATGTACATCGCGATGATCATCAGTGATCAATTAGGATAATTGACAAATGGTTTATTTTTGGAATATTCGTATGAATCAAACATTGATAGGAACTTAACTTTCAAAATCAGTTGATGTGAACGTCCTGTCGATTTTTTTGATACCCGAAAATGTTGTGGATGTTTCTTCCTTTGTTGATTCATTTGTTTTGATGTTGCTTCGCTTGGTGTTATTGCTCTTTGACGAATGAATGAGTACACTGTATGGCGACGCATGGCGCGGTGCATTGAGTCGACGGCATGATAAAGCAAAATAGAGGTAAAATTTCGATGCCGCGTGATTTGCTAGGGTTGGGGGTGAGAAGGAGGAGGAGCGAAAGAGAGAGAGAGAGAGAGAATCGCGTCACAAAGTGAGAGCCGCGTTGAGCAGCGCGTGAGAATATTCGTCCTGGTGCGCTTTGTCAACCCTCAGTGAAACATGGTCGTCCAATTCCGACGGAAAACGCCATTAAAATGCTATTAAAAACCTATTAAAATTAACGAATACAACTCTCGCGGAAAAATCACATTCTAGCCGCAAAATACACGTACATCAAAAACATGCCATTTCATCCTCCGGACCAGCAATGCAGCCAATTCAATTAAAACTGTGTACGACAATGAACGAGAACGATTGTTGCTTGACATCACTCATGACTACTCCACGGACTGACGTTTTGCCTGTTATGGCTTTTCGAAAAGATTCATCACGTTCTTGATTCGTTGAAAAAGGGACGATTCCGAATCCACAAGAGCTTGGCGAGAATTGAAAAATCAAGAGCAGCTTGATGCACTTCATGAAGGAAGAAGCGCTTGATGCAGTTGACTGACTAAGAGCAGCTTGATGCACTTCATGAAGGAAGAGCCGCTCGATGCAGTTGACGAATCAAGTGCAGCTTGATGCAGTTGGCGAATCAAGAGCAGCTTAATGCAGTTGACGAATCAAGAGCAGCTTGATTGACTTGATGAAGGCAATGCAGCTTCATGCACTTAATGAAGACAATGAAGCCTGATGCAGTTGACCACTCAAGAACAGCTTGCTGCTTTTAATAATTCAAGTGCAACTTGACGAGCGTTGACCAATCAAGAGCAGCTCGCCAATGTTGAGCAACAAGAGCAGCTGATGAAAGTTGACCATTAAGAGCAGCTGACCAAAGTTTATAAATCAAGAGCAGCTGACCAAATTTGACCAAGATCCAAAGGAAAGAAAGTAGGATATCGCTGACCCGTAATGCGGCACGTTCCAGCAATCGTTGACAAGTGCTGTTGCGTTTGTTTGTTCTTCACATGTTCGCGCAGGTTCGGTACCGCTGCGGCTCAAATGATTTTGGAAGTTTATTGAGACACGCGCGATGGAAGAGCATTCGCGGCAAACTCAATTACTGTCGTAGACTCGTTTCCTGTTTCGAATATGTCGCCATATCGAATTGACCCGAGGCGTAATTCAGATTGGGATTTTGTCCGTCGGTAAACGATTTTGCTCAACGGGGCAAATCCGTGCTGGATGGGTCTGTGTACGTGACCGAATCAATTTCTATCGGAGTACAGTACAGGCAGAAACAGTTAGGTACTAGGGCACGATTGTCGCCTGGAATATCATGCGCAATGAGCGACATTTTAAACACACTGATGAGTGTGTAACGAGTGTCGACACCCTGAAGGCAGGCTGACACGCACGAGAATTCCAAGGTAGATATGATAATGTGCTGAAAGTTGTGTTAATGAAGTCACACGAGCAGACACGTGCCGGATATTAAATGGCACCCCTGTCTCCCCGGACGCCAGCGATGCTGACAGTGAAAGGGAGCGCGCTTGTATTCTCGACGTCAGTCACCTGAATATTGCGTCCCCGTGGAGCACGTATTTGGAGGGAATGCAACATAAACCTCGAGGAAATTGTGTCGCGAGCCCTCCTTCCTCAAAACCTAACCAGCGAACACACTATACCGGAACCAAAAGGAGGAGTGCAGTGGAACTTAGTTTGAGAGGGAGAATCCCTTCAGGCCGCCAGAAATAAGTAAATTTTCAAGTTTTTTCTCGTGTTGAAACTATTTATTATACGTAATTGAATTTTTCATATTCTAGTTTGTTAAAATTATTCTAAATGGCGACTGTACGGAACTGGCTTCAGAGACGGTTACCGCCTGAGTTCTTCCACGGCGTACAACATAGCGTCTGGTGCATTGATCTGAAACACCAGGTCCTGAAAAATCAAAATGAAGTGAAAATTCAAAAAATAGTGCGAACAAGAAAAAATGTTCCATTTTTCATGTAATTTTTGGTACAGTATCAGTCAATCAAACACTAGTTTTTTTAGCATAATTTGCAAGGAACTGTAGGTTTACATAGACGATAGTTATGTTATATAAAAATGTACAAAATTTTTAACTGACTGAATAGATAGTTTTAACGTTATTTTGTAGGAGGTTGAAAAAAGTGTTTTTCAGGAAAAGGCGTTTAAACATTCAAGCCTAAAAAATGCCGCGACTAAACGACCTACCAATTAATCTGCGATGGCAGGGTCATAAGTTAGTCCCTTACCTTCCGCGCGAAGTTCATTTTCGGCCATAAGCTCCTTACCTTATAAAGGAACCTCCCCCCTTAAAGAGCAGCAAGACTGGCTTATGAAAAAGGAAATCCGGTTTCTCATCATTCGTTATCTGATGGCGAAATTGTAAGATTTCGCAGTAGCTGCAAAAGCCCAAAAATAGTATGAATCCCCCAACTTTTGTATCATTCGCCACAAGAATCAAGCACCTATGTAGCACAAGTCTACGCCATCACGGCTCGTGTGGCGCGGTCCATAGAAACTTGGGTTAACAAAGCGTGAACTGGCACCGGATATTAAATGACACTCAGTGAGCGCTTGTCACCTACGGGGAGAGTTCCAGACACAGTTTCCATGTGGCGACGGAAGTGTAGACGCTCGTGCCTCGTGGCACACACGCGGAACAACAGCCATACGTGGGCTCATCGTTGGAACACTCGAAGCATTGAAGATGCACGTATACGCGTATATTTTTATACGCGGTGATAATGCTACATACGTTGGTATAAATATAAGTGGATTGTAGGGAGCATCCTCTGGTGGCATTGAGTCTGGATAGCCTCGACCGGAAGCCAAAGGAACGTCTACACTAGACAGGCACCAGGTTTAATTTACTGCGGGGATGTCCCGACTCTACGCCCACGCCATTTCGACCTAAACAGCTCGAAACGCGTTTGGAGATATTCCCCAACGGAGTACAGCTTCACCAGGCACCCTCTCCACCGGTTGGACGCATTTGCCGCAACAAGCGTGTATAATGACGGGGAGAGTAACGGCTTCCAAAGTACCGGCTGAATTAATTTCATGGTGGATCGGACGAGCGTGCCTGGATACGTTGTCGTACCCTCCATTCCCTCTATGAGTGTCTGTGTAGGTTCGAATACATCTGTGCATAGGCAACTGGCCTGTGACAGTGACTGTACGTGGGACCCAATGCGCAAAGTTTAAACTGCGACTCGCCGTCAGCGGATCGTTGTGATTCGCCATTATACACGTATACATGTAGTTATCTGTACACGGTATAAAATAAAGTCCCCGGCAGGTGACTGTCCGTTTGTTCGGGTTAATCTCGTGAACCACTGGACGGATTTTCATGCGGTTTTCACTACACGATAGCTCATTTCCGCAGGAAGATTCAGGTCCTTGAAAAACCGCGCTGCGTTGATGGGGGAGCGTCAAACCGCAAAGGGTTGAAGAGAAAGTTGTCGTTTTCAGCATAATCTGTATGCAAATTGATTATGCAGACATGTCTCTTACACTATGTATCCAGGTTCTAGAGTTTAGCAGTGACGAGGATACGAAGAAGCCTATCATCGCTAATCCAAAATTGATCCTGGCACCGGTTGCTCTAGTATGTGCAAGAGCATCGCAGAGAAATCCAAAGCCGTAAAGTGTCGAGCAGTGTCGAGACTTGATCGGGATGGAACTTCCGCCTCATTTGGCCCGTTCCTGTATTCTCTCGAAACTAACGATATCTCGCGCTTCGTTATTCACGGTGGGCTGTCCCTCCCCCGGTAACCAGTCGTTGGAACTGGTTTCACGGACAATCACACAGTCGAAATTTCATTCTGATTAAAATCGTTTTCACGTCGATAATTTTCGTTCCGTGACTGCGGAACTTTTAATTCATCCCGTTCCACTTCCGATCTTGCCGTTTTCACGTGAATTGTACCATCGGGTTGATTGGACGCGTTAGCACGAGAGAGAGAGAGAGAGAGAGTAAGAGAGACAGAGAGAATGGGAATCATGGACAAACTACCACAGTTAGATACGTTAACAGTTTCGTGCGATGTCGTTGTTGTTGCAGATAATCGATGGGAACACGAAGACCGAGGTAAACAATCGGAAGGATCCTGGTGTATTTTGCGGGGAATCCGAGCAGCCCCAGACCTTCATATCCGAGACGAGTTTCGTGCGCGTTCTCTTTCACGCTGACAACTTCACCGACCAGACCTACTTCAGCTTTGATTCCCGTGCGGAACAACAGTTCGAGGTGTATCTGCGCTACGGTCAACATCCGGAGTTGTATCCGAACAGAAGGGGCGAAATAGTGCCCGGTAGTTATTGCGAGCGGGTGTTCAAGGATTGCAAGCTACAGACGTGTTACGTACAGAGTCCCGCTTATCCGGGTATCTATCCGCGTGCGCTCCACTGCAAGTATCGTCTCAACACTAGGCAACCCTTCATCAAGCTCTACATAGAGAACGAGGAATTCAACATAGACGGTCAACGCTGCGAGAACATAATGACGTGTCCCATGAGGCCGATAAGCTCGGGCTCCGAGCACTGTCCCTACGATTACATAAGGCTGTATGACGGCAAGGACGAGACGGCGCCGGTTATCGGGACGTTTTGCGGCATGGGCAAATTTCCTTACAGCATAATCGGCACCAGTGAGGATCTCTACGTCGAGTTCGTATCATCGCCGGCTGGTCCTCTTCTCAATACGGGCTTCCACTTCAACGTTGGCAACTGGCCAGGACAGATGAAGACGGCCGGTGTCAAGAACGGCACCTGCGACTGGCTGTTGAGCAGCGAGGCTCTCGTGAGCGGCAGCGAGGGCATATTTTTATCCGTTTCTCACTGGTATCCACCCCACACCAGTTGCACCTATCGCCTCAAGGGTAGACCCGGTGAAATAGCCCGCCTGTACTTTCCCAGTTTTCGCGTTAATCGCATAGAATCGCCGATCCTACCGTACGACGGCGATTGCGGCGAAAGTCTGACCCTCTACGACGCCAATTGGCCCGACGACGCGAAAATAATAAAAACTTTCTGCGACACGTTCAGCAAGCCGATGGAGAAGCACGACTTTGTCTCGACCTCGAATTCTCTGTTCGTTAGATTCGAGAGCAAAACGGGCAGTTACTCCGGCAGCTCGTTGTATTATTGGGCACACTACGACTTCTTCAACGCGACCAGATTTGGCGAGCCGGTGCCGAATACCGAGTGCGACGAGACGTTCGCCGCGTGGAAGGCAAAGTCCGGCCGTTTGAGGTCACCCCTGAATACGCTTGTGTACAAACGACCGGGTGATCCACCGGCCGATCTATCCTGCACGTACAGCTTCGTCACCGACAAACGCCTCTACGCCAGGGTCATACTAACCGTAGAATCGGTTACGTTCAAGGACAACAATCCTTACGCGCAATGTGGACACTGCTGGGACAGTCGGGCCGACAGGATCATAATACGAGAGCCCGGATACGACGCGGAAAAGGGCCACTGTCTGTGCAAACTCGCAACATCGGTAGCTCCATTGAGAATCGTCTCACGGGGCGAAAAACTCGATCTGAAGCTCCTTGTGGATGGCGCACACGCGGCAGCGAGCTACTTCAAGCAACCGTCACCGCTCTTCGAGGCGAGATACGAGTTCGCTCACAGCCCACTGTGCGGACCTGCTCTTCTGCCACCGAACACCGACGGCGAGATCGAGTTTCCCCACTACGAGGCACTCGGTTACGTCACCCCGCCAAGATCCATCAAATGCATCTGGGAGCTGAGGGTCAACCCGGAGAAAGATGTTTGGCTGCACTTCGACAAGATCAAATTTGCCTCGAGATCCTGCGAGGACGGTAAACTCGAGATATTCCTGGCCGGCTCGGCGGAACCCCATCTCGGTATATGCGGCGAGAACGTGAGCTTCGTTCGTGAAATGCCGATATTCGAGGCTGAGAAACTCGGCCCCCCCAGCACCATTGACGGCGAGCCACCCCCCGTTGTTATACAATTCACCGGATCGATGGCACCCGCCAGGGTAGCCTTCAAGATCGCATGGACCGAGCTCTATCACTTGCCCAGGGATGGCTCGGGTGCTCTCAAGACGCAGAAGTTGGAGGATTGCGGATTTCAGTGCCCCGGTGACACCGGATGCATATCCGTGCGTCTCTTGTGCAACGGCGTTGTCAATTGCCCATCACCTACTTATCCGGTTGGCACTTTCAATATAAGCCTGCTGGAGCCTGACGACGAGGCAGTGGAGACCTGCGGTGGACCTATCGGTGGTGGTAGCGGCAGTGCCGTTGGTCCAGCTGGTTGGGCCGGTGCTGGACTTGGTGCCGGACTCGCCGTTATCTTCGGTCTCGCTTGTCTCATTGCCGCTTGTCGTATATGCCGGAGAAGAAGCCGATCTCGAGACATCCATGTGCCCTACTGATTTCACGAGTAGACACGCCGCGAAACTCTCTCACACATGCGAATCCAATGATCACATTGCCATTGTGGCACGTACCTTGGGCCTCATCGATCATTCGCCAATGGACTCACAGTAGATTCGGCAGATGCTCCTAACGATCGGCACCGATGTCCAAAAACGAACAATCGGTCCAAGGAATGTGCCGTTGTTAAAATAGCTCGTTTGCGTATGACCAAGCGTTCATTAATGATCTCCGAAGTGTTGTTATCCGAAAATGTGTTTAGTGGCAATTAATCCGAATCGTTATCGGTCGTCCAATTTGCATTCGGCCTTCCATACCCAATACATACGTGACGCGAGACCTCGACACTGGCACTCAGGATGGATAGTGACGATACACGAGCACCTTAATTGCATTACAACACTCTAACGAGATCCTCCAACATGTGTGGCACTTCGACACGATTAATTGACTAATGGAAGAAGAAACGGTTCCCAAAAAAGCCGAAGAAAGCGGCGAACAAATGAAGATTGAAGCGCTGTGCAGCCGAGCAACTCCTCGCTCGAGGATCCGGCTGGAGTTTAAAGCCGTGGAGAACCTCGTTGCACGCCTCTTTTCCCACGAACAAAGGCACATCCGGCAATTTAGCTGGGAATATACTGCTCACCTCGTGAATCGCTGGCGGCGCACTCGACAACTGTATAACTGTATCTCGATACTCCGCCAGGGGAGAATGCGAGAGGTTGGAGGAAAAATGGAACAAGCGAGAAAGGCACCTGCTGCGAAGGATGGAGGATAGACAAAAGGGGGATGAATGACACGGGGCTGGTTCATCGATTAAACCGCTTTAGCTTCAAAGTTTATCGCGCTAACTTCACCCAGCCACGGTGGGGAGGTTGTCAGACGAAACGAGCTAAGAAGAGTAACCCTCGTGGTTAACCCTACACACGCGCGCTTGTTGTACGTCAAGCTAGAGAGAAAGAGAAGGGCAGGGGGGAAGTCGAGGAGAGGATCGATGGATGACCCGAACCAGTCTCGCTATCTCAGCCCCTAAATCTTGATGAGACACGTCGTTTCTCCTTCGCCTGCGAGCTGCGGTTACCAATGGGGCTACTGGGGTATGGGGAAGCGGAACGATCGTTTGCACGATAATGGAGCGTGATTCTGGTTCACCGGGCGACTAACTGCGATATACCTACATGGTACAACACGCGTGTAGTTGTCTCTTTGTAGTACACGATTTATACCTGTGTTTCGGGTATTAGAACGCTCCAGGGTGGATCGTTTTCCGGAATTGCTCTCGTTGTTCAACGAACCTCGTGCTAATCTCGATAAGCTCCGGCTACGAAGAAACCTCTATCCGAAGGAAATTATTCTTTGCGTTATGTATTGGGTACGCTGCTCCAAGCGTGTCACAGAGAGGAAGGTAAACCGAGCCTTATGGAATCATCAAAGATATGCTGAAGGAGCTGGTTACAAATTGCCAACGTCACTCGCCTTTTTGCACATCAAAAGTGGCTAAACTCTTTGCACAATTGCCAAAGACGTTGACGCTATTAGCCCGGTTCAACGTTTAACGAGGATCCATCACTGATGCTCGAATCACTCAATTGTGCGTGGCAGTCGTAATCAAAGGATTTCGGAGCGTTGTCCGATTCCCATGAGCCAGCGAATGAACGATACGGCTTCGAAACTCGTCATTGTAGTCCCTAATGTCTATTACAGTCTGTGCGGGGGTATCAAAGCTCCGAGCCATTACGATTTGACTCACGGCTCGATAGAGTCTTCCAACCTGCCGTAGTGGCATACAATCGTCGTTACAACGACTAGGACGCAACAGACGAGGCGGGCTTGGCCAACCGATTGAAACACACGAACTGCAGGTGTAATTAAAGTACTCTGTCGCTAGGATATTCGATAAGGCGCATCAAAGACACAGAGATGATACACACGTGATCCGAATGAATGAAGACTGACGCAGAGACTTCAACGAAACGTTATACCGCTATGTGGCATTGATTTACGTTCGTCTATACAGGCAACGTACAGTAATAACGTTAGAGGGTCGATGTACCCTCGTACCATTGGGATATCGAGTCTCCACGGACGGATTTGCGTTTGCATTTACGAGCCACGCTGCCGAGAGATTGAGCGAAGTCTGTACCACGACCGAAGAGGGATTTCGACAATAATCCGGGACGAGGATCCATCGAGGAAATCACTCCGCGTTGTTAACATTCTACTAAGCGAATATATCGATACCGCACTGTATCTTTGCCTCGTTCTCAGCGACAAAGAGACCAAAACCAAGTACGGCTTATCACAAATATCCTAGGCTCCTTGCTCAATCGAACTTGGCTCTTTCGATCTCCAACGACACGGACAATTTTCAAGTGACAGAGCACCGGAGAAAAGCGGGATGTCTAAGCTCGGGGGAAAAAACGATCGTTCAACAGGTATTCGATGATCGGAAGACACGTCTGTGAATACACGTGAACCAATGGAAAGCCTGTACATAGTTGGATAATGGAAACTAGACACACGCTCAGTGCTCACGTAGAAAAAGACGAGAATAATTTTTAAAAAAGGCAAAATGGTGTTTGTAATCAGGATGTAGGATTTTAGGTTAAGGCTGTTCGAATTAAGTATAAAAACGGAGGTTCGATCGAATCGGGTCACAAGGAAGGCAAAAAGGGAGAAACGGGATTGGCATGTTCCACTGGAATTAACGGGGCACGAGTAGATATCAAGTTCGCGAATCACTGTCACTTGTAACGATGTTAAAGTTTGCGTCGTAGGAATGCAAGGAAAGTTCATTGTTTTCCTTCTATTGATGACATTTTTTTCGCCCAGGGTACTAAGATTCCCCAAATGGTTTTTCTTATCTTCGATAGAGATCCACGAACTTGGTCTGTCGAAGAAAAAATTATAGATCGTGGCAGAAATGAAGAAATGACAAGGATAGAAAAGAACTTTCGTTGCATTCTGATCATGCATGCATAAACGCCATCACCTGTACATATGCCATGTTTACGTAGATATTTCTGTTTTCTCGTTGTGATCGAATATCCTCGAATGACGAAACAACGAATGATGTTGAAAATACGAAAATTCCTCAAACGCACGAGAACTTTAAGTTTAAGCTTTTTTTATCTCAACGAATATGGCTCGTCCCTCGATGGGAACGGAGCCACTGCTTCGACGAAACGAATTCAAGTCTGCTACTTTGTTAAGCACATCGAAGATGACATTGTTATATTCTAACAGGCATGGAAGCATCGCCTCGAGAGTCCTTCGGTATTAAACTTCGTCCTCTCATTCTGCCAGCCCATTCCGTTCGCGACGCATTCACAGTCGGAAGACTTCCATAGAGCTTTCGAATCAAGCTTCATCGGGGAGTTGCCTATTGTTTCTACGTTTCAGGATGATTGCCAGGAAATTTTGTCATTCTCGATACGAAAAGCTTCCAGGCAAAGGTTTTGACATCGGCTCGCGAGTTGAAATTTTGTTGTAAGTTTCACGGAGCATGTTGACACTTGGTTGGAATTTAAAATGGCAACTCGCGTGCCAGCAGGACAGAACTGCAACTTTTCACTTTGTAAATGGCGGAAGTTCGTCTCACTGTTCGATGAGAGATTGAGTAGTTTCGTTGAGAAACCTCGATGATAGACGATGTTGAAGTTTGCATCGTTCGAACGCAATGAAAATTCTTTTTCATTCTTTTTTCTTACCTTGCTTTTAGCATTGTACCAAATACTTTTGTGCAGATCTCCAAAGGAGCATTTTCAAAAACAGTTGAGCGATTTTCGTAGCTAAAATGCGTTCGAAAAATGTTGGGGTAGTAAAAGAAACTTCATTTTCATTGCACTGCAACGATGCAAGCTTCAACATTACGATGATAGAGTTTAAGGCAGTATTGTTGGCTAGAGCGCTGTTTTGGAGGTTATTTTTAGCATGAAATAACCTTTTAACTGTTGGAGTTTTCTTTCTGAATTGGTCTACAATTGTTTTTGATCCTCCAAGAATATGATCCTCTTGATCCTCCAAGAATATGTACAAATGGAAAAAGAATTATTATTATTATATACTTTAGTACGATTGTTTGCAACGGTGCGCGGAAAACGCTCTCAAATGGCGACCAGTCTTGTGGACGTTATATGAATCCGGAAAAACCAAACGTGTTCTTAGTCTGTATGAGTTTGCGATGTTTGGTATCAGATTCAGCAAAAAATGTTACAAAACATCGGCATGCTAAACTTTTTATTAAACTAAACTGAGCTAAACTTTTTATTAAATTAAATTATCAACTTTTCCTATTTATCTAACCATTCTACGAGTTATATAAAATAAAATCATTTGGACTCAACTCTGCTACCAACGTTGAAGAAGAGTCTACCGAAGGTGCAGGCCAAATCTAAACTCAGTCGGCCAATTGGTTGTCGAGAAATCGTGGTTGACGTTTTGAAAAGCATAACTTCGATAAAAACGCGTTTAAAGTTGCTGCGTCTCGACCACGCGCCCCGAGCGTACATCTTGTCATTTCTATAAATCGGCTAATTTTTTTATATTATTAAGGGAGGACACTACTGTGACGGGCCGAAGAAGGTAGTTTTTTCCGAATTTTTTTGGTCTTTGCATTATTTATTTGGGACTGGGGAAGAAGGTATGTTATTCACCATACATTGAATTTATTCCGTGTAAATATATTTTTATTTAGCCTTGGAGGCTGAAAAAATACGAAATTTCAAAACAAAACAGCTACGGCAATTACGGAAATTATGGTTTTACAAAATTGAATATCCGACAATTATAACACGAGTTGTGATTCCGGGCAGGTCGAGAAAAGTTGTTTCGGGAAAAATGCGATTGAAAGTTTCAGTATACGTAAATCATTACGCTACCTGCTCTCACTAAATCATCTGTAACTTGGCCAATTTTCAATATTTTCGATTATTTTTTTTCACATATTCTTGAACATGTACACTTTGAGAAAATGCGAAATAAATACGTTTTTTTCACTCGTCACAGTGGTTTAACTGTTTTCACAAATGAATTTAGAAAGCTCTGTAGAATAAAATGGAAATTTAAAAAAAACGTTTTTGCTTAATTTTTAGACAACAATACTGCCTTAAGAATCGAGAATCAGATGTCCACTGTTTAATGAAACGGGGCAGTAAAGTTTAAGGGGAAAGAGACTGTTCCGTATAACAGTTCGTCTCCATAACTCGAATGGAACGAAGTAAAAAATATTGAGACACGCACCAGAGTACGGTCGATGTTCATGTGTACCGTAACAACCAACGATACGTCGTTGAACATAGCTCTGCCCACACCGTTGAATCGATCGTACATTTACCGATATACAGCATTATTGTAATTACATTACTGTAACGATTCGATATTATTATATTTTTTACTAATAAAGAAGTGCCTCGATGGCAAAAAAAACAGGATAGACGATTTCCTCGGCTGTATGAAATGTGACAACGACTCCGAAAATTTATCCATCTCGTCAGCTTATTTCGTCGCGGAAAAATTTCTCACGAGAAGTTTTGGGGCAAGGCGGGCATTTATTTCAGACTTTACGTAAGCTCGGTTACTTCGAGTCCATCTGATATTTCAACGTCAGCAATTACGAGAGAATTCTCTCTCGGGGGAAGAGGGGAGAGGGAGGGCATTCGAATGTGGGAAAATGAGAAGAACGCGGACAAAGCTCGCTCCCTTTCTCTCACTCTCTCTCTCTCTCTCTCTTTGCCATGAGAAACCGTGAAGGAGCAAGATTACCGGACGGGTTTCCGGTCGCGAAGCACCGAAATGCCTCCGGCCGCTAATTCCAGCGGTTTTCGCAGTCTCTCGCAGCTATTCGGATATAGATCTATGTATATATGTATACATTCAGGATAAAGCTTGGTTATCATAATGATTCATAGTCTTTATCTTTGCGGAGCTACGTTCCACCTCCTAACCTACCAACCTTGCGGCCTCTGAAACCCCTCTCCCCCCCGCCGCCAAACTTCTCTCTCTCTCTCTCTCTCTCTCTCTCTCTCTCTCTCTCTCTCTCTCTCCTCTCTCTCTCTCTCTCTCTCTCTCTCTCTCTCTCTCTCTCTCTCTCTCTCTCTCTCTCTCTCTCCCTCTCTCTCTCTCCCCCCACTCCTTCACTCCTCACCTGTCGTATCTCTGTCTTTTCGTACCCCACTGAACTTTTAAACGAGGATTATTATCAACACGCCACCGCGCGACTCTAATCTCATAATCCGCGCAAATCCCTGCCTCATTTTCTTCGTCATATCGACCGCGTGTAGTCCCAAAAGCTGGCCCCCTCCCGCTAACGAACAGAAATTGCGAGCAAGACTCACTTTTTTTTCCCTCTCGAGCATTCGCATTCTTTCGCCTCGTCTGCTCGTATAATCCTCGCGTATTTGCGCGAGCACCTGTTCCGTCGGGAATTAAACATTGGAGGTAGGTAATAAAAAAACTGGATGAAAAAAGAGCGGGGAATTGAAAACAACGGAGCTTCCGTAGGGCAGGATGATTTTTTCCCCCTACGGCACGCTAATAAGCCGGGCAAACTTTTTGCAAGTGGAAAAAGCTCTTCGCTGTTCGTTAGATACTTGCGTTATTTCAATAGTGAATTAAACCTTGATTAGGCGCAATTAGTCGGTCAATCGATCGGTTGTTTATTTTATAGTGAGTACTGGACATCGAAAATATTTTGAATAGTGTCAAAAGTATCGGAAATTGATTTTCGTCAATTTAAAAAGCGTTTTTTTTCTGTCCAACTGATCGTTTTACATATAATTGTAATTTATTTATGCAGAATTGAATCTATGTATAATTTTACATTAATAATAATTTTACTTGTATATACTCGCTAAATTCTACCTAGATGAGTTATTACGGATTTTCAAACCAGAGGGTTACGAGAATAGATATTAGTTTATAATGTTTTTCATGATATAGTTCCTACTGACGTCGAGACCCTAAAAATAAAATGGCCATTCAAATAAGACATCGTCCGAGCACTATTACTACAAAATTGCATTACAAAAATATTTTTAATATTGAAATAAAAATGTTTCAAATATTGCCATGAAAATATTGTTAATATTAAATTATATTTCCAATGTTGCAATAAAAACACTTTCAATATTGCAATAAAGATATTTTTTTAATTTGAAAAAAAAATCTTGATATTGCAATAAAAATATTTTATATTGCAATTTTGGCCTACTGGATTGATGGTGTCCAAAAGGGATTTATTCACGAGACAGATCAAAAGGCGCACCCTGCAAAAGGTCTCCAGAATCGCGGCTCATTTTCATCAAAGACTATATCAACCGATCGAACCATTTCAACCGACAAAAGACCACAGGCATCTTTCGAATCTTTCTCACATTCATCCCTTCATGACTTATCCGCCGGTCGGCTTCCTATCCATTAAGTTCAATCGATTCAGTGATTTTCCCCTCGTCCAACACCAATTAGCAATAGTTTCTCGAGCTTCTTCCCCACCCCTCGGGAAGATCCATCTTTGGAGAGCTTGCTCTCTGTTCCAAAGCTTACAATAGTACTCAAACTATTCCGATTAAAGGCATTCAGAGTAAGTTGCCGGGAGGGACGGGCGACGAAAAGCACCGGGAATGTCGCAGTGTATCTCTTCTGAAGAAGGGAAAACCCCGACAACGCAGCGAACTTGCGGAACGCGAAACTCACAAATAACCTGCTCATCTATCTATTCGCATCATTGTCGTGCTTCCTCTTCATTCTGACGATAATAGTCTCTATTATGCAGTATGTATATAGGCCGTCCCATTAAAAAAGAAGCATCAGAATAATTCATCAAAATGAGATCGTGCAAAAAAAAGTTTCGTACAAAAGTATTATGGTTTAAAACTCATAATTTAATAGCAATGTAAATTATTTTTTCTGAACACATGTTTATGATTTTTCCAAATTTTTCCCATTTTCAAATGGCAGTAAATATTTTTAATTTACCATAACATAGCTAATTTTAGATGAATCCATGGAAAAAAAATATGTAGCCTGAAAAACAAGAAAGCTGTGGTAGCTTGAATTTTGCAAAAATATCGTACGCGGCTTCCAGGTATATCCTTGACGTTCCATCTTTGTCCAATGCGTGGTGAAACGAGTATGCAGAAAAAAATGGATTTCCGCTTCCTTTTCATTCTTACAATAATAATTGTTGTTAAGCGATATATATATATATACACACAGTGTGTCCCTCTTATATATATATATATATATATATATATATATATATATATATATATATATATATATATATATATATATATATATATGTATATATATGTATATGTGTCGCATTTGAAAAGAAGCATTAGAATATTTCGTAAAAAAAAGTTTCGTATACAAATTTGATAGTATACATGTCGTAATTGAATGGTAATCCAAATCATTTTTTTAGTAAAGTTCCGAAAACCCCCAACCTCCGTTCGAGCTGAAATTTTGCACAGACCTCCCTTTTAATATTTTGAGACAACCCCTAAAGGGATTTTTGGCGACGCGCAATAGCTTTTGGGTTTGGGTTTGTTTGGGTTTCTTTGGGTATTTTTGTTTGGGCAAAAGGGAGAGCGCGATAACATATATAGGTATGAACGGAGACGTAGCAGATATAGATACACTCGGCGCGCGTTAGAAATTTTTTTATTCAATATCTCGAAAACTATCGCGAGTCGCCAAAAATCCCTTTAGGGGTTGTCTTCAAATATTAAAAGGAAGGTTTGTGCAAAATTTCGGCTCGTTCGGAAGGGGGGGAGGGTTTCAGAACCTTACCCTTAAAAAGAACTTTAAAATTAAATATCTCGAAAACTATTGCGAGTCGCCAAAAATCCCTTCAGGGGTTGTCTTAAAATATTAAAACGAAGGTTTGTGCAAAATTTCAGCTCGATCGAAGGTTGGGGGTTTTCGGAAGCTCATCCATTTTTGTTAACAACGCGTTTACGAGATTTCGCAATTTTTTTCCGTTTTTCAAATGGCATTGCATAGTTTCAATTTCTCCATGAAATCGCTGATTTTAAGATGAATCCACCGAAAAAAAATCTCTATGTCGAAAAACAAGACAGTTATGGTCGTTTAAAAACGGCTTCGGTATTTTTGACGTTTCATCTTCGTGCGATGCGTCGTTAAACGATATGCCGAAAAAAATTAACCATTTTGGGGTTCTGATAGCACGGTTGACTGTTCTAAAGAGGGCTCTTCTCTTCAGAACAGCCAACCGTGTTGAAAGTCAATATCGCAAGATGTAACGGGTTCAAAACTACTTTCCCCCACATCTATATAGTCAAATCTACGAACTTGTTCTGAAGGCTGTGAAAGGGTGCCTCTCGTCTCCTCCCCCTCACAATCTTAGGAGCGTACGAACAAGATAACAATTCTATTTCACGCGAGATTGTCAAGTTCTAACAATTGATCCCTCTTCGCCGTACCTACACTTTACCAGCCTCGTACTTCATTTTATCGCACAACCGGGACACAACCGCGTGACAATGAAACGACGAGTGACTTTATCAGAGACACCGCTGCAAGCGAGAAATTAGACGGTGGAAATTCGTCGGGACTCGCGGGCATGCGACCAACCACGAACAATCATCTGAATGGCGTTTGCCCGTCGTGTCGAAAAATAAATAAAATAAAATGAAATAAAATAAAAAGACAAAACGATCACGAAAAGAATGAGCACAGCGTGGATTTCTTTTTTTGGCCCTGATGCGAAAATTCTTTGGACCTTAAGGGGTTACCCACTTGCGATTTTGAAAAAATCGATTTTTTTTATTGCATTTTTTTTTAAGAATAAGTATCTGAGAATATGTCCTGAAAATTTCAAGTCGATCCGAACAAAATTGACTGAGATATGAGCGTTGAAAGAGAAGAATCCGCGTTGAAAGAGCGTTGAAAGAGAAACTTTAAACGCGTTTTTCTCAAAGTGGCATTTCTGAAGTCGGGGACCAAGATTACTCGAACACTAATGAACCGATCTTCTTAAAATTTTGCAGGCTTATTTAATACATAAAAATGTAGTCCTTAATCGTTCGATTTTTTTTTTCGTTAAAATCGAACTATTAACTTTCACTGTCCGCCATTTTGTGAAAAATGAATATTTTTTAAAATCCTTCGATTAAAGACTAGTTTATACTTATATTTGACTAAATCCATCCGCATTTTTTTTTTCAGATGATCCACTTCGCCGCAATGTTGGTCACCGCAAACCGTGTATATAAAAACATTATTTCATTGACGGCCATTTGCCACTAAACAATGTAATATTTTTCGATAAAAAAATTACTGAAAGTTCTTCAAGATGTGTTCTTCAAGATGGTATATTGATCGATTAAAAAAGTTTTGTAGTTTTCTTTAAAAGAATTCATGAAAAAGGCCTTTTTTGCGCTACAAGTGGGGGTAACGCCTTATTTTTTTTCCAAGTCCATTCTCGAGTCTGCGGAGGGAGCGAGTCGACACGGCAGTTCCTGATTGTCCGATCGAGCAATGAAGAAAACGGAAGTAAAAAGCGTCACTTGGTGAGGGGAGAAATATCCGAGTATGCGAGAGATAAAAACTTCGGGCGTTCCGGATGCAAAATCATGCTGTTTCGGATGGGTAATCTTGGAGACACCGGGGCCGGGTTGAAATTCCGAACTTTGAATGCTCCGACGGTTTAAAATTCCTAATTTTTATGTTCCCCAATTCAAGATGGGCCGGGTTGAAGTTCTAAACTTTGAATGATCAAAACGCTCAAAACTTCGAGAGAATACTACCCCGAAAGATCAAAACTCCGAAAATCTGAAAAGCGTCGAAATAATTCGGCTATGGAAATTGTAAAAGTTTCAAAATTTTCGACAAATGGACGAATTATTTAAAGAATTTTTTTTTTATTAAGAAGTGATTTTACGTCAATTTTGAAATTTGTCCAGGCAATCCCATGCGTTCTACATCATTTACAGTCAACTGTGTAGACTGTCGCTGACATGATCTTGACGGGGCCGGGTTGAAATTGCGAACTTTGAATGCTCCGACGGTTTAAAACTCCTAATTTTAATGTTCCGAAAGTACAAGTTTGGTTTGCATTTTTTCTCCGCCCAAAGGTATCTCCCCCCTTAAAGGTGTTACGGGGTCTAGCCGTCGAGGGTGAAGTACGATTGACTGTTACCATCTGTAAGGTATCAAATAATCGTTCATATTAAACGTACGTTTTCGAATTATTTTTCTACATCTATTTATAAGATTATGCATTTTTGAACATTCGTCGATTGCATTAAATGTTTTCATTACTTTGCATAATTATTTTCTAGAACCTTTTCTCGCTCAATTAACGCGAGACGAATAGGCAACGTCGTAAATCGTGCTATATGATAATGCCCAGGTTGGCAGAAGTGTCGTGAAGTTAGAGACATACGCGTCCCGTTCGTAACCTCAATATCGGCCCACGGAGCTGTCAACTAAGAATATCGGTCCGAGTAAAAAAAAATTTGCTGGACAGAAAAAGTATGTACTAAAGCTGTCTGTAATCTTGAAGAAAACAAAAACTTTTATAATTTTCCAATATTCTGATAAAAAAATGTATGTATGAAAAAAAATTCGTTTTATTGCAAGAAATTTCTTTATTGCCTAGAAATTTCTAGAAAACGACAATTTCTGAACATAGTTATGAATGAATTACTAATTAAGAGAATTATTACTAAATTATTACATGTACTACTAATTACATTTACTACTAATTACATGTACTACTAATTACATTTACTACTAATTACATTTACTACTAATTACATTTACTACTAATTACATTTACTACTAATTACATTTACTACTAATTACATTTACTACCAATTACATTTACTATTAATTACATTTATTACTAATTAAGAGAATAAGAACAAATAATTCTTTGTTAATTATACTGGCTGAGCAGTTTAAGGTTCCCGGGCATAATTACCGAGTACGGATAAGATAGGTAGCATTTGTACCGTCTATGACGTTACCATGATTGTACAGCCTAATATATTGTATGCTTGATTTTCGCACAAATTCGCTGTTAAGGTTGTTATGGGGTTATGTCAACATGTTACCACCGAGCTGAATTTTTTTTGGACCTTTACAACCTCTTTGCTGATCATCCTGTGCAGTTTGAATACGATCCACAGTGCCATTTTTTAGAAAAATAAATCGTCAACTCGACGTATTTCGTGGGCTAATTACATTACGCTTACGGGAAACACCCGATCATTTTTCAGTACATTATTAATATCTGCTAAGTGAATGTTCTGTTGTGAAAGTGAGTAAATAGATACGGTCGACTAATTATCGGACCTTGGTACCGTGAAAAAGAGGATTCACCGTATTAAAAATTCACGTTATAAAAATATGAATGTTTTTGATAGCGAATTTGTGCGAAAATAAAGCACACAAAAGATTAGACTGTGCAATCATGGCAACGTCGTAGACGGCACAAATGCTACCTATCTTATCGGTATTCGGCATTTATGCCCGGGAACCTCAAACTACTCGGTCAGGATAATTAACAACGAAAGTTATCGGTTCTTATTCTCTCAATTAGTAATCATTACTTAATATCAATTTGATAACTATTTTCAGAAATTATACTTTTCTAGACATTTCTAGGCTAAGACAAAAGAGCGCGGTTTTTTTCATACATAATTTTTTTTTTTTTTTTGAGTATCGGAAAATTGTTTTAAGGCGTTACCCCCACTTGTAGCGCAAAAAAAGGCCTTTTCATGATTTTTTTTAAAGAAAACTACAAAACTTTTTTAATCGATCAATATACCATCTTAGAGAACACATCTTGAAGAACTTTCAGTAATTTTTTTATTGAAAAATATTACATTGTTTAGTGGCAAATGGCCGTCAATGAAATAATGTTTTTATATACACGGTTTGCGGTGACCAACATTGCGGCGAAGTAGATCATCTGAAAAAAAAATGCGGATGGATTTAGTCAAATATAAGTATAAACTAGTCTTTAATCGAAGGATTTTAAAAAATATTCATTTTTCACAAAATGGCGGACAGTCAAAGTTAATGGTTCGATTTTAACGAAAAAAACGGCCGTTTTTTGGGTATAAAACGGCTATTTTTTTTTCGAAAAAAAAAATCGAACGATTAAAGACTACATTTTTATGTATTAAATAAGCCTGCAAAATTTCAAGAAGATCGGTTCATTAGTGTTCGAGCAATATTCGTCACCGACTTCAGAAATGCCATTTTGAGAAAAACGCGTTTAAAGTTTCTCTTTCAACGCTCTTTCAACGCGGGTTCTTCTCTTTCAATGCTCATATCTCAGTCAATTTTGTTCGGATCGACTTGAAATTTTCAGGACATATTCTCAGATACTTATACTTCAAAAAAATCGATTTTTTCAAAATCGCAAGTGTGGGTAACCCCTTAAAAAATGTATTTCGGGCCGATATTAAGGTTACGAACGGGGCGCATATGTCTCTACCTTCGCGACACTTTTGCCAACCTGGGCATTACGATATACCATGATTTGCGACGCTGCCAATTCGTTTCGCGTTAATTGAGCGAGAAAAAGTTATAGAAAATAATTTATACAAAGTAATAAAAATATTTAATGTCATCACCGAGTGTTCAAAATTACATATTTTTACAAATAGATGTAGAAAAGTAGTTCGAAAACGTACGTTTAATATAACGATTATTAGAAATCTAACAGTTGGTAACAGTAACTCGGCTCCGTGCATTAGCATAGGGCGCTCCCCTCGTACTTCACTCGCGACGGCTAAACCCCATAACAACCTTGAAAACATTAATAATTTTATAACGGTACTGTGAATCCGCATTTTCACAGTACCAAGGGTTAGTCCGATAGTTAGTCGAACCGTACCTATTTTTTCAGCTCCGTGGTAGCATTTTATAAGCAGATATTAATAATGTACGGAAAAATTATCGGGAGTTCTCCATAAGCGTAATCATAGCCCATAAAATACGTCGTGTTTCTGATTTTGTTTCTTGAAAACGATACTGCGTATCGTATCAAAACTGCAAGGGATGATCAGCAAAGGGATTATAAACATACAGAAAAAATTCAGCTCGGTGGTAACATTTCGCTCTAACCCCATAACAACCATTGGAATTCCCTTGGATTCCAAAGTGGACTGCCTACGTGCGGCGTCCCTGTAAAATCCCTATAGATATAGAGTAGAATCCAGGGAGTTCCCAACAAATGTGTGCACGGGATGTGTTGGAAAAAGTCTTTTTCCAATGTTCCTTCGTCCGAGCTTGCGGACTTTTGCGATCGCTTCCGGTATCGCGAAAGCTCGTTTGCACGATTGCAGCGCCGCCATTGAAAATTCTTCTCTACGACTCGCCCAAACAAATGAACCGTCCGACGAAAACAGGGGACCAGAGTTGGCTTTTCTTTTCTCCCGGATACGCGACAACTCTTCCTCTCTCATAGTGGTCTTCGTAAACTCGGCGAAGTTAGCCTGTACCGTTGATTCGCTCGTTTTTGTTTTTCCTTCCGCATCAAGGAGATCGCAAACATGTTGGATTTGTTCAAGCCGGTGCAGGAACTTTTCCACAGCGAGCCAGTGAGAATCGACAATGTCGTTTTTAGATTGCACTCACGGGTGACCGTTGTTCTGCTGAGTGCTTGCGCCATTCTCGTTACGGCCAAGCAATATTTCGGCGAACCCATAACCTGCATACCCGACAAATCGATCGGTAAGTACTCATCTCTTGGGGGCCGGGTTGAAATTCCGAACTTTGAATGATCAGAATGCTCAAAACTCGGGAAGAATGCTACCCCGAAAGATCAAAACGCCGAAAGAATTTTACATGAAAGACCAAAACTCCGAAAATCTCAACACCGTCAAAATAATTCGGCTATGGAAATTTTAAAGGTTCCAACATTTTTTATAAATCGACGAATTATTTCGAGAATTTTTTTATTGAGGGGTCAAAATAAATCGAGATTACCAAAAAGGTGTTTATCATGCATATCAGTGACTGTATACAATAATTTTTTTGAAGCGAATAATGTCAAAATGGCGGCTGTGCAGCGTTTATCTCAAAATTGCATTTTTTAAGTTGGCCGGAAACATAACTCAGACAATTTTCAACCGATTCACTTGAAATATTGAATATGTCTTGAGAAATACATTGTCTATGGAAGTACGTAGGATTTTTTTTTATATTGCATAGTTCATTTATTATTAACAATTATCTGACGATTTTTTAGGCAAATTTTTCACTTTCCAAAAATTTGCCTAAAAAATTGTCAGATAATTGTTAATAATAAATGAACTATGCAATATAAAAAAAAATCCTACGTCAATTCAACATTTCAAGTGAATCAGTTGAAAATTGTCTGAGTTATGTTTCCGGCCAACTTAAAAAATGCAGTTTTGAGATAAACGCTGCACAGCCGCCATTTTGAAATGAATCGCTTCAAAAAAATTATGGTATACAGTCACCGATATGTATAATAAATACCCTTTTTTGTAATCTCGATTTATTTTGTAGTTTTTCTGAAAAAAGAAATCCCCAACAAGCCTATTTTTCGGCCTCTAGAGTGGCCTAAGGCCCTAAGAAGTCATTTCACGTCAATTTTGAAATTTGTCGAGACAAACGTTGTACATAATTTACAGTCAACTGTGTAGACTTTCGCTGGCACGATCTTGGCGAAACTCGTAATTTTGGTACATTAAAATTAGGAATTTTAAACCGTCGGAGCATTCAAACTTAGGAAATTCGACCCAGCCCCATCTCTCGTCCACCTCCGATTATGTGCTCCCCTCAATTATCGCCAGCGGCAACTTTCGATACCCACTCAAGGGGCCCGGGCGAAATTCCGAACTTTTAATGCTCCGTCGGTCTAAAATTCGGTCAATATAATTCGACTATGGAAGTTTGAATAGTTTCAAAATTTTCAATAAATCGACGATTTGTTTCACGATTTTTTTTTATCAAGAAGTGATTTTGCGTAACTTTTGAAATTTGTCTAGACAATGTTACACGTTCTACCTCATTTACAGTCAATTGTATAGACTTTCGCTGGCATGATCTCAACATGGGGACCGGGTTGAAATTCCGAACTTTGAATGCGCCGTCGTTTTAAAATTCCTAATTTTAATGTCTCGAAATTATAAGGTTCGGCAAGATCATGCCAGCGAAAGTCTACACAATTGACTGTAATTATGTAGAACGTATAAGATTGTCTAGCCAAATTTCAAAATTGACGTAAAATCACTTTTGAATAAAAAAACAAATTCTCGAAATAATTCTTCCTCGAAACTTCCATACTCGAATTATTTTGACGGTGTACAGATTTTCGGAGTTTTGGTCTTTCGTGTAAAATTCTTTCGGATTTTTTATCTTTCGGGGCAGAATTTTTTCGGAGTTTTGGGCATTCTAATCATTCAAAGTTCGGAATTTCAACCTGGCACCCCACATAAATCCACGCGTTACGATAGACTGGAAATATCACGTACCGACAAAATATCGATCCCGCGATCACTACCGGAAGTACATAGACGCAGGACGTTTTTACAAGCTCCGCGAGCTGGAAAAACGAGATTAAATTCATAGATGCTGTCAAAAGTTGTCCATTTATCAGCAAAGTACTTCTGAGCCCTGTATGGTCACCCTCCACTTCCGCTTGTGGCTTCGTCTCTACCGCTTGCTCTCTCTCTTGGTCTCCCTCGCGGTCCACCTTTCCTACGCTCGCCAGCGGAGATCCGCAAAAGTTCGATATCAAAGGAGGAAGTTAAGCTCGGGATGAGTTTATTTTCTCACCGCGATTCGCGGTGGAGCTTGCTCGGACAAAAGTTTGAGGAGGTAGAAAAAGGGAGTGGGGGCCGAGGAATATCGAGAGAGAGAGAGAGAGAGAGAGAGAGAGAGAGAGAGAGAGAGAGAGAATAAGCCATGGGTGAATGGATGGCTGATAAAATAATCCGGTAGAGTTGAACTATTCATAACTGAGTTTTTCTCTTCTTTTTCTGGTGGATCATTATTTCTTCATCGAAACGCAACAAATATGCACAAACACTCGATATATATATATATATATATATATATATATATATATATATATATATATATATATATATATATATATATATATATATATATATATATATATATTTATATATATATATATATATATATATATATATATATATATATATTAGGGTGTGCGGAAAAAAATCGATATTTTTTTTTTCGGTTGCATCCAACAAAAAAAAGGTGAATTAAGGTAAAAAAAAAGAAGAATCCTCGAAGGAGAGCTAAAAAAAAAAATTATTTCGAACGGCACATTGCATTTGAATACTTTCCATAAGAATAACACAGGAAAATATTGGCACTTCTGAACGTCGTAGTGAAACTCTTCAGAAAAAAATCTCACAGAAATGTCATTAAGATATTCTAATAGAGAGTTGAATTCCCTACAAAAAAGTTCCTACCAACAATTAGCTTAGAACAACCGTTCAAGTGGTATCGCTGTCTGAAATTGAATTTGATTATTTAAGCGACGTGCGCGCCATAGCACACACTGCCACCTGGCGGCAGCATGCGGTAGCTCGCAGTGCAAAATTACAAGCTTCACACTAGCGCCACGAACGGGAAACCGCGACGTTTTTCCCCCATTTTGGCCCCAAATCAAGATCTGTCACTGCTACAAAATTTCATTCGTTATTGCGAAGTGAATCCTGTAGTAGGGGAGGCTGCCTCGAAAAAATTAGCTAGTCACTTGTGGTACTTAAACGAGAAAATTGTTGCTTTGTCGTTTTTCGACAATGCTGTGCCGATAAGTGTGAAGGTAAAAATGGTACAAGCTCTGCAATCTCGAGAAAAATCCTTCCGAGTGAGTAATTGTTAAAAAAAAATGATTGGGAAATGTTGCTGAAAAAAGACATGAGCGATTTCGTTACTCAAGAATCCTCATTTCTTTTCCAGGAATTCAATTTGCCTCATGATTTTTTTAGAGTAAATATTGAATTATGGCTGGAAAATGCCACCTATTTGAGTTGCTTAGATTTTTTTTAATCCAAAAGTCGTTAATAACGCAGCCGAACGTGGTGTCACTTTGACAGAAGCAAATAACGGTTCATTAACAAAAAACGAAGAGCAGCAACAATATTTATTGGGCGTAGTGCAAAATCATCGTCAGAAATACCCTAATTGCAACAAACAGACTTTGAAAAAAAGGAACGATGATTATCAAGCATTATAATGTAAAAACAAATTATTTTATCTTATTAAACCAAATTCATTGATTAAAACTTTTCGAAACACGATCAATGATGGACGTCGTTCCTTTTATATTTCTTGTTGTACTTGATTCTTTTTTGTATCAGAGAAATATTTTGAGAACGATTCCATGCAAATTGTATGTTAGAGCAGAACATTCTCTACAAAAAAAAACACCAAAAAGTTTTTTCGCGAAGCGAAAAATTCGATTTTTACAGCCTTTTGAATTATTTTTTTTTTCTATCAATTCAATTTCAGATAGCGATTCCACTTAAACGGTGGTTCTGAGCTAATTTTTCGTAAAAACTTTTTTGTTGGAAATTCGATTCTCCATGAGAATATGTTAATGACATCTTTGTGTAATTTTTTTCGGACGCGTTGTACTACCACATTCAGAAATCCCAATATTTTTCTGGGTTATTCTTATGGAAAATATTCAAATGCAATGCGCCATTCGAAATAATTTTTTTTGAGCCCTCCTTCGAGGATTCTCCATTTTTTTACCTTAATTCACCTTTTTTTTTGGTGGATGCAACCGAAAAAAAAAGTATCGTTTTTTTCCCGCACACCCTAATATATATATATATATATATATATATATATATATATATATATATATATATATATATATATATATACACACTGCCGGCCAAAAGTTTGAGTACACCAGTCGAAATTTCTTGCCGCACTAAAAGTTAAATAGCGGACTCAAAAATGAAGATGATCAAATTTCCCAAGCGGCGTTTTAAAGAGGGCAAATTTACATTCATGGTGGCTTTTAAGAAAAAAATTTAAAAAATTTTCCGGCCTCGTACGCCCTTTTGAAAATGGTTATTTTTCAGCTTTTTGGCACGTCTAAAACTGCCCGCATAACTTCTGGCGAATTTATTCGCTCGTTTTTTCCATGACAAACTTGAAAAGGGCATTACAACCTACATTTTCGTTTTTTAGAAAGTTTCGTACGATTTTTTTCGCCCCAGTATTGCATTTTTAGCTAAAAAAGACATGTTTAAAAAAAATAGGCGTAGTCTATTCTCTGGAGCCCCCTAGTTATCACTAGGGGTTTCAGAGGAAATGTCAAGAGGGTGAAAAGTTGCGTAGGTTCACACTGGAGTAGCCAGAATTTTTTTCAGAATTTTTTTGAAATTTTGTTATTACAATTTTTGGTCGGGACTCTGATGAGTGGAGGAGGGGCTCCATTTGGGAATTATGGGATCTAGGACAATCTATCAAGAAAGAAAATTTGGTCACCTTTTCATTTTTAATTAACTACAATTTTTCAGAATTATCTAAAAAATTATTTTCACAATTTTTTCAGTTTTTTTAAAATATTATTTTAACAATTTTTTCGACTAGAACTCGGAGAATCATCCTCGGTTGAGTTGTTGCGAAAGAACGAGCGAAGAAATCCGCCAGAAGTTATGCGGGCAGTTTTAGACGTGCCAAAACAGCTGAAAAATAGCAATTTCAAAAAGCCGTACCGGGCCCAAAAAAAATGTGAAACTTTTTCTAAAAAGGCAAAATGAAGGTAAATTTGTCCTCTTCATAACGCCGCTTGGGAAATTTGTTTATCTTTATTTTTAAGTCCGCTATCTCACTTTGAGTGCGGCAAGAAATTTCGACCGGTGTACTCAAACTTTTGGCCAGCAGTGTATATATATATATATATACAGGGTGTCCCTCTTATCTCCGCCACCGGAAATAACTTGCTAATCAGTTTAGATTTGTATTTCATTTTAACAGGTGACCTTGAATGACCTGTAACGACTTTGACCCCCGAATGTTTTTTATGCGGCTTGAGGTGGTTCACAAGATGGTTGAAAAAAAATGTACCATTCCATTTAAAACAGTGGAGGTGACCTTCACTGTGCGTCAGCGCCTCCACCGAAATAAATAAAATTGGTCGCGTTTGATGGTCCCCTTTACACCGTAAACTTCTGTCTGGAACATTTTTTTGTGACGTCGATAATTACCGACTTATTTCGGGTGGCAGAGATATGCGGGACACCCTGTATATATTTATATATTGGAAGTACAAATAAGTCTCCGCAATTTGACAAAAGATGGCCCCACCAGGAGGTTATGGTTGAAATTGTCAGATCGTAAGGTTGGGCATCTCCAACCTTGAAATATTAGCGATTTTGTATCAGCATCACATAATATTTTCGTGCGAAAATGTCGAATTTCGAATCGAAGAAGCGTCACTTGCGGGAACTTTATAACTGTTCTTTACTTCTTGAATTTGAAGAAATATGCAGCTGAGGCGCATCGACTTGTAGAAGAATATGGTGAGGCTGCTTTGAGTGAGAAAAGTAGTCGTGAGTGGTTTCAAAAGTTTAAGGCGTTACCCCTACTTGTAGCGCAAAAAAAAGGCCTTTTTCATGAATTTTTTTAAAAGAAAACTACAAAACTTTTTTAATCGATCAATATACCATCTTAAAGAACACATCTTGAAGAACTTACAGTAATTTTTTTATTGAAAAATATTACATTGTTTAGTGGCAAATGGTCAATGAAATAATGTTTTTATATACACGATTTGCGGTGACCAACATTGCGGGGAAGTGGATCATCTGAAGAAAAAAATGCCGATGGATTTAGTCAAATATAAGTATAAGCTAGTCTTTAATCGAAGGATTTTAAAAAATATTCATTTTTCACAAAATGGCGGACAGTCAAAGTTAATGGTTCGATTTTAACGAAAAAAAACGGCCGTTTTTTGGCTATAAAACGGCCATTGTTTTCGGAAAAAAAAGCGAACGATTAAAGACTACATTTTTATGTATTAAATAAGCCTGCAAAATTTCAAGAAGATCGGTTCGTTAGTGTTCGAGTAATCTTGGTCACCGACTTCAGAAATGCCATTTTGAGAAAAACGCGTTTAAAGTTTCTCTTTCAACGCTCTTTCAACGCGGATTCTTCTCTTTCAACGCTCATGTCTCAGTCAATTTTGTTCGGATCGACTTGAAATTTTCAGGACATATTCTCAGATACTTATACTTCAAAAAACTGCAATAAAAAAAATCGATCTTATCAAAATCGCAAGTGGGGTAACCCCTTAAGAACGGTGAGTTTGACGTCGAAGACAAAGAACGTAGCGAAAGGCCAAAACGAAGACGCGGAAAGCATCATTGGAGGGAGATTCGTGCCAAACGCAAGAATTCCCGCAAATGACGCTCATTCGGCTTAAGGGGAGATATACACCTAGGAGCCGGAAAAAGAGGTCATTTTTGTAAATTTTTTCAAGGAAAACTATTTGAAATTTCGGATTGAGATTTTAATTATCTAAAAGTATATACATTCAAAAATATGTTTAATTTTCTTTATTTAAAAATATCAAAAACATACAAGAATATTGTATGATCCTTGGAGCGTCGTAAAAAAATCTGCGTATACGGTACCCACTGGCGTTTCTTCAAAAATCATCGGAAAAAAACCCAAAAAGATTATTAAATTAGATACTATAATCTAGTACTTGTCATAGCCAATTTTGAAAATATCGATTTATTACAAAATGGCGAACGTTTGAACATAAATAGTCATTTTTGGGCCAAAAATTAGTTATTATTTTGCCTATGAAACAAAAACTAAGTAACGGGAAAAAAAATCCTATGACAAGTACTAGATAATGGTCTATAGAATAACCACAAAAAACCTCAAGGCAATCGGTTCATTGGTTTTCGAAAAATTTTGGGTACCGATTTGAAAAACGTGGTTTTGAGAAAAACGCGTTTGAAAATTTGGGAATGAATAAATCATGAAATTTGTCAACTTACATGAAATCATCGATACCAGGCCCATAGTGTAGATCTTCTACGGTCGACGGAATGTTCATAGCTTCCAAACCCTCGACCTCGACCATCTAGGTGCAGGTCTCCCCTTAAAACTCGATATTTTTGCACGAAAACATGTGATGCTGTTACAAAATCGCTAATATTTCGAGATTATGGTCTTGTCAGATGTCCAACCTTACAATATGACGTTTTACATCTGACCATTTCAACCATAACCTCCTGGTGGGGCCATCTTTTGTCAAACGGAGGAGGTTTATTTGTTCTCCCAATATCTTGCAGTAAACATGTCCGCGTGTGTATGGATAAAAAAATGTAACTATTGTGCGAACCGGCGAAAAATAAAGTAACTTCGTTACCGCATGGAGTTCCGCATTTCTCTTTGTTTCTCCGTTTTTGTTCGTTCGTAATTTTCGTAGACAAGGAACCGGTGAACGCGTACTGTTGGATCTACAGTACATTCACAGTTTCGCGACATCTTCGTGGTGTACCGGGTAAAGAAGTCGCCAGCCCGGGCGTCGGTCAAGCCTTCGAAGACGACGAGATACATTATCATCGCTACTATCAGTGGGTCCGTTTTCCAAAGCCCGCTACAATTATTATTACTTACCTACCGAATTGTCGACTGCAGTCACAATTGCGAGAATCAATAACGTTGAAGTTTGCATCGTTTGAATGCACAGAAAATTCATTCTTTGCAAGTGGCCAAATTTTGGGTGGCTGACTTGAGCTGTGAAAATCACTCAAAGGTTTTTACGTATTCTAATTAGAGATTTACGACCTCAATGTGCGAAAAAATCTCTCAATAATCATATAAATTAAAAAATGATGTTTAAAAAATCGTTGCATTCCAACGATGCAAACTTTGACGTCACGAGAATCACCGCGACCTGACGACTTTCCCCAGACTCGTCTACCAAACAGTGTGACGAAAAAGCGATCCGCAGATCCAAAAATTCGTTATCTTAAGAGATCATCACAGCGTAACGGGTCGAAAAATAGCTGATTTTCGCGATTTTTTATTCGATGGATAAAAGACGTTAATTAGCCTGATTTTTTTATGTCACATCAAAGCACTCATGAAGAACAGAAAATAATTTTTTAAACGTTTATTTTTTTTTTTACATTTTTGTTTAACGGTCGAAAATACCTTCGAAAAAAAGGAGTCCTCAGGGTGTACACGGTTGTGGCCGTAAGTATTATCTGAAACAAAATTTGTATAAAGATTATTAATTAGTTTGAAAGCCGCTTTCTTGCTATGGATGTTTTTTAAAATGAAAATTGACAAAATTGCGGCGGTTTGGAAAAAAAGTATCGAATTTAGCCCATTTTGTCGACAGTTTTTCGTTAAAAAAAATTTCAGCTTCCACAGCAAGATAAAGAATGGCGTGAAGAATGTTGTGTCACAATTCGAGACGGACAGCTTGAAAACTCTTCCTTTGAGAGTGTACACCGTTCTTAAAAACAACATTTCTAGAAAAAACGCGTTTAAAGTTTCGAGTGCGGAATTTTGATATAAATTGTCTACTTACGTTTGTGTACATCGATGAAAAGCATGTTTATGACCGTCTATACTATCGGATAATGCAAAAAAAATCGTTTTATCGAAAATTTTACCCTGTGATGATCCCTTGAAGTTTGCATCCGTAAAATTCGACCGATTGTTTTTTCCGCTATTCTTTCGATCTTTTTGGGGTATGGGAAGTGACTCGAACGTTTCATTGGAATTTCGGGAATGATTTAGGATTTGTCAATGAAAGATCGCCGCAACCTAAATTGCCAAAATGAGATTTTAGATGACAACAGAAATAAAGGATTAAAAAAGTTAATGAATTTTACGTTGTGTTCCAACGGTGCAAACTTCAACGCCGCAAATGTTCACTAATAGAATTGAATTTCTCGATTGTTCAATTCGAAAAAAAGTCTTTTATCTGAATGTTAACGCGGTCCTCTAGTTTCTCGGCTGTTTTTTTTTACGGCTTTTTCAATAATTTTTTACGGGCAAAGCATTTAAATAATCAATCTCATTGTTTTTGCATAATCTTTATTAACATTTAAATAAGCTTTACAAATTTTTTTAAGTCAAAATATATAATAGAATAAAGGTTATAGTGGCCGACAGGAAGACATCAAGTAAAAGAAGTGCTTGACGGTGACCAAGATTGCGGCTGTTCTGCTTATCTGAAATCAAAAAAACAAACGGCATTTTAATCTTCATATTTAAGACTAGCGATTGAACTAGAGTGAATTCTAAATTACAAAAATTGACCTTTTTATACACTTTTGAAAATTACATTCTATTTTTTACTCATTTTTTCTTAAGTTTTTCGCTCGTACAAAAAAAAACTATCGAAGCAATCATGATAATCCTAGTTCAATCGCTGGTTCATAACATATTAAAGATGCTGTATAAATTTGAACAAGATCGGTGCAGTAGTTTCTGAAATATCGTGGTCACCGTTTCGAAAAATGGTGTTTCGAGAAAAACGCGTTTGAAAGTTCGCGCTCCCGGCGCGCGCTCCGTATACCTGCTCCGTTCCAGGGCCGTAACTTGTGAACCACTTCGAATATCGAAAAATCCTTTGGCACACATTTTCTACACATGTTGTAGATGTGATTTATGAAAAAGAAAAAAAATCGATATTTCCGACCCGAGAAACTCGAGGACCGCCTTAAATCGACAACGACAAAAAATGCAATAGCGCGAATCAACGCGCAAAAAAGAACATGCTGTTGAAGTTTGCACCGTTGGAACGTAACGAATATCAATTTTTTCCGGGTGACAATTTTTGTTCGCACAGTCAAGAAAAAAATTCTTCAAACGTTTTTGAGGAACCTTATCAGAGATCCATAATCTGAATCTACAAAAATAAAGTGTAGGATGGTAATAAAAGTAAAGAAAAGAAAAAATAAAAAAGATTCTTCCTTGCATTCCAACGATGCAAACTTCAAGACTACAAAATAATACGATTTGCTTGAATAATTTTGTTTAATTACGTACAGTGAAGTATTTTGCATGAGGTTGAAGTCTGCATCGTTGGAATGCAATGAAAATTAATATTTCTGAATTCCTTCCCATTTCCTTCGGCAAATGTTCCCTATAGAAATTCCTTAACCGTTTCTTAAGGTGGTGTTTACATCGTTGGAACGCAACGAAAATTCTTTTTGATTTTTTTGCTTCGTTATTTTTATTATTACCTGCAATTTTTTGCCGATTTCGGTTATAGGTTTTTAATAAGGATCCCCAAAAATATTTCCGTGAGCTTTGTCGCCTAAACGTGCCAACAAAATACTGCAATACGAGAATAATATATTTTCGTTGGAAACTCAAATACCATTTTTAAGACACTTATTAAGAGATCCATAATATAAAGCTGCAAAACAATGATTTGTATGATAATAAAAATAAGATATCAAAACTCAGTAGCCCGAAGTTTTTTTTAATCAAATTTGGGCTACGAAAATCACTGAAACGTTTTTTTGGATTTATATCATAAATCTAAAAGCCAAATCTGTAGGACAAGATTTCAGATGACGAAGAAAATGAAGACAAAAATTGAGAGGGGAGATCCTTCTAGGTACGCGAATATAAGCAAATGTTCAAGATTTTTTTCGGTTGAAACTATTCATTCTACATAATTAAATTTTCATGTACATATTATTACATTTTTTAATTTTCCAATTTTTTTTTAATGTAAAAAGATGGCGGCTGTACGACACTTGCTTCAGAGACGGTTGCCGCCTGAGTTGTTCCACGGCGTACAACCAAGCGTCTGATGCATTTATCTGAAACATCAGAGTCAAGAAGTTTTAGATTTCTAAGACCCACACGCTCAATGTGAACCTAAAAAATCCAAAGAAAAGTGAAAATTTGAAAAATAGTACGTGTTTGAAAAAATGGTATGCTTTTCATGAAATTTGTATGTATTTGCCAATGAAAGCGTAGTTTTGCAGAATAATTTTCAAAGAAAGTCAGGTCCACATAGAGCATGTGGGTTTTCGAAATCTAAAACTTCTTAGCTCTAATATTTCAGATGGATTCACCAGACGCTAGGTTATACGCCATGCACTAACTCGGGTGGCAACCGTCTCTACATCAAGGTCGTATAGCAGCCACTTTTAAATATTCTTTTAGACAATTGAATATTTAATATTACAATTACAAATGTTTCATGTTTGATATCAGACAACTGAATTCATTTTTCAGACTATTAAAAGATGTAATATATGTACATAAAATTTCATTTATGTAGAATTAAGGGGCTATACCAGTGTAAACGCCGAGAATTTGAGTGATTTTCGGGAATTTTTTGGACGAAAAGTAGTAAATTAAATGTTTCGGAAAATTAAGAATATATTTGCCTATATTTGACCTATATTACATAATTTTTTCATAGAACAATATTGAGATCCAAGCGACTTATGCGCTGCCTTCGGAGGCGCCAAAAAAAAGTTCCTCCACTGCTGACATGATTCCGGCCGATTGAGTAGCTGAAACCGAAAAAGGAAAAAATGTCGTTAAACTGGAAGGTATATCCTGTACAATGACGCAGGATTTTCGAAAAATATAAAAATCTAACAAAATGGCATAGTTATAAAAAAAAGTCTATTTTCTTGCCTATAAAATGGTCGTTTTTTTCAATGCCAAATCGTCAATTTTCATCCAATCAAAAATATCCTAAATATATTCAAGAGTACTCAGTTCAAATTTCAAGTCAATCGGATTATTGCTCTTTGAATTACAATGTCAGCAAATTTGAAAAATCTCATTTCGAGAAAAACGCGTTTATAGATTTAACTATCGATTTTTGCAAGATAAAATGATATTGACATAAACGATATAAATGATAATGATATTCTTGAAAGTATAAACTGTCGAAAAAAGCAGAAAAAATCGATTTTTTTTTTAAGTGTCACACTGGTATAGCCCCTTAATGGCCTTGAAGTATGCATCGTTGCAATGCAACAAAACATTTTTTTTCTATATTTTCCTCATTTTCCTTATTTTAGAAAATATTTGTTTTCAGATTTGTATTCTAGATCGCTGAATAAGCGATCTAAAAAACAATGGACGGATTTTCGCACTGAAGACTAGCCGCAAGAAATTCGAGCAACTGAAAAATGATAATTTTCATTGCATTCCAACGATGCAAACTTCAATCTCATTAGAGTTAACCCTTCATTGACACATTTATATTTGGCTACGATTTTGACACACTGGGTCAATTTGACCCCGATAGTCAATTCATCCACCCACCGTTAACAACCCTTCCGTCAGTGTTTATTGAAATAAATCAGGGATACACTTGAATCGTTTTTAAATATTGAATATGTCTGTACAATTAAAATTCGGAAGGTATAAAATTGAATTGTTGTAAAAATAATAATATCAAATAAATAGAAGGTATAAAATTGAATTGTTGTAAAAAAATTTAGGAAAGTGAGCATTTTGTTTCAAATTCCTCCGGGCCAAAATGAACCAGTATGTCAAGGAAGGGTTAATGTATATCAACGTGGTTTGATAAATGTAGGATCATTATTTGTTAATTTTAAAGATCCCTTAAAATTGCTTAATTTTCTCCCGTCTAAATGTATATTCCGCCTTAATGTGCAATATCAATAAATGGTTTTGAGTACTATCTCATCTGTCTCTCTCTCTCTCTCTCTCTCTCTCTCTCTCTCTCTCTCTCTCTCTCTCTCTCTCTCTCTCTCTCTCCTCCCTTTCTCTCGCTTTGTCTCTATCGTGCAACAGGTATGCTTCGTCCTGATACTCCAGGCGATTCTGTTCTACACACCCCGTGCTCTCTGGGGAGTCTGGGAGGCTGGCACGGTCGAGCATCTAGCGAGAGATCTCTCATCCCCTATTCCCCATGACGCCGCTTGGACGCACGAGAGGAAACGTCAGCTCGTCGAGTATTTCGCCGTGACCGCCAACCACACTCACAATTTCTATGCCTTTCGGTTTCTCGTTTGTGAACTTCTCAACTTTATCAACGTGGTGAGTGTAAACGCGCAGATTTTTGCCAGTGAAACGCGTCATGCGCGAGCAACGGAGGAAACAACTTCAAAGTTCTTCCGCGCCACGTGCAAACTGCGAGCTAAGATTTTTCGTTCGTTTCGTCATTTTTTTTAACCAAAGTTCAATGAAAAGTCGAAGAAACATCTCAATTCAAAATTAAAACCAAAACTATGTTGTTTCCGAACGATATTCTGAAAGGGAAAAAAACCTTTTTCTTGTCGACGAAAACATTATTATCAACTGAAACAAAAATCGGTGAAGCATTAATATTGTAAAGTTAAAAAAAAGAGTATTACGAGATAGTTTTTTTCTTTAATGTTTTGAATAATGAAGAAAAAACTCAATAAGAAATTTTTTTTTCACCAATTTTTGTTTAAGTGGAGAATATTGTTTTATCGTGAAAAAGAAGTTTTTTTTTAAATTCAAAGTATTGCCAATTGGAGAGAAAATTATTTTTCTCATTGAAAGAACAATATTTTCAATTGAGGAAAAAAGTCGGAAAAACAAGATATTTAATTGAAAAAAAATTGCTGCGGAAAAAAAAATATGGAATTTTAAAGAAAAAAATTCTTGTTGCAAAAACAATATTTCTAATGGAGAAAGAAGATTGTTGAGATAACAAGATATTTCATGGAAAAAAATTGCTGCAAGAACGAAATATTCAATTGGAAAAAAAAATCTCGTTGAAAAAACATTCGTTTTGTGTTGTTTAAAAAATATCATTTGCAATTGAACTTAAAAAACGTTTTTTCCTTGTTACAAGACAAATTTTGCTTGTTGAAAAACAATTTTTTCAACAAAAAAACGACATTCCTCAATTTCTTATTATGCGCGTTACAAATTGATTTCGTGTCAATTTAGGGAAATGGATAAATGCTTATCGACATGGCAAAACGATGGTGGAATTTATTAAGTGACTTTTTATCTAGTAGAAGAACATTTCTTTGAACAAAAAAAATGCCTTTCCTTTGAAAACAAAACGTTTTTTTTAATTATTAAAAAACGATTCTAATCCGTTGGGGCTTTTTCCTAATGCGTGCAAAATGAAAGCGTTTTTTTTCAAACGCGTATGAACTTACCGAATAATGTTTTCCGTAAAATCGTAACTTTTTTTGTCTCAGACAGGACAGATATATTTCCTGGACATTTTTCTCGAAGGGAAATTCAGTTCGTACGGGCCAGCGGTGTGGTCTTTCGCGCTGGAGACAAAACCGTTCGAACGTGTCGACCCGATGGCGAGGCTGTTTCCAAAAGTCACTAAATGCACGATTCACACATTTGGCGCCGCCGGCTCGCCGCAGATCCTCGACGCTCTCTGTATTCTGCCGCTGAACGTCGTCAACGAGAAGATCTTCGTCTTCGTGTGGTTCTGGCTGGTGCTATTGGCCGGGATAAGCGCCCTGGCGCTTTTCTATAGGTGACTTCGTATTACGGTCGATTAAGGGAGGACAACACTGTAACTGCCCATTTTTGAACGTTTTCTTTGGATTTTTGTTTATATTCAGGAATAAAATACATAGTCTAAAGAACTTTCAGGCTTTATTAGATATATATTGCAGTATGTGAAAAAAAATGTATTTATCAAAAAAATACAAAATGGCGACGTACGAGTTGCTATAGCACTACTGGTTTTCAGCCAACCCTTCCCGCGGCACGCAGTAGAACTGTCGCAAATTTAATTCTGGAACTGAGAGTGAAATCTTTTCGTCAATTATATTCATTTTAGCAGTCAAGTACTCGGGGAAATTTGAAAACAATGAAGAAAAATACATAAACTAGTTTGAAAAAAAACGTTCGTTTTTTCGACTGTAATTTTCATGTAAAAAGTAATGTATTATTAACCATCTTCACTTACTCAAAAAAAGCGCTTCTACTTGACTGTTAAAGCAATCTAAAAAGTTACAGTTAAAATTTCAAGTCGATTGGATGAACATTTTTCGAGTTCTGCTGCGTGCCGATTTCAAAAACATGGTTTTCAGAAAATCGTGTTTAAGGCAGTCCTCTAGTTTCTCGGGTCGAAAAAATCGATTTTTTTTCTTCATAAATCACATCTACAACATGTGAAGAAAATGTGTGCCAAAGGATTTTTCGATATTCGAAGTGGTTCACAAGTTACGGCCCTGGAACGGAGCAGGTATGAGCTTCTCGGAGAGGCTGAGCAATTCAAACACAATAAACCGCCTCTTTCTGAAGCAGTTCAAAAAGTTATAAAGCCAATTTATGAGGATTTATCCAAAGGAGAATTGTTAAGCAGATGCCTGGGAGCGGAAACTCAAAATAATAACGAGTCGCTCAATTCGTTAATCTGGACTTTTGCTCCGAAGCACCTCCATTCTGGGCCAAAAGTGGTTGAAATCGCCACGTTTCTCGCTGTCATAATCTTCAACGAAGGATACAAATCTATCCTGAAGACCTTGGAAACCATGGGAGTGAAAATCGGCCCACAAGCTAAAGGATATGTTCAACAGCGTGATAGCTCTCGGATCGACCGTTCAGAAAGGCGCACGAGTGATGTTGTAAAACAGGCCCGAATCGCGAAAAGGGAAGACGGAGCAGCTCTGCGTGACTTTCAAGAAGAAGAGGAAGGCCTATTGTATGGTCCAGGCATAGCAGATTGACGGTGAGATGAAATTTTTAGTAAAAATCACATGCGCGAACTTTCAAACGCGTTTTTCTCGAAACACCATTTTTCGAAACGGTGACCACGATATTTCAGAAACTACTGCACCGATCTTGTTCAAATTTATACAGCATCTTTAATATGTTATAAGCCAGCGATTGAACTAGGATTATTATGATTGCTTCGATAGTTTTTTTTGTACGAGCGAAAAACTTAAGAAAAAATGAGTAAAAAATAGAATGTAATTTTCAAAAGTGTATAAAAAAGTCAATTTTTGTAATTTAGAATTCACTCTAGTTCAATCGCTAGTCTTAAATATGAAGATTAAAATGCCGTTTGGTTTTTTGATTTCAGATAAGCAGAACAGCCGCAATCTTGGTCACCGTCAAGCACCTCTTTTACTTGATGTCTTCCTGTCGGCCACTATAACCTTTATTCTATTGTATATTTTGACTTCAAAAAATTTGTAAAGCTTATTTAAATGTTAATAAAGATTATGCAAAAACAATGAGATTGATTATTTCGATGCTTTGCCCGTAAAAAATTATTGAAAAAGCCGTAAAAAAAACAGCCGAGAAACTAGAGGACCGCGTTAAAGTCAATGGTTTTATAGACGCGACAGCTGGTAACATTTTTTCCCGTAATCTAATGCCACCTTAGTACAGTCGTTCTGTATATTGGAATCGGAAAAAATTAGAAGAAGACTAGTTTTTTGACAGGTGATTTTGTAGATACCGCGGGTGCTAAATCCAAGTTTGCCTAAAAATCGGCTTGTAGGGCTTTTTTTAGGGGATGAAGGGGGACGGGGGTGGATTGATGCCAAACTATAACACCCGCGAGGTCAGCGCCGGGAGACAAAATGTTCAGAAAAATCCGGGCTTTATTTTTGTCCACAGCGCCGAAGTCGTGAAAGTTCATTTTGTAGGAGAAAAAATGAGGTGAAATTTGGAAAAATCAGTTTTAATTCGATAACTCTGTAGGAAAGGTTCATGAAATTTTTCTTCAAATAGGAACGTTTTAACCCTTGAAAAGACGCGTCGATCGAGTATTTGATCATCCGTCTCCGATAATATCTTCACCACCAAAGAAATGGTTGAAGTATCAACAAAAATTCTTTATTGAATAACTCAAAAACAATCGATTTTTCGGGGATGGTTTAAACGTACGAAATGTAGTGAATAATGTTCTATATATTTTCGTTTCCATGGACCACCCTTGAATTTTGCTTATTCGAACCCCTCGCGGGGGTTGAAAATTCAAAATGATATTCTGGGAAACCTATTGACCGAAAATGAATAGATACGAGTTCGGCGCTGTGGACAAAAGTGTAGCGGAGGGTTCAAGCTAAAAATTGTTCCACGGCAGTGAATTCGTGCGGTTAATAGTTTTCCCAGAATTTCATTTTGAATTTTCAACCCCTGAGAGGGGTTGGAGAATCCAAATTCAAGGGTGTCCCATAGAAACGAAAATATAGAGAAAACTATTCTCTACATTTCGTACATTTTAACCATACCCGAAATATCGATTGTTTTTTCGTTATTCAATAAACAGTTTCTTTTGTATTTAAACAATTTTTTGGGCGGTGAAGATATCAACGGAGAGTGATGATCAAATACTCGATCGATGCGTCTTTTCAAGGGCTACATCGTTTCCATTTGAACAGAAAGTGTACGAACTTTTCCTAAAGAGTTATTTACTTAAAACTCATTTTTTTAAATTTCCCTCCACTTTTTCACTCCCAAAATGAACTTCCACGACTTCGGCGCTGTGGACAAAACTAACGCCCGGATTTTTCTGAACATTTCGTATCACGGCGCCGACCTCGTAGGGGTTGTAGTTTGGCATCAATCCACCGCCATCCCCCTTCATCCCCTAAAAAATCCTGCACCCCGATTTTTAGGCAAACTTGGATTTAGCACCCGCGGCACCTATAGAATCACCTGTCAAAAAACTGGCATTCTCATTTTTTCCGATTACGGCGTTTTTCAGCGACAGCACGATTGTAATACCTATTGGTAGAAAATAAAAATATTTTCAGTCCACAACTTTTTCCCCAATGATAATAGGCGTACAAGACTTGAGAACTGCGCCTATCGGCGTAGCGTCGCCGAAGGCGCTTTTTAGCGTTCGGAGACTCCCCTCACAAATAGCTCAACCACTTCAAAACTGTTTTTCCAACTATCCACGAATATGCATAATATTTGTTAAGGTTTAAAGGATTTTTTCGAAATATTTCCAAGAAAACGATTTTTCGAAAATTTTATAGTGGTGTCCTCCCTTAAGCGTATTACCGATTAAGGAAATTGGAAGCGTTACCCACAATTCAAGATTTAAAAAAATATATGTCATTGGCTAGACTATAATGACGCTTTACAAATTAATATAAAAAAAAATCACCACAAAATACCAGAGATCAAAAATAGTTTAATGTAAGGGGTATCTCAAAACGACCTGACACTTTAAATTGCGCGCCATTTTTTTGTGGCGAACATAGAGTAATAATCTTTGACAACTGGCATCAAGCACGATTGAGGTTTAGTGATGGAGAATTACATGAACGAGCAACGCATAGAAATTGTGAAAATGCACAAAGACAATGAAGTTATTGCAGACCGAGTTTCGTGGTCGTGTTATCTCGCGCCGCGGCAATGTGAATTGACCACCAAGATTGTGCGATTCGACGCCATTAGACTCTCCTCTCTCTCTCTCTCTTTGAGGTTTTCTGAAAGAAAAAGTGTATGCCAATGATTCGTCAAAAGAGTGAACGTTTGCAAACAGGACCGTGGCGGCCATTTATCGGATATTATGCACTGAGAAAAAAAAAATCGATCCAATTTCATAGGTGTTATTGAATGAAATTTCGTTCATTCAATTGTAAAATTGTTGGTGTAAATAATCGGATTTATTAGTCCAAACAAAACGCTGTTGACTTCAATAACATGATAAAATTGAAAGTTTTTTTTTCATTCAAAAGATATATTGTTAGACGAGAACAATATATTATTGAAACTATCTAAAAAAAAGTATCGCGAACAAATTATATAGTTTTGAACACAATTTCTGCAACGAACGAAACAAAGCGTTTCAATTCATAACATGAACATTGTTTGTTCGAGTACACAAGAAAAATTGAATTTCGCTCGTTTGATTCAAATAAAATTTCTATTGAGTAAATAAGTTATTTTATTGTTTTCACCATACCCAATATTAATGTTATGTCCATTATTCGGTAAAATATTAATATTTTATTTTGGTTGAAAAATATTAAGCAAATGTCTGAATTGGTAAAAAAATTTTGCGAAAGTAGAATTTGTTTCTTGCACATTTGGTTGAAAAAATTCAATCAAATCATGACCGAGTGCCGACGAAATTATAGGTATGAGGAAACCCGTAGCTCTCGGAGTAACCGCTAGAGGCCGCACGCCCGCTCGTTTCTCGTAAGCGTAGCGCGAATCGAAAATCCACTTAAACGCCGGAGAAACTCTAAAGAGTATCGCTTCCTGGCCTGTGGCTAAGATCAAAGTGTAGTATCTGTTCTTATCAGTTGAATATTCGATATTCTCTCCATGGATATACCATTGAATATCTGATATTCTCTCCACTATTATTGTGGATAATCATTCTAATGCTCACTTTTTATTTACGATTCAAAACAATTTAAAACACTTACGTCCCATGGCATATTCGTTTCGATGCAGTAAAGAAATAATTAATTGTATTAATCATATTTTTGTACGAAATAAAAAATGTTGTAGCAACTTCTTAATTATTTCATCCACACATCTACGGATTGTATATAGAATTATTTCACTAGAATATAATATTATTTGAAGGATAATGTAGATATTCAGAGAACAGAAGAGCTTTTTCAAATAACATGATATGTTATTTAAATCAATCACACTTTCCAATATTTTCTAGTATTGTAACAATTTCATATATCGGTGGCCCTCCGCTGCAGCATATTTATTTCGATCAACCAATATATTTTTTTGATTCAATTGGTTTTTTTTCACGGTGTGTTCCACACATAACCTCCATGTGTGTACCTTACATTAAAACAGAAATATTCGTACTTTTCAAGTAAACAATACGTTTTATTAATACATTAAAATGTGAGGTCATTTTGAGACACCCTATATGTAATTTTACGTGCGGTTAGATGGGCAAGACGTTTACACTACGGGTGATGTAATTTTTATGGCTATTTAGGACCAAGATGAACAATTTATAACAACGGATTAACGTAACCTAAAGCTTTGTAAATATTTAGAAAAAAAACCCATCTCGCCCATCGAAACCATATATATTCACTATTGAACCATCAAGGTTTAATAAAAGACTACGAATCTTGGCTGGCGAATCAAAAGCATTGCTGCCAACCTCAATGTCCGCCACGTTGCCGTATTTCGGCAACACTTTATATTTATTAATGGCAATAATAAACAATCTCGCAACATGAATATAAAGAGGCATAATCATAAATGACTCAAAATTTCATTCCGAATTGTGTAAAACATTCACTGACGCAGATTTTTCATACCAATCATCGATAATGTTATACTTTTTCAAGTTGGTAGTAACACAAAAGTTTTCCTTTTTACGCAATAAAAATATGAAAATGCCTCAGTTCGCCAGTCAATTATATATTTTATCAAAAATTCGCATCGGCAAAATAAATCTATACCACGTATACAATTTTTTGAGGTTTATTGAGAAAAAAAGCATAAACCGTCATTTGACTCAACTGGACCGCTCCAACCTCCTTAAGGGAAGCGTAGGGGTTTCAGCGTGAAAAAAAAACACTTTTTTGCGATTTTTTCATCTATATGAATAGAGGAAATTTATTGGAATCTTTTGTACATTGTTAAGTGCCATTTCAAGAATATTCCGTGAAATTTTTACGCCAAAATATCCACAAACAAGCCGGTGCCGCGTTTTTTCTCGAAACCACTTTTTCAATGTCCGTGTTCACTGCAATTTGAAAACTACATGACCGATTTATTTCAATCTTGGTACACACTTTCTACATATAAAATACCTCCCCCCAACGGTTAGTTTGAGATTTTTTTTTACATTGAGGGGGTTTTCCACCCCCAAAATGGCGGAACTTTTCGTGAAAAATAGCACTTTTCACTTTTCATGACCACCAAAAATTTAGAAATGAAAAAAAATGTATCAAAGTCCGTTGGGGAGAGGATTTGATGATACTTTGACTAAATTTTAATGGTACTTGATTTCAGATAATTTCTCGCTGAGATACAGTGAACACCGCAAATCGTGTTTTTCCAAAGGCGTTCTTGGAAAAGCTTTGTCACCGGCTTCTTTGTGGATATTTTCGCGTGCAAATTTCACGGAATGTTCTTGAAATGACACTTAACAATGTACAAAAGGTTTCAATAAATTTACTCTATCCATATAGATGAAAAAAAATCGCAAAAAAGTGCTTTTTTCACGCTGAAACCCCTACCCTCCCCTTAACGCCAAAGGATCCCATTTTGCCGGAAATATTCGCAATCAACGTCTGAGACGACTATCATTTTTCATCAATTTCGCCACAAAAAATCGGAAATAACTATTCACACCCGAATGGCTGATGTTCCGATCGATGTAATTTCCTATCGACTGGGTCATTGTAGTGAACAAAAAACTTTCCGCAACGTCGCGAGGTTGTTATATTTCATGTTGTGTTTTTTTTTCGTAATTGCAGACTCGTCGTGTTCACTCAACCGTGGGCCCGCATTTATTTGCTCCGCGCCGTCGTTCGTGTGCTTTCCCAAGGAAAGGCAGCCAGACTCGTCGAGAAGCTTCATTTCGGCGACTGGTTCCTCCTGTATCAGCTCGCTCATAACGTTAACCCCATCGTGTACAGAGAGCTCGTGAATGAAATTGCTAATTGTCTTAGCGACAAATGCATATTGTGATGCAATTGTTCGAGCCCAACGAGCGTTGAAACGTTTGCGATCTTCGACCGGAAGTAATGGGGAACAAAGTCTTTTGACGCGTGTGCAATACACCGATGTACCGGATAAATGGGGTTTTCATGTTTGCTCGATTTTCCGTGTCTCTCGATCTCTTTCTATACATATCAAAATATATCCAACATGCACTCGAAAATATTAATTTTCATTTTGCCGAAGTGTTACGATTTAGTGTACGTTGCGACTGGTCCATTCGTGTGTTATATAATTAGCTGTAATAAATATCTTTTTGCATTTCGGTTTGTTCTCATTTATTAGTTTCTTGACAAGGATACTGAGATAAAGTTCCGAATCGGTGTTACCTCCGATTCAGGTTGAATTTTGCACAGACCTTGCTTTTGACAATATGAGTATTTGCCTGAAATTATTTGCAATAGTTTTCGAAATAGTCGAATTTTCGAAATGTCGAATTTTGAAAATTGATAGATTAAGGGGTTACCCCCGCTTGCGATTTTGAAAAAATCGATTTTTTTATTGCATTTTTTTTAAGTATAAGAAGTATAAGCGAGAATATGTCTTGAACATTTCAAGTCGATCCGAACAAAATTGAATGAGATATGAGCGTTGAAAAAGAAGAATCCGTGTTGAAAGAGCGTTGAAAGAGAAACTTTAAACGCGTTTTTCTCAAAATGGCATTTCTGAAGTCGGTGACCAAGATTACTCGAACACTAATGAACCGATCTTCTTGAAATTTTGCAGGCTTATTTAATACATAAAAATGTAGTCTTTAATCGTTCGATTTTTTTTTTCGAAAAAAATGGCCGTTTTATAGCCAAAAAACGGCCGTTTTTTTCGTTAAAATCGAACCATTAACTTTGACTGTCCGCCATTTTGTGAAAAATGAATATTTTTTAAAATCCTTCGATTAAAGACTAGTTTATACTTATATTTGACTAAATCCATCCGCATTTTTTTTTCAGATGATCCACTTCGCCGCAATGTTGGTCACCGCAAACCGTGTATATAAAAACATTATTTCATTGACGGCCTTTTGCCACTAAACAATGTAATATTTATCAATAAAAAAATTACTGAAAGTTCTTCAAGATGTGTTCTTTAAGATGGTATATTGATCGATTAAAAAAGTTTTGTAGTTTTCTTTTAAAAAATTCATGAAAAAGGCCTTTTTTGCGCTACAAGTGGGGGTAACGCCTTAAGTCACGCATATATCTATATCTGTCATATGCGCGCTGCTGCGAACCCTACTTTATCGACATGATCGACCCATCAAAACCACAAAATCCATACAAACACAACCGAACCTCATCAATCTCGCGCAAAACCAAAAAAAAAACCATACGAAGTCCAAACAAATCCAAACAAACCCAAAAAAAAACAGCGCCCAAACAAACCGTAATCCGACGAGAAATTTTGATCCGGCAGCTTGAAGACTGATCAGACCGCTATCAAGCTGCGATCCGTAATACCGTAGTACGGCACGTTTGATCAGTGCCGGATGTCCCCCGAACCAGTGGAAACTTAGTCCGGGCGCGAGTAAGCACCCTAATTAGGGCCAAGTACGGTAGCCTATATGCCGCTGTAATATGGTGTCCATGGATGCTGTGTTACGGCACGCCTGCTCTGTGCCGGATGTTGACCGGATTAGTAGAGCCTTAGTACGGACGCGAGAAAGCACCCTGAACAGGCCGAAATACGATAGCCTGTATGCCGCCGTAATATAGAGTCCATAGACGTAGTTGGCGAATCAAGATTTTGAGGTTAAATTTCATTGACGTCTGCGACATAAACAGCATGAATTCGAATAATCTACTCTGCAAGCAGGTAATAAACATGGTCTAATTGTTTATGTACACACGAACTGAAGCGATATTATTTAATAATACATAATTCAAACTATATATATATATATATATATATATATATATATATATATATATATATATATATATATAATATATAAATAAGAATAAAAGTGAATTTACTATTTGTGTCGAAATTGCATGCGTGTGAGTTGTTTTCACAGCCTAAGGGCCTTTGCACACGGCGTATTTTTTACGCACAGACGGCGCGATGCAAACGCAATACACACATGATCCACACGCATTTTGGACTGAAAAACGCATATAGAGCAAGTGTGTATCGCGTTTGTATCGCGTGGTCTGCGTATAGAGAATACACCGTGTGCAAAGGCCCTAAATGGGAAAAAAAATTCAGCGCCAAAAATATAATTATTGTTGCATTACAATGATGCAATCTTGAACATCATACATAAAATTATTGACATTCTGCAGAATAGATTTAGATTGATAAAGATAGGAAAGAAAATAAGAAAGTTTACACAAGTGTTAGGATGGCCAAATAGGTAGCGCGCTCAGCTCTAGAATGAGAAGGTTCGATCCCGAGAGTAGGTAAAAACTTTAACCAGGCAGAATACGTTTTAATTCAATTATCGTATAGGCAGGAACAGAAATAAGGTATATGGAAACAAAATACTAGAAGAATTTTTTTATTCATAATTTTTGGATTGCGTTTATTTGTCATTGCAGGCATAGATACGGCGGCCGGATCCTGCACAGGTATACTGCCGGAGCCTGCAAAGGTATACTGATCAGGTCCGTAACCGGCATCCGCAACAGGGCCGGATGCAAAAAGCGTTTGACGCCTGTTAAGGGGGGATTGTCTTTTTTTTCGCAAAATTTACCGCTTTTTGGGAATTTTTTTGTGAAGAAAGTATACAACGGAAAACTTGTGAAACTTGGCATATAGTTTTATTGATCGGTTTACTACATACAAAAAATTTTTTAAACAATTTCATCAAAAAATCCGCCTCCCACCCCCCTCGTCGCGCGATGGTCTTTTTTTGATGGTGTGCACGATTTCTCAAAAACTATTCAACCGATTGCCTTCAAATTTGGACAGAATGCTCAGCTGACATCCTTTTATCGTTTGATGAAGCAAAAAAGCAATACGTTTAATAGTTTTTTATTTATAACAAAAAATCGATCAATTTTTTTCGAAAAATCGATACTTCAAGTTCAAAACGTCACCAAATCGTCAATTTTTTTTCTTCCCTTCATCGAACGATAGCTATATGTGTCTAAAGTAAAATGCTTTTTGGGTTTTTGTTGCAGGATGAACGTGAAGGCTGTAATCGTGCACACCATCAAAAAAGGACCATCGCGCGTCGAGGGGGGTGGGAGGCGGATTTTTTGATGAAATTGTTTAAAAAATTTTTTGTATGTAGTAAACAGATCAATAAAACTATATGCCAAGTTTCACAAGTTTTCCGTTGTATACTTTCTTCACAAAAAAATTCCCAAAAAGCGGTAAATTTTGCGAAAAAAAAGACAATCCCCCCTTAAAGCCCTGATACGGCAGCCTGTAAAGGGCCGTGATACGGAATACGGCATGCCGGTTACGGCCCTAGTATGCCCCGTACCAAAATTTCTAGTCGGGTAATGAACGCAACCAATGTCACGTCGCTAGAAAACGCCTGCGACACCCTATTACCAACGATCTTTGACTTGGTGAGGTTTTACGAAGAACGAGATTAGGGCCATAGGCTTCGAGAAGGCATAAATAACAACCCAAGTATCCACTCGAGTAACGCAGAGGTCGAGCTCCACCGACTCTGTCAGCTTTCAACAAGAACATGGTCCAGGGCAAATATTCCACGAAAGGCCGCAGCTCAACAAATCGAACAGGAACTCGCTCCAAAAACTTTACGCTGGCCATCCGCATGGAGACCAAGAGAAGTCCGCATGATTCGACCCGGTAACCAGAGCGGAGCATCAAAACATCCGGGCCGTTCGAATCAAAAGGTCGCCGCGTTATCGCGAACGACTCGCGCGAATTTTCGGCTACACTCCTCATGCGCGTTCCGTTAACAAAGTGAATTTGACCTTCCACCAGTGCCATTAATTCTATGAAGAGAAACCAAGGATTGCCTCCCACTCACTCAGAAAATTCGCATGCGAACCAAGAAGGGTCAGGGTGCAAAAAGTCGAAGCAGTCTCCCGACAATCTTCATCGAATTCGGAGCTTAATCTCCCGTCAACTACCATCAAAGCAAGTTCTTCTGTCGAGTCTTAAAGGGAGGTATACGCCTAGGAGCCGGAAAAAGGTCATTTTTGTGAATTTTTTCAAGGTAAACTATTTGAAATTTCGGATTGGGGTTTTAATTATCTAAAATTATATTTATTCAAAAATATGTTTAATTTTCTTTATTTGAAAATATCAAAAATATACAAGGATATTGTATGATCGTCGTACTTGGAGCGTCGTAAAAAAATCTGCGTATACGGTACCCATTGGCGTTTCTTAAAAAATAATCTGGAAAAAAACCAAAAAGATTATTAAATTAGATGCTATAATCTAGTACTTGTCATAGCCGATTTTGAAAATATCGATTTATGACAAAATGGGGGACGTTTGAACATAAATAGTGATTTTTGGGCCAACAATTAGTTATTATTTTGCCTATAAAACAAAAACTAAGTAACGGAAAAAAATCCTACGACAAGTACTACATAATGGTGTATAGAATAACAACAAAAAACCTCAAGGCAATCGGTTCATTGCTTTTCGAGAAATTTTGGGTATCGATTTGAAAAACATGGTTTTGAGAAAAACGCGTTTAAAAAATTGGAAATGAATAAATCATGAAATTTGTCAACTTACATGGAATCATCAATACCAGGCCCACAGTGTAGGTCTTCTACGGTCGACGGAATGTTCACAGCTTCTAAATCCTCGACCTCGACCATCTAGGTGTATATCTCTCCGTAATCCAGCAGCCTAACGAATATCTCCAATTTACCTTCAGACCAACAGTTGTATAATTTTCATCATCGGTTCGAAAAGACCAGTTTCAATTCATCGACCTCGTCCCCAGTTTATATTTCTATCCACGCGTAGTGACCGTCGTAGTAAACACATCAAGTATACACACGACCGAGGTAAAATCCTGCGAGCGCCTTACCAGGGATTGTATCAGCGAGCGCACCTGGCCAAGAGCGAAGGCCCTTGTAACGCGAGCGACAACAAACATCCACGGGACCAAGCGAGCGAGCGTCAAACACACAACCAATGTAAGCTGACTATACCTTCTTCTCTTGTATCATTCGTAGCTCTGATCGCTTTATCCTGTCTAGATCTTATAATAAATAGTATAGTGTCAATCGTACACAAGTCTGTCGAATTATTCCTCAGTACCTTAAGTACAGTATACAGTAATTCCTTAAGGCCTTAGACCACAGTAACGGGTATAAAATCATGTCCGAATTTAACAAATTTGTTTCGTATGCAAAAGTGATCCACTCATAAAATTAATTACACATCTATTGGATAAAGTTCCGAAAACCCCCACCTCCGATTGCGCTGAAATTTTGTGAAGACCTTCATTTTAGTGTTATAAAAGAACCCCTCAAGGGATTTTTGGCGCATTGAAGTAGTTTTCGAAATATCGATTTGGAAAGTTGTAAAAAAATATTTTCTTTCGCCGATATCTCAAAAAATAGTGGTAAATATGGAGTTTTCGAAAAAATGATGAGATACTTTTTGTAGGAAATGAAATTTGCTACAAAAAAGGTCTTATACAAAATTTTCAAAAACTGCATATTTTAGCGTGAAAATTAACATATTTACCGAGTTTTCAGCGAAAGAAATTTTTTTTCACAATTTCAAAAATCGATTTCGAAAATTACTTCAATACGCCAAAAATCCCTTTAGGGGTTCTTTTATAACACTAAAATAAAGGTCTTTACAAAATATCAGCTCAATCGGAGTCGGGGGCTTTTCGGAACTGCACCCCACCTATTTATTAGTATGAATATCAAGCTGTTAGAAAATATACATCTTTTTTTTTCGATGTACAAAATGGCCGTCTACTCGAAACTTCTCGAAACAGTTTTTTTTCCAATTGGCGTGACAAATAACTTGAACAATTTTCACTCGATTTACTTCAAATTTAAAACTTATGTTCCTAATTGCATTTCGCAGAGAAGTACGTACGGAATTTCTGGTTAATCGAAAACTTTTCATTTTATGAGCAGTTATAACAAAAATGTTCACTGAAAATGTATTTCTTAAGTTCAAATACCTTTCCGTATTTAACTTGCTCTGATTTTGAATCGCAGCCTCACTCGAGGATTTTTGGGCTCGCTGAATCCGAATTTGAAGTAAAAAATTTGAAAATTCAAAACGGCAGCGCTAATATGTCGGACAAAATAAAAAAATTTACTCGATTTAGATGAAAGTAAGTACTACGGGATTTTTGAGGTCGCTTATTACGAATCTGAACTTTAAATTTGAGAATTCAAAATGACGGCGCTAGAATAGCGCTCCGAAATTAAAAATTTTACTCGAATCAATCCGTATTATTTGTATTTTCATTGGCCATATTTGTTCGTCATCGTGAATTGCTGAATTTTAAGTTCAGATTCGTAATCAGCTCCCTCAAAAACCCGAGAGTACAAGTTTTCAGGATTAAAAAAATGTCCTGCCATTTTGGGCACTATTTGTCGAAATCTCTCTGCCAAAGAAGGGGTTAACGATGCGCCAAAAATTCATTTGGGCCGTGACTTATATAATCAAAAAGATTTGTACAAAATGTGAGCTGAACTGGAAGTACAGCCGAAAACTGTACAATAAAATTCATGATGAAACCCACTTTTATTTATTTTAGAAAATCCATTCCGAAGTGTGCTATGTTCAGTACGCTTCGTCCGAAGCTCACGCGCCATCTGAACTATCACCGAGGAACTATGCGTCGAAGCTGCTCCCATGATAACTTACCGACGGCAAGTTTTGTCAGAAAAGTTGCATCAATCACCGCTAGGCGTTTCCCGTACATATGTATGCACATACGTCGCGGCTTTAACCGCTACATTTATTTTTGTTTATCCGTCCCGTCATTTTCACCAACGCTTCCCAATCTCCGGCCCTATCCAAATCACGCTTTCGACAATTTCGTTCGACACATTTGAAGGAATCCCTGGACACAAATACTCTCACTCTAAAAATCGTCGTTTACAAGTTTAATTTTTTTACTTAAAAATTCAGTTTCAAAAGAGTGCGTTTTTTTGTTGCCGCCACACCCGACTTTCCTATTTATATGTACTAATGTAGAATGAACATTCCCCGTGAGTATTCTTTATTTTCCTCGGGCTCGAACACGCACGCCCGGGTAGAGATTTTTTAATTTCTCGGGACCTTTGCCGAAGTCCCGCATGGGAAGGATCGAAAAAAAAAGGATTAATTTATTCAGCAAATTTCGTTTTACAATAACGACATTTTTTCGCCGCACGGGCTCTGATTATTCATATTTATCTTCTATTAAAAACGTCTACAGTTATTTTTTTCCAAATTGTAATTTTCCGTAATGGGTGGATGCAATCTTGAAAAATGTAAACTGCGGCCGTAAGATTAATACGCTCGATGCACGAACACGACTCTCGCCTTTGCTCGCTATCGACTAATGCACTGACATTACGTAGCATCGCCGAGCCTACTCTGTACTAATTTGTAGAGATGAAAAGAAATCAGCACTAACCCAGACCCTCGAGCTTTTCCGTAACCATGTGTTTTTCCGTACGACGAAGGTCTCGTTGTTTCGCACGAAAGAAATAGCGTCCGTCGCTATGGAATTACGAACGTGCGCGCTCCGCCGTTTCTGAGCGACTGGGCGCAAGACTAGTTGAAAAATGGATGGCGCCGAAGAGAATTTAGCTAAGCCCGTCTTGGTGCTAGTGAGGAAGAACGTCATGGTCCCATTGGCTCTGCCTGCTTCTCGGAGCAAAACGACCCTCGGTGGTTGCGTTCCGAAAAAGAAGACCAAAGTCGCCAGGCCCCGAAGAAACAGAGTCCCAGCCAAGCAAACTGCGTCCTTCTGCCCAGATGACGGAAGCCGAGTGGCTCCGGAGAGGGGAAAAAACATTCCGAACCCGTTGGAGAAGACTCACGAGCATTCCAACTGCCGATTCGTGAATCCTCGTATTCCTTGCGACGATGAGAACAAGCGGGACATTTCTTCGCTGAGCCTTCCGGTCGCCGAAGCGGAGAGAGATATTCCAAGCTCGGGCTGCGCGACGATTCCCTCGAACTCTGCCGGGCCGTTGGGGGTTGAGCCCGATGCGGAAAGCGCGTTGGAAAAGGCACGTCGGGAGGAAAGCAATTGGCTTTTTTTCAGGAGGGACGTCGCGTCTCGAGAGAGCAGCGCGACGGAAATTCGATGCTGCTCTTCGAGCAACGTGAATGGCAAGTTCTCGTATACTCCGGAGAATCGACCGGACGGAGGTGCCGGCTGCAGGATAAAGTACTCGTGGGAGGATTTGGAGAACTGGGTGCCACCCTCGGAGAAGAGGAAAATTATGGAGAGCGAAGAGAAGACCGAGGAGCCGGCGCGACTGGAGCGCGAACGTTTGGATTGCGGGATAAAGTATTCTTGGCAAATCATTGGAAAGACCGTCCAGACCTCGAGGACTCTGATGGAATATTTGAGGAGAGAAGACGAGCTCTCTCGACGAGCAGCAGCCACGAATTATCCATGCACGGTGAAATATTCCTGGCAAATTATCGGCACCGGCACCCAAGTGTCGTTTCGCGAGACTGGGAAACATCCGGCGAGGACCGAAACGAATTATTGGGACGGAAAGATATTGGAGGCGAGGGGGAGGTTGATGCATCGAAGGACCATGGGAGTCGAAAGCTTCGGCAAATCCAAAATATCGTACAACGAAACAACTCAGACTACGGCGGACAAAGTTCTTCAAACCGATACTTCGGATTGTCGGATTAAATATTCATGGCAAAATCTAACAAAAGCTTACTTGAAGAACACTAAATATCCTTGAAGGTATCCTCCCTCTTTAGGGGTAACGTCACGTTGGGTCGAAAATATCATTTTTTTTTGTCGTTGCGTTTATCTTCAGTTTATAGTCTCGAGATCAATGCCCATTTGGATTTAGACCGAAATGAGGCGTGTAGATAAATTTCGCAGCGGATATAAAAAAAAAAAGAAAGAAAAGAAATGCCCCGTTTCAAGCACTTCAAGTTGAGCGGTGCAGTGATTTTTTGAGATATCGTGATTCCCGATTTCGAAAAAGTAATTTTGAACAAAATTACTTTTTCGATTATTTCATCATTTTCAATTATATTACACTACTAAAATTGTCAGAGAATATTTTTGAAATGTTATATTTTGAAAATCCGTCGAAAAACAAAAATCGATATTTTCAAAAATTTCCACAAGGTGTGAGCTCGTAAAGAATCTGAAGGCGAAACGTCAAACGCATTTTTCTCGACAGCGTTTTTTCAAATATGCTCTTTCGGTGGAATTTCTGTAATTTTTCCATTATCCGTTTTACTCGAAATGTTTACGCAGCATTCTTCGATACATTTTATCGACGAAAAGCAAAGAATTTTTGTGACATGGAAAATCTTACTACACTCAACATTTCGATGAAAAAAGAATTGTAAATAGAATGCACGAGCGCTTAATTTCTTTGAAAATAAACATTTGACATATAAAAATTTGTTCAAGAAAATTCACGTGCGCTTCATTTATTCCAAAATTATTATTTTACATACAAACATTTGTGTACAAAATGCACGTGTGCTTAATTTCTTCAAAAATCTATATTTTGATATAATGAATTTTGCTTCAGATTTGAATTAAAAAAATTTGAAAAATTTCATCACGGAGTATCTCTTCGAAGAAGATGGCTTTGGACAGACTGCTAGTATGCCGCAAATGTAGATCGAAAAAGTCTATAAACAAATTTTCTTACGTATAATTGCAAAACCAGTTGTGAAATCGCAACAAAGTTAAGAAATTCTCCAAAAAATCCACTTTGAAAGCCCCATTTGAGTTTTCGGCTCAACGATGGTGTTACCCCTTAAGGAAAAACTACATACATATATGCGTTGCGTGCATGCTCGCGAGTTGGTCGTAGCTTTTGAATCTCTCCAATAAATCCAACTTGGCTGATAACAACGTGGACAATTTGAGAAAAAAGTTCATTTTGCACCAGGTAAAACGAACGAAATTTCGTGCCGATGGCGAAGGAAGATTCGCGGATAACTGACGTTTAGCGAGGAGAAAAAAATTGAGAAGAAAACTTGATCGCCATGGACCCGGAAGTTTACGCGTCAGCTCTGGATGGTTCGGACGAGGACATTCACGACAAGACGCTGAGCGCCTCGTTCACCGAAGAAACAGCACCCCTCATGCCATCCCTGGAATCGATTGACTGCACGAACGGTGACAAGGATTTGCGCAAGGAAGAATTGAAGTTTCGATTGACGAGTGCTCTCCAGAAGTTGGACCAGTTCGACAAGTCGTCTGATGGGAGCACGAGCCTTGACAACTCCATAGTTCGTACGAAGGATGACTTTGCCGCAACGACGAAAACATTACCGAGCCACGTGGCGGACGACGTCAAGGGTATAATATTGTCGGCCGAAGATTACATCGTGAAGTTGGAGGATCAGTTGGGAGATCTCGACATTGCTGATCAACAGGTGAGTTTGGGTTTGGATTCCATAGCCACTGGAAGAATTATTTACATCTATTGAGTATGAATACCAAACTGTTAAAAAATTTTGTTCGATGTACAAAATGTCCGTCTACTAATCAGCCCCGGATCTAAGGGGGGGGGGGGGGGGCAAACCGAGGTACCTGCCCCGGGTGGCAATTTAAGGGGGCGCCAAATTCTTGTGTTTGAAAAAACTTGTTTCACTAAAGCGCCTAACATCCAGGTCGCTTTGGTGAGCTTCAATGGCGTCGTGATTCTAGCTATCGAAAATAAAACTGCCTAGGAGACGAACTTTGATGAGGTATTCCTTTAGGCGTCTTTTGAAAAACCGCTCGTGTTATAGCTCAACAAGTTATTGATCGATCTGGCTGATATTTTGCCAGATTTCTCACTATAAGACTGTTGGAAGGATATACCTAAAGTTTCAAGGTTATCGCGTAAATAAATTACTTTTTCGGAGTAAAAATTGTCGAGAAAAAGGTAAAAAATATGAACATTTGATTACAAAGCCTACTTAACTTTTAATTTTACACCTTTTAATATTTTTATGGGTATATCCTTCCAATAATGCTATAGTGAGAAACCGACCAAAATTTCAGCCAGATCGATCAATAACTTTTTGAGCTATGCCGTGAGCAGTTTTTCCAAAGACCCCTAAAGAAATACCTTATAACGCCGCTATTTTGTTTTGTTTGAAAAAAAAAAGTTTTACCACTTGAAAGTTGTAATAAGATAATGTAAAAATTTTTAAATGATGCGATTATCTTATCACATTTTTTAAAAAATCATGAAAAATCATTTATTTTCGGGCGTCTAAAGAGATCTCCCCCCTTAATCTCAAATATTGGAGGGAAGGGGCGCCAATGTCAAGTTTTTGCCCCGGCTCGGAAAAATCGTAGATCCGGGGCTGCTACTAATATTTTATTTTGTTATCTTTTTTAGGCGCTCCGCGGCGTGACATTTAGCAGTCACAATTTTTTACCTAGAACAAAAAACAAAAATTCTCGTCCATCTACATTAGAATACCTAAAGAAGTACGTACGGAATTTAAAAAATATTGTTTTATTCAAAAGTTGTAGGTATTTGAACTTAAGGGGAGATATACACCTAGGAGCCGGAAAAAAGATCATTTTTGTTAATTTTTTCAAGGAAAACCATTTGAAATTTCGGATTGGGGTTTTAATGATCTAAAAGTATATACTTTCAAAAATATGTTTAATTTTCTTTATTTAAAAATATAAAAAATATACAAGGTATTGTATGATCCTTGGAGCGTCGTAAAAAATCTGCGTATACGGTACCCACTGGCGTTTCTTCAAAAATCATCTGAAAAAAGCAAAAAGATTATCAAATTAGATACTATAATCTAGTACTTGTCATAGCCGATGTTAAAAATATCGATTTATGACAAAATGGCGGTCGTTTGAACATAAATAGTGATTTTTGGGCCAAAAATTAGTTATTATTTTGCCTATAAAACAAAAACTAAGTAAGGGAAAAAAAATCCTTGGACAAGTACTAGATAATGGTGTATAGAATAACCACAAAAAACCTCAAGGCAATCGGTTCATTGGTTTTCGAGAAATTTTCTGTACCGATTTGAAAAACGTGGTTTTGAGAAAAACGCGTTTGAAAATTTTGGAATGAATAAATCATGAAATTTGTCAACTTACACGGAATCATCGATACCAGGCCCATAGTGTAGGTCTTCTACGGTCGACGGAATGTTCATAGCTTCTAAATCCTCGACCTCGACCATCTAAGTGTATATCTCCCCTCAAGAAATGAATTTTCAGTGAAAAATTTCGTTATAACTGCTCATAAACTGCTCATAAAATGAAAAGTTTTCGATTAATCAGAAATTTCGTACGTACTTCTCTGCGAAATGCAATTAGGAACATAACTTTTTAATTTGAAGTAAATCGAGTGAAAATTGTTAAAGTTATTTGTCACGCCAATTGGGAAAAAGCTGTCTCGAGAAGTTTCGAGCAGTCGGCCATATTGTACATCGGAAAAAAAATATATATATATTTTCTAACAGCTTGATATTCATACTAAATAGATGTGTAATTAATTTTATGAGTGAATCACTTTATCATACGGAAAAAATTGTTAAATTCGCACATGATTTTATACCCGTTACTGTGGCCTAACGCCATAACCCTTTGCGGCATAGTGTAACACTGGTGTTACGCCTACTTCAATTCAGATTTTGACGTTTTAAAAGTGTTTTTAATTAAAAATGGCGGTTGTAAATGCGTTTCAAGGTTCCTAGGACTTCAATAACCACTAAAACATACCTATTAAATTTTTGTTTTTCACGTAGCGCGTGTCATCAATAACGAAAGTGCAAAAAAACGAACTTTTTACATCATAAATCCGATTACGACTAATCTAGCAGGTAAACCATAACCAAAAAATTGGTAAAAACTTGGTTTTTGATCTACTGAATACGAACCCGAAGTCTAAATCGTCAAAGTGAAAATAGCGGATCCAATATGGTGGCTGTAAATGGCAAAAACTATCGGATTTTTTTCCAAATTTGGTCTATTATTTTTTTGGGAGCTTATTTCATGTCACAGCGAGCCCGAAAACCCCCGAGTACGAACTTTCGCTATCATCAAACAACGTTTTGCATTTATGGTCCGCCATATTGAATTCTCGAATTGTGAGTGCAGATTTGTAATCAGCGACCCCGAAAACCCCCGAGTACCAACTTTCGCTATCATCAAACGACGTTTTGCATTTATGGTCCGCCATATTGGATCCGCCATCTTGAATTCCCGAATTTAGAGTGCAGATTCGTAATCAGCGACCCCGAAAACCCCCGAGTACCAACTTTCGCTATCATCAAACGACGTTTTGCATTTATGGTCCGCCATATTGGATCCGCCATCTTGAATTCCCGAATTTAGAGTGCAGATTCGTAATCAGCGACCCCGAAAACCCCCGAGTACCAACTTTCGCTATGATCAAACGACGTTTTGCATTTATGGTCCGCCATATTGGATCCGCCATCTTGAATTCCCGAATTTTGAATGCAGATTCGTAATCAGCGACCCCGAAAACCCCTGAGTAGAAAATCTCAAGTCAATTGCACGTAAAGAAAAATGTATGCTCCAAAGGGTTAAGGGACAACACCACTCTAGCAGCAGAAAATAAGGCCTAACTTTGACCATTTATTTTGGGAGTATGAAAAAAGGAATCGGATTTCTTTTGAGGGGGTTTATTTAACGCATATTAAAGTATAAAAACAAAAATTTATTATAATCTTCATACAAAATGGCGGCGACAGAGCCCATCTTCAAAAACGTGTTTTTTACAAATAGCTTCACGGGAGGACGGTTGTCTCGTAAAGTATAAGACTTGGAACAAAAACCAAAAAAATCATAATGTATATATTATTAGCTATGGGACTACGTAGGGATTTTTTTTATTAAATTTTAAACAAATGGCGCGCTTTGAAAGAAATAAATCGATTTTTTGCCAAAAAAATAAGCAGTAAATTGTTGTTAAAATAGTTTACATTTAATAAAAAAAACGGCTACGTACTCCCATAGAGAATGTAATTGTGAAGCTACTATCAACATTTCAAATCGGTCCATGCAAAGCTGTTCGAGTAATCCGTCCTCCCAGTTCGAAAAAAGTGGTTTCGAGAAAAACGCGTTTAAAGTTGTACGAGGCGCCTAAAAAAAGTGCGATGCGCTGCGGCAAAATCGATAATTGAAACTTAAAAAAAAAACAAAAATCGCTACCGGGCCAATTGCATATTGTTTTTATGACCCCAAAGTATTTTTTAAGCACAAAAAACGATTTTTGCAAAATCTTAGAGTGGTGTTATCCCTTAAACATCCTAAATAATTAATGATGCTCACAATTAGCGGGAATTTCCGAGTAAAATTATTGCTGTCATTGTAAAACAATTAGCCTGGAAAAGAAATAAGAAAAACTATTCGAAAAATGTTAAGCGTAAAATATTCATAGTTTTTCTCGTTCGTGAGAAAGCATTCTTTAAGGACCGGGAATCCCAAACGTTTTTTTTTTTCTAACGCCCCCTTTATGCAAAAAAGGAGATATGACTGCGCCCCCCTCGTCACATCTTTATCGATATTAGAAAATCGATGTTTAAGGGTGTAGGCTACTGTGACGATTCGAAAATCAGGGTTCTTCAAAAAACTTCATTTTGAAGACAAAATTAAGACTGAGAAATCGTTTGGACATTTATTTGCATGTGGGACATTCTATACCAAATCGGGCACTTTTAGACACGATCCCTTTCGATGCGACGGATTTTTTTTTTCGAATAATCAAAATAGGTGATCGGCTCGAGAAAAAATATATTTTGCTTCAAACTGAGAAAAAAGTATTGGAAACGATCATTTTGATTGTGTTTATTCTCGAAAGGCGATGATAAAACGGAAAATTCGAAGAAAAAAAATCATTATATTTGGTCCTTTTTTGACGAAGTTATGAGCATGAAAAAAGTTAAATTTGGAGAGAAATTAACTTTTCAAAAATGAATCGACAAAAGAATTTGCAAAAAATCAAGCAAGCTTCTTTTATCGGGTAGAATAACATAAAAAAAATTCAACCGAAACGAAGGGGGTCGAATCTAAAAGTGGCCGATTTGGTATGAAATGCCCCATGTACATTAACAAAGTTGTGTACCAAATTTCATTACAAAATATTAATAATTAAAGAAGTTATAAAAAATCTCGTGAAGGACCTTCGAACGTGAGGGGCTCTACGGTGTACTTAATTTTGGCCACTCGATTAATCTGAAGCAAAAAACGAGTTTTTTAAAAATAGATAATATCGGCTAAAACTTGATCGAGCTCTTTTTTGGTATTGTGTTTCCACCGAAAAATAATGTGTGGATTTTTTTTCGAGTTTGATCATTACTGTTAACAACTGATGAAAAAAATGTTAAGAAAACCGTCGGTCAAGACTAAACTACTATTACACTAAATAAGCGTACCAAATTTGAAGTCAATCCGTTCATTAGATGTCGAAAAATCGTGTACACCGTTTTGAAAAACATAGTTTCGAGAAAAACGCGTTCACGGGGTCTTCTCACTTTACACGCTAAAAAGGCTACTTTCATGTATTTTTTGATAGGTTTTGTATTATAGATATTGATATAAAAGTTGTTACACTGAAGAAATACACTTTCGAAATACATTTCAAAAAATTTATTCATTTATTTAAGTCACTATTTATAGACGAAAATGGTAGATAAAAAAATCTCCTAAAAAAAGTGTAGGTTGCGCTGTTGATGGAATCTCGGAGAAGGATCATCCGAAACAAAAAAATCAAACGGTTTTAGATTCAGTATGTTAATGGCTATAGCGCATATCATACGATTTTTCATATATGCAAAAATAACAAAATGGTGGACATTTTTCGTAAAAAAGGCGTTTTTTCACTGTTTTTGGCAAAACAAAAAGAATATGTGGTTAACATTTCATAAGGATCGTTTCAGTAGTTCCGAAGATGTTATCAACAAGCCGTCGAAAAACGTTGTTTCGAGAAAAACGCGTTCAAAGTTTGTTTGGGTTACATAAATACATTGAAAACATTTTTTAAATGTATTTCGAAAGTGTATTTATTAAGTGCAACAACTTTTATATCAATATCTATAATATAAACCTATCAAAAAAATTCACGAAAGTAGCCTTTTTCAGCGTCTAAAGTGAGAAGACCCCTTAAAGTTTTACCAGCAGTTCTATCGTTGTAATAATAAGTTTACCTTTGTTCTGCGATTCCTGCACCATGTGTTGGACCTTCCTCTTCGATTCGAGTTGCCTCAAGCGGCGAACGAGTGTTTCTTATCTTTGGCAGTAGCCTAACCCCTTAATATAGGACAAATGCAATTTTTGTTTGCAATCAACTGACTCTTAATTCACCATCACTATTTTATGCGCACTACCCTCCATTGGTGCTGTAGCCTGTGAACGTGCCTCTGCTGCAAACGCGATGAATGAATAAAAACCCGAGGAAAGTAGTAGAAATATATTTTCCAATTACAGATTGTCAAGAGCGCAAACAGGGTAATGCAAGAAATCGACGACGCTTATCAGGATTTGCTGAACAGAGTTTGCCGAGAAATAAATAAGAGGCGCGATCTCATGAGGCTCGAGGCGGAAGTGTACATGACGGAGAGTCTAGGCCCGTTGAAAGCATGCAGGCAACAAGTGAACGCTCAGATAAAAAGTAGTCGCAATTTGATAAGCGAACTCAGCCGCGCGCTCGTCGAGGCTGACACGGCAAAGCCTCAGGAGTGTAAAATCATTGAAGCCAGCAGTCAACTGGGTCGGTGAGTTTGGGTTTGTTTTTTATTTCCAGCGTTCCTTCATGTGTCATTTCCTCGTTTTGCAAATATTCCAGGGAGATTGCGGTCAAATAAAGAACATGATTTTTTTTAAGATCAATAATATGAAAATGTTACTAGGTGCGCGACTAAATATCCGGATTTTTTTTACCAATAAAAAATCGAAAATTTCAAGACAAATACAAAAAATGGTTCATTCGAAGTATTGTCCCTCGCTATTTACACATTTTTGCCATCTCTCTGGCAATACATAAATACCGCGACTATAACAAGACGCGTCTTTGGACTGAAACCATTCGTCCAACCAATATTGTACTGCATCGTAATTGGCCAAGTGTAGCCCACGAAAGCCATGCGCCATCGACCGGCACAAGTGATAGTCTGAAGGGGCCAGGTCTAGCGAATATGGCGGGTGCGGTAGCAGATCGCATTTCAGTGTTTTTATGGTGTCTTGGACGATGGAACTGCGATGGCACGGAGCGTTGTCGTGCTGCAATATCACACGTTCGTGTCTCGTGTCCTATTCTGGCCGTTTTTCGAGCAATGCGTGGTTCAAATTGATTAGTTGTTGTCGGTAGCGATGCCCATTGACAGTTACGCCCGGTTTCAGCAGCTCATAGTACACGATTCCTTTCTGGTCCCTCCAAACGCGGAGCATTGTCGTTTTTCCGAAGCGATTTGGCCGTGCCGTCGATGTTGACGCTTCGCCAAGTGAAAGCCACGATTTTCTGCGTTTGGGATTCTCGAAATATATCCATTTTTCATCGCCAGTAACAATTCGATGCAGGAAACTCTTTCTGTTCTGCCGCAAAAGCAAAATTTCGGAAGCGGCTCTTCGATTTTCCATTTGTCTCTCAGTCAACTCATGCGGCACCCGCTTTCCTTCCTTATGAATTTTTCCCAGGGCGTGCAAACGTTTCGAAATACATTGCCGAGTCACATTTAACGCCTGCAGATCGGCGTCCGCAAATGTTTGCTGTCTTCCCGAGCGCTCCTTGTCCCCAGTCTCAATACCGCCACTTCTGAACCGCTTGAACCAATCTTCACATGTTGTTTTTATTGGTAGATGTTCGCCGTAGGCCTCCTCAAGTAACCGACGTGCTTCAGCTGCAGTTTTTTTTTAGGTTGAAGCAGAAAAGCGATGCTTCCCGCAAATACTGTTTATTTGGCACAAACTTTGACATTTTCGAGGTTCGAGAAAAGGTCGTTGTGTTGCGATATTTGTTTATATTACGACTGGGTATTCTTAACAGATGTCCAAGCTATGAAGACACCCAATTTCAGACCTGTATGCCGACTACACGTGTCGCTAGCGTCATCCATGTGTGAAATCCGGCAACTTAGTTGCGCACCTAGTAAATAGTAGTATCGAGTTTTATGTGCACAACTTTTTTGTAAAGCTTTTTACAAAACATGAGAATTCCACATATATACTTTTCACTTATTATCTACTCCCTATATTCCTACATTCCGCATTATTTTCACATTCTCCCTTCATTTATTCGTCCACTTCGTCGATCTCTCCTCCCCGTGCTCCTTACTCATCTTTCTACATATTTCCTCTATCTCCCTAAAATACTCGCATATCCCTATTTGTATTTTTCCTCCTAGCATATTTATGATTTCCCCTTTTACTGCCACATCATCCATTCCTTCCATTCACTCCTCTGCATACTTCCTTGCTTTCTCTGATACTAACTCCCTACCTTTTTTGCATATTATTAGGTGCTCCAATGTCTCATTTTTTCTTTACATATCCTGCACCTCCAATCCTTTTCCCCTTTCTTTCCCGCCCTTCCTATGTTGCCACATCTTAGCCTCGCCTATATTTCCTTGTCCCTACCCTTTACTCCCTCATCTGACCAATATTTCCATGGCATCTCGTCCTTTTCTATAATATATTGATACTTATCGTTATACGTCGATTTTCTGATTTTTTCCTCTTCCCTCCTTGAAATTCTGTTTTTAAGCTTTCCAGTCCCTCTTCTATCCTTTCGTCTATTTCACTTGTTTTCACTTGTTTTCGCTCCCTTATCATTGTTATTATATCTTCTATCTCCAGATCTCTTAATACCTTCACCAGGTTTTTCCCCCATTTTGACGGGTCACCGTTTGTTATCGCTCTAACTTCGTCTAGTAAGCAAATTTTTGGCCACCTTGTCTCCTCCATTCTCTTGACTTCGCTAATATATCTCGACGCTTTTTTCCTTATCACCTATTCCATAGTAAGCACTCCCAGTTCTCTCCTCCATATATAATTTGGCGTTGTTCTGTCCACCACTAACGCCATCTTACAATCCCTGCTCTGTATTTTTTCAAATACACTTATTTCTCCCATTCCCCATATCTCCACTCCATAAATTGCTCCTGCTTTTACGATTGAATCTAATAAACAGAGTCTCTCCTCCATCATATCCCTCCTCTCCCTCTTCCAAATTCCCCACACCACATTCGTTGCCTTTTGCGTTTACCCTGCCACCTTTTTTCCATGTGCCCAAATTGAGTTTTTACACGTGAACCAATATCCCAGATATTTAAATTCCTTTACTATTCATACTTCTTCACTTTTAATTTACCATTTCGTCCTCCTTAGCTTTTCCTCCGTTACTGGAAATCATGTTTTTTGTTTTCCTTGCATTTATTTCCATCTTATTGAAAATATTCAATATTAAAAAGAAAATTAAAAAAACTGACATAAAAAGAAATGTAAACACTAAAGTAAAAAAAAATACATTAAAAGCAAATACAGAACCTGTTGTTTATTAGAAACGGAAATTTTTATGTCGGCGCCAATAAATAAAAAAATGAATATAAACAGTTGTCTACAATGACAATTGTGTGGTTGTGTATTGAGACATCGAATACAAATGTACAGAGCTGTAGAGTAAATAAGTTTATAGTTTTTGAAATTTTCATCGTTTGGCCCTGTCATAACTTTTTTTTTGTGTTTAATGAAGAATAATATAAATCCTGAGACCCGGAAGCGGCTTGACGCCAAGTAATAAAAAAAAATTCAACGCCACTGATCGATGCCACCGATCTCGACGCCACTGACGGACTGACAAACACGCCGCGATTCTTTTTACAGTAAAATGGGCTTTTGCCAGACGACTTTTAACTTTTTATCGACATTACGCGAAAACGCGGCAACAAATCGAAAATCTAATGACATTTTACCAATATAATGAGACTTTTTCGTATCGATTTTGTCTGGGTCATTTTTCGATCCGTATTAATATACAAATTTTTTTTTTAATTCTTTTCAGTTTTTTTTTCGAGTCGATTTCATTTTTCGTAATTCTTGCGAAAAGTGAAAACTGGAAAAATTCCAGATAATTTTCAAAATTCCCTGACTTTACCCTGATTATTTCAGGAGGAAAGAAATTCCCCGAGTTTTCTCGATTTTCCCTTTTTTCCATATGCGTAACAGGCATGCTCGAATATAAGAAAAACCCGCGACTTTCCTGTTTATTTCCATGTAAAAAAAATACCGAATTTAAAAATCCGAAATAGCTGAGGAATATTTCACGGGAAGTTCCATGTTTGCTTCGTGTCAATTTCCAAAGAATACCCGCTGTGCCTCAGCCGGAGGAGCTCCCATACGTAACGTTCAGTCCACCGTCGAAGAGTGCCGTCGACACGGCGATCAAAGGAATTTCCGAGCTGGGAAATGTTCTCCGAATGGGGCCAACGCAGATCGTCGAGATCGAGGAAAGACCGGGCGCCCTGTACGTCAAATGGCACATAACCGATCCCGAGTACACCAGCGAGGAACAACATTTTGTCGTGCAGAAGGCAAACGGCGAAGTTTACGACGTAGCTTCGGACGCTTTCGAGACGGTCTACGAAGGCCCGGAAACTTCGTGCTTCGTGAGAGATCTTCGAGTCGAGGAGCCTGTTACCCTTAGAGTAGGACTGCAAAGCATGGAAACCGCTTGGAGCTTTCATCGCTTCGCCAAAACTAAAGTACCACCGTACAGTGAGTAATGACCTTTTTAAGGTTCCGTAACCACTAGAAATCCCTCGCCGCTCCCCATTGGTCTTATTCTTGTATTCCCTTGGTTTAAAACATTTCGAATAGTTCATGGAAATTGCACTATTGCACTTTCAACTAAAGTATTATGGCCACGGTAATATAATTGAGTTCGGAAAAGAAACATTTTTCACACCGTCCAATGACGGTTTATGCATTTTTCGTGTTTTTTTTTATTTCAAAAAATTTTAAACAAAATTTGCAAAAAAAATTTCGAACAATTTTCATAAAAAATTTCAAAAAATTTCAACATAAATTTCAACAAAGAAATTTGAAAAAAAATTCAATTTTTTTCTCAAATTTGATAAGTAACTAGTGCAAATTTTTTAAAGAAGTCGAAAAAATAGCTCTTTTCATTTTGATGACGATTACACGATGTTTAGGAACAATAAACTTGTTACTTAAATTGTTTTGTAAAACTTTGATCAATCGGTCCGAAAAAAACAGTTCGTTGGATCAATTTGAAAATATACAGGGCTCTTGAGGGCACATTAAGCTGCAAAAAACCTGGCAACATTAGTCTTTCCATCAATATTCGCAAAGTAGTCGTAGATTTACTGGAAAACCATAAATAGTCATTTTTTGTACTTTTTTTCAAATTAATGTTAAGGTTGAAAGAAAAAATCTCAAAAATGCAATTGTGGCGTGATTTAAAATTGTATAATTTATCACAATATAACCACAATCACAGAGCCTTCGACTGAGTCGACAAAAAAACCCACGCTACGCGGCGCTAGTGTTGCGCACGAAACAACTACCGCCTAAAGGATTCTTTTTCAATTCTACGATATTAGTAATCGTAATCGAATCCTTGAAATCCCGAAAATAATGCCTTCGACGCCAAAACTGACGAAAATCGTCCGCGCAGGTTGGGCCCCGAACAACAAGGACTACATGGTAACGAACGGTGGAAAAGTAGCGGCAAAGATAACCGAGCGTACGAGCACTTTATTTTCCTCGAGTCCTCAAGTCGACGCGAATCAAATAATCGAATTTAAGGTAGTATTTCTTTTAACACACAACCCGAAGAAACAAAAACGGCAAGGGTAATTTTATCTTCTAGTTTTTGGAAGTATCACCGAACGTCAGGGACAACGAGGGCATAGCGTTGCTGTGCGAGAGACCGTCCGACGACGAGGATCTGCGAAGATGGGGCAGTTTGGTGATAACACCGCTGGGAAAAATATTCATGGACGGGGACGAGAAGCTCATGAGATTGCCAAGGATACGCTTGGGCAGCCGCATAATATTCACGATACAACGAAGGGACGACGAGACGTTGAGAATAAGCATCGAGTCGCGGGAAAAAGCTGTTACCTACGACTGGCCCGTACATACGCCCTTGTACTTCGCTGCGAGATTCCGAGACTTCAACAAATGGAACTTGATGGTCAAATAGACAAGACACGTTGCGAAAAATTCGCTCTTTATTTACAAATTACGTATTTACGCTATAATTACGCGATTCTTATTTAAATTTGTAATGATAATAACTAAACGAAGAAAAAGGAAAATAAAAATCAGAGTCACGTGCCTTATGAGAAAATGCCTAAGTTTCGTTAATCGTCAACCCGAGCATCCTCGGCAACCGCAATGTATGCACTCGACTATACGGCCCTCCTCGAGTTTCCCCTTCGGCACTCTGCATATACAATTCGTGCCGAAATTCGTGTCCCTTGTCTGTATGCAACGCAGACAGCACAAATTCTCGTAGCCTACTTTCTTCCACTTGGCTATCAGATTCTTGTCGGCTATGTTCTCGTTCAGGCAGTAGTCGTAGAGTTCTGCGAAAGAAGAAACGGCAAGTTTATCGCTACTTCGATCAGTGTTTAGTGATTTAGTGCCAATTCGATCCTTTGGCGGTAATAAACTACTAGAATTTTTGACAGTATTACGATATCTGTGGCCCCTAATTCTGACCACGCAGTCTTCATATTTGACCCAAAATAAGACTTTTTTCAAGAGTGGTAAAAATCGAAATTCGACCCTTAAGGGGGTGAAACGGAGGTTTTCAAAGTTTATATGAGACAACATATTTTTTGGTCAGATTTGCTCGAAACTCGGTATAAATACACTCCAATACAAATAATTACACATGTATTTGTTTGGTATATTTATGCCAACTGAAACAAACACAGTTAAGGGGCTAAAAAAGTACTACTTGACTGTCTACACGCACCAAACACAGAGGAAAACATCTAGTGTTCTATATCAAATCAATTTAGTAAGTTTCAAGTAAATCTGGTAAAAAAAATATGTTTTCTCTTATCAACGTTAACACTCCCGTTTAACCCCCTTAAAGGTTAAACTTCATAAATTGTTGAAATACGTGTTTAATTATTTGTATTTTAGTGTATTTATGCCAAGTTTCAAGTACATCTGACAAAAAAATATGTTGTCTCATACAAACTTTTACCCTTCCGTTTAACTCTCTTAAGGGTCCACTTTTAGGAAATGCAGAAATACGTGTTCAATTATTTGTATTGTAGAGTATTTACACCAAGTTTCAAGCAAATCTGTCAAAAAAAATATGATGTCCCATACAAACTTTAAAACCCCTGTATCAACCCCTTAAGGATCGAATTTCGATTTTTACCACTCCTCAAAAAAGTCTTATTTTGGGTCACATATGATGGCTGCGTGGTCAGAATTAGGGGCCACAGATACCGTAATATCCCCATGTTTAACAACGTTCCAAGCTCCCGCTTATCCCGTTACAAATCGTGTTTCAATGAACTACCTAACTCTTTGAAAATTACTTGTTTTCTAGAATGTTTACGCCGAATTCTAAAGAAATCTACCCAAAAAATACTCCGCCTCATTAAAAATTTAAAACCTCTGTTTCACCCCCTTAAAAGCCGAATTTCGGATTTTTGTATTTTTGAAAAAAGTCTTATTTTGGGCCAAATATAAAGACTGCATGGCCAAAACTTGGGGCCACAAATATCGTAATATCCCCGAATTTTTGCTTCCATTTTATGAAAACGATTTATGAAATTTACGAAATCGCTGCGCTAATTGTGAATACGTAAATTTGTTATATTCGAAACTAGTTACAATACTCATCATTGGTGTGTTCTTAAATGTAAGAATAGCAGTGTAAAAACAGCGGGAAAGTTGTGGATTAAAATGCCAAGTGATATCGATATGAGGAAGACTCGGTTAAAACTTGCGAGAAGAGATCCAAAGTCATTGTCCGACAAAACTCTGTACTTATGGGAAGTACAGATAACTAGTTGAAAATGTGCAATTGGGGTAGTCCTATCGCTTCACACCAGTCATACCACTGATCATACTCGAGGCTTGTACAATTTATATTTTTAATATATGCATAAAAAAAATTGTAATTAAATTTTCCATGTGTAAACTGTTTAATGAACGTTCACATTTAATTAGAAAACTGAAAAAATAGTTATTCCAACGATTCGCGCAGTATTTCTAGCTTTGATATTTGGCAATATTGGTTCTATCTCCGTCTCTTTTAACTCAACCAGGCGAGTGTAAGCTTCATGCTTTTCAACGTCGATCTGTCGGAACAATGTCAGGTGCGGGAAATATAAAGCATTGTATTCGCGCCACGACCGATAAAAAGCGTGGTAAATTCGTGTCGGCGAAATACGTCGGTTAAAAATGAAATATGTGTGGAAATTCGAATTAGTGAGATGAGGTTAGGACTACAGTCAGCTGTTGCCTTGCTGTCACGTCTCTTTATCGTAGCAAGTGGTAGGAAAGCCAATACCGGAAGTTCAAATTAAACTTGATATTACATAAAAATTAGGTCAATAAGCGTAATTTTTTCTGAGAGCACTGGATTACTACAAGTGTTAAGTATGTAAATATGATTATTTTTAAAAATCTGACGGATTCCCACTATTATATACACTTTTGTAGCAACAGGAGAGTGGGTTTTTGCATGTCGTCTCGGAATTTCTACACAAAAATTTTAATATTTCTTTTCTCTGTAATTAGGTCGATAAACGACCTTGAAATTTTACTGGACGATTATTGATATATTTAGTGAATCTCAAAAAAAAAAATTATGAAAATCCTATGGATTAAAGCCTGGCGATAGGACTACCTTAAGGGGAGATATACACCTAGATGGTCGAGGTCGAGCATTTAGAAGCTATGAACATTCCGTCAACCGTAGAAGACCTACACTATCGGCCTGGTATCGATGATTCCATGTAAGTTGACAAATTTCATGATTTCTTCATACCTAAATTTTTAAACACGTTTTTCCCAAAACCACGTTTTTCAAATCGGTACTCAAAATTTCTCGAAAACCAATGAATCGATTGCCTTGAGGTTTTTTGTGGTTATTCTATACACCATTATCTAGTACTTATCATAGGATTTTTTTCCCGTTACTTAGTTTTTGTTTTATAGGCAAAATAATAACTAATTTTTGGCCCAAAAATCACTATTTATGTTCAAACTTCCGCCATTTTGTCATAAATCGATATTTTCAAAATCGGCTATGACAAGTACTAGGTTATAGTATCTAATTTAATAATCTTTTTGGTTTTTTTTTCAGATGATTTTTGAAGAAACGCCAGTGGGTACCGTATACGCAGATTTTTCTACAACGCTCCAAGGATCATACAATATCCTTGTATATTATTGATATTTTTAAATAAAGAAAATTAAACATATTTTTGAATGTATATACTTTTAGATAATTAAGACCCCGATCCGAAATTTCAAATAGTTTTCCTTGAAAAAATTCACAAACATGGCCTTTTTTCCGGCTCCTAGGTGTATATCTCCCCTTAAATATGACAAACCAGAATGTATAACTGTTGCAGTGCCGGATTTATACTTTTCTTAAGTATAGGCCACTTGACTTTGTGCTGTCTTAAACTTTTTAAGCCTGTCTTAATCACTTGTATTTACCTAGGCCTTTTACGATGGTGAAGTTTGCTTCCTTGGACTGCAACAAATTTAATTTTCTTTGCAGATTTCGCCTACAAAAGTCCTCCAACCATTTTTTAAGATATCTATTTAGCGATCTACATGATAAATCTATTAAAAGAGATTACCTATAATAATAAAAATATTGAAAATAAAATGTACAACAGAATTTTCGTTGCGTTCCAACGATGCAAACTTCAACACCATGGCGTTTTTAGGTGTTTCTAAAAAGCGACCCCCTAAAATCTGCCGCCCCTAGGCCCCTATTGAGATCAGTGTTTTTTTTATTCGGCAGCGATCCAATAATCGAGTACACGCTTGTACTACCTTAAGGAGGTTGGAGCAATGAACATCAAAAAATGCATACGAGGTATAGATTTATTCTGAAGATGCTAATTTTTCATAAAATATATAATTGAAGGGCGAAACTATTTGTTTTTATATTTTCACTACGTAAATAAGAGAAACTTTTGTGTTGCTACTAACGTGAAAAAGTATAATATTATCGATGATTATTATTTTAAAAAACTGCGTCAATAAATGTTTTATACGACTCAGAATGAAATGTTGAGTCATTGATAATTGTGCCTATATGTATTGATGCCACGAGATTATTTATCATTACCAATTATTAATATTAAGTGTTGCCGCAATACGGCAAGTCCGCGGACAGTGAGATGATTGGCAACGATGCTCTTCATTCGCCAGCCAAAATTCGTAATTTTTCATCAAACGTTCATAGTTCAATATTGAATATACAGGGTGTCCTGTTATGAATGGATAATCCCGCAACTGTCGATAGGTCGGATCATGTCCTACTATATGCTGGAATTTCAGTTTAGTAAAAGTCCCACGGTTTTCGAGATTTTGGGCTTTGCGTAATTTTTTGAAAAAAATCATCTGCTTTTGGTTTTTCGCATGCCATTTCTACAATTGATATAAATCGACGATAACTAGGCAACTTTTTGAAGTAATTGGCACGATATGCATGGTACATTTTTTTATACAGCAGGCTATCAAAGTCAGATGTTCGAATTGGTTTGTATGAAAATTCTGCGTAAGATCTTTTTTTTATAAAGTTTCCTTAACATTTAAGATTGAAAAGATTTTTCTAGATAAAACAAATAACAAAGAGTGTTTTTAAAAAACCGGTTAAAAAAAGTTATCACTTGTAGAAATGGCATGCGAAAAATCGAAGGCAGATGATTTTTATCTCGAAAACCGTGGGACTTTTACTAAACTGAAATTTCAGCATACAGTAGGACATTATTTGACCTATCGACAGTTACAGAATTATCCATTCATAACAGGACACCCTGTATATGGTTTACGATGGGCAAGATGGGGGTTTTTCTTTCGAAATGTTCACAAAGGTTTGGTTCACGTTAATCTGTTGTTAGAAATGGTTTATCTTTGTGCTAAATGGCCAATAAAAGTACATTACCCGTAGCCTGAACGTCTTGCCATCCAACCGCACGTAAAATTGCATACATTAAACTATTTTTTATCACTGGCGTTTAAGGGTGAAAAAATTGCAAAAATGTCGAAGACAGTATCGACGCTGCTTACGAAAAGTAGCATGTTTCAGAATTCTCACGAAAACAAGCACGTTTCATATCACCGCGACAACTAGCATGTTTTCACTTCCGATACGAAAAGTAGCAAGTTTCGGTTTTCGCCACGAAAACTGGCGCCTTTCGATATTTAACGCGAAAAGTATCACGTTTCGGCTTTCACCACGAAAAGAAGCAGATTTCGATATTCACCGCGAAAATTAACATGTTTCAGTAACACTGGAAAGGTTTCCGACTTTTCTTCCATGCTTTTTTACGCCTTGCCTCTATTTTTTTACTCCAATTTCTTTGACCGAAATCGGAAATTTACGATTTTTTAGACCTTTCGAAAAATTTTAATTGGACATCAATTATAATTGCAAGTATTCGGGAAATATCCATTCAACCTTACGTCGATACAATCCACGTTAAATATGATTTTGACCAAGGACGAGAGATGAAAATCTTTAAAAAAAAAACAAAAACACGGATGATGTTCGAATGTTGCAATTAAAACAGACGTCAGATAAAAAATTGCCTCTTGCACCAAGAAAAAAAAATGTACAGGCCATGCTTGACAGAGGTTTCATTCCAATCGAACATCAGCAAGATTTTTCAAACATATTCGACATTAACCATCTGTAAGATTACAGTAAATTTGTTGAATGATATTTTCAATAACATAATTTTTTTAATGGAAAATCACAATAAATATTTCATTTTATTTACAATTTCAATATTATTTTTTAATAAAAATTACTACTATCGATTGTGGTGGAAAATGACGAAAGGCCATTTTGGGCGGAAGAGGGTGTGAAGGGTAGGGATAAAGAAATGTGGGCAAGATTAAGATGCGGAAATACATGGAGGGCGGGGAAGAAGGGGGAAAAGGACTGGAGATGCAGAATCTGCAAGAAAGAAAATGAAACAATGGAGCACCTGCTTATATGTGAAAAAGGATGGAAAATTGTAACGGCGAAAGCAAAAAAGGAAGCTGAGGAGTGAGTGCAAGGAGTGGATAAGGTGGCGATAAAGGGGGAAATGATAAACATGTTGAGTGGAAAGATAAATATAGGGATATGCCAGTATTTCAGAGAAATAGAGGAACTATGTAAAAAAATGCGCAAGGAGGAAGAGGGAGTTGAAAGCGAGGGAGATGAGGAATAAAGTGACAAAAAGAGAGCAAAGATATGCGGGGTAGAACATAGAATTAAGGTAGACGTAAGAAAAATGTGTTTGAACAAGCGAAAACTTTTTGTAAAAAACTTGTAAAGAAAGTTGTGCAAATAAAACTCGATTATTATTATTATTATTATTATTATTATTACTACTATCGATTGTAATTGATAATTATTATCAAAATGTTAATAAAAGCAACGAGTATAAAATTAAAATGTCATTATGCAAAAAGCTGTCATAGTTTTTGAAAAATACTAAGTTTGTTTTTCCGGATTTTTACCTGAGCATGAAGAACTTCAAATTCTTACCAAAACTCTTTTTGGTTAGATTCTATGAGCGATGAGATCCTGAAGGGGAGGGTAGGGGTTTGCACTTTTGAAAAATCGATTTTTTTTTGTTTGTCTTTTCTTATAGTCAAACATTTCAAGAATAGAATCCCAAAATTGCAAGTCAATCAGAGCAAAACTCTCGAAGTTATTGACTAATTAGTCCCGATTCTCTAACACTGTGGCGCCGACTTCTCTATACTTCAAACGCGTTTTTCTCGTAACCACTTTTTCAAAGACCGCCTTCACTGCCATTTGAAAACTACATGACCGATTCATTTCAAACTTGGTACACACTTTCTAGATATAAAATACCTCACCCCAATGGTTAGTTTGAGATTTTTTTTTACATTAAGGGGGCTTTCCACCCCCAAAATGGCAGAGTTTTTCGTGAAAAATAGAACTTTTCACTTTACATGACCACCAAAAATTTAGGATAGAAAAAAAAATTATCAGACTGTTGGGGGAGGATTTGATGATACTTCGACTAAATTTTAAGGGGTTACCCCCACTTGCGATTATGAAAAAATCGATTTTTTTTTGTTGCGTTTTTTAAGTATAAGTATCTGAGAATATGTCCTGAAAATTTCAAGTCGATCCGAACAAAATTGACTGAGATATGAGCGTTGAAAGAGAAGAATCCGCGATGAAAGAGCGTTGAAAGAGAAACTTTAAACGCGTTTTTCTCAAAATGGCATTTCTGAAGGCGGTGACTAAGATTACTAATACATGAAAATGTAGTCTTTAATCGTTCGATTTTTTTTCAAAAAAAAATGGCCGTTTTATAGCCAAAAAACGACCGTTTTTTTTCGTTAAAATCGAACCATTAACTTTGACTGTCCGCCATTTTGTGAAAAATGAATATTTTTCAAAATCCTTCGATTAAAGACTAGTTTATACTTATATTTGACTAAATCCATCCGCATCTTTTTTTTCAGATGATCCACTTCGCCGCAATGTTGGTCACCGCAAACCGTGTATATAAAAACATTATTTCATTGACGGCCATTTGCCACTAAACAATGTAATATTTTTCAATAAAAAAATTACTGAAAGTTCTTCAAGATGTGTTCTTTAAGATGGTTTATTGATCGATTAAAAAAGTTTTGTAGTTTACTTTAAAAAAATTCATGAAAAAGGCCTTTTTTTTGCGCTACAAGTGGGGGTAACGCCTTAATGGCACTTGATTTCAGATAGTTTCTAGACGAGATACAGTGAACACCGCAAATCGTGTTTTTCCAAAGGCGTTCTTGGAAAAGCTTTGCCACCGGCTTGTTTGTGGAAATTTTCGCGTACAAATTTCACGGAATGTTCTTGAAATGACACTTAACAATGTACAAAAGGTTTCAATAAATTTACTCTATCCATATAGATGAAAAAAATTCGCAAAAAAGTGTTTTTTTTTCACACTGAAACCCCTACCCTTCCTTAAGGTTTTAAACTTACTCCTTTTACACTAGTTTTTACGGTGAAAATCAAACAAGCTAGTTTTCGCGGTAACGGTCGAAACATGCTGGTTTTCGCGGTAAAAGCCAAAACATGCTGGTTTTTCGCCAAATATGGAAACATGCTAGTTGCCGTGGCAAAAGCACAATTATGACAGTTTTCGTAAGAACTTTGAATCGTGCTACTTTTCGTAAGCAGCGTCGGTACAATCTACACAATAAAATATATATATATATATTTTTAAATCTTGGATTGTGGCTAATGCTCCAATCTCCTTAATTCAAGAAAAATTCAGATAAAATCGATTGGTAAACAGACAACAAGGATACCTCTGCTGATGGCCTTCCTCCTGTAGAATAGGTCGTAGATGTATCGGGACTTTTGATGGTGAATCTTGAAGATGGGCCAGAGTGATTCCTGCTTACGTTTTCCTTCGTGCGGCTCGGTCTCGGCTGCGAAAGAACGCACCCACCTCCCTTGTTATACTCGTACATACAAAAACATAACCTCACAAACGCAACCGCGCAAATTTCACGACCGTAAAGCGGGAATGATTAAAAAAATGTGTTCACGCCAAATTATATCGTCGCGATGAGTTACCTTCGCGCATTTTTTGCTCCAATTCTTCGAGGGTCGGTTCGATCAATTCCCAGCCATCGGGAGGCGATTTCTTGCTCCTACGTACTTTCGGCATCGGAGTTCTTTCTCCGCGTTCGCTGACTGTCGAAACGGAAATTCAATTGCTCCGCCAACTCGGACGAGCAGACGCGGGACCCAAAAATAACGGAGAAAACAATCGGCCAAACGTGTCCACGGCGTGAGTGTTTATTTAACTTTATGGCAGAAAGGTTTATTTTTCACTGTTATATCAGTTATATACGTCACGTACGTATTCCGAGTCGCGTAGCTCTGGTCAGTGTTGCCAACTTGGTGGTATTCCCGCCAGATTTGGTGGTTTTGAAAGGTGTCTAGCGGGACAATTTATACGTCTAGCGGTTGGTGGAAAATCTGGTGGGTTTTGAAGAATTTGGCCATTTTTTGGCGGGAATTTTTCCATTCAAAAAATTCCCGCCAAAAAATGGCAAAACCTAGAAACATTCCAAATTTTCGGGCAATTTTTATTTTTTTTATAAAAATTGCAATCTCTGATATGTCGAAATTTCGCGGAGGAACCTGAAAGTATCACTTTAAATATAAAAGCAAACAAACATAAGTAAGTAAAAAGTAATTTGTTTTATTAGATATTATCACATTTTTATTTAATTATATCTTAATATTAAATATTTGGAATACTGCTATCATTGGTATTATTAGTTAATATTGCAATATTTTATTTTTAATAAAGCGATGTTTTGTCGAAACCTCATCAAAACTAAGCCTCATCGAAACAAAAATCGATAATCTCATCGTCATTTTCATCCGTTGTTTGTTGCGAGCTTGACTCGGCCGCTTTCTTCGTATAAGCTTCTTTTGAACCGATTTTTTGTAAAACGTCTTGTGGCAAAACGTAATTGTGACAGCACTTGCCATTTCTTTTTAAACCGAAACGAATTGTCAGGATCGCATTCGTCATTTTGATCGACATCTTATTACGGATTTTATTTTCAACCAGATTAAGCTGGCTAAATATCCGTTCAACTTGTGCGTTTGAGTATGGTAAGATGAGCATCGATAGTGCAAACGAGGCTAAATCACCGAATGGATTACTCCCGGATGCATCCCTGTACTTGCTTACCTCAGCCCAAAATGCACTCGTATCAATTTTATTTGTCCAATCAATCAAATTGATTTTCGTAAGTTGCGATTCGATGGCATCGATGTCTCTTGATCCTCCTACGTTCGCGAGCAAAGGTATCAACGATTCTTTAACGGCGCGCAAAACATTATCCACTGATAGCAGCGATATTTTTTTGAGGATCCCTACGTTCTCAGGTAATCTTTGTTTGAGCTGCTTAATAAGGCTAAGTAAGAACGACTTGCATCGCTCACGAATTCCCTGTTCGTCATGGGAGTTCATTTTCCCATCCTTTTTAAGCTCCTCAAGTTTTTTTTCGAATGAATGTCCCAAGTATCGTTTGGGATCGAGATAATCGTCGATAGAGTGCAGTAGCGGATCTACTCTGCACGATGGCAACACGAGCTTTTTCGAAATTCCCTGGACTGCAATCGTGAGATCATTCAAAAGCTTCACGTGATCGTTTTTCTCACTTTGGAAGGCTTCGTTTACGATTTGTATTTCTGATAAAATTGGCTTCAGAAATAACAGGTACAGCATGTTTTTTTCATCGCAATAGATGTTGTACAGAATTTCCGCAGTGTAGCATTTCTCGGAAAGTCTCGTCACATTGAAGTGGGTTTTCAATTCGAGCCGCTGGTGTAGAGTTCTATCCACAGCCGCCTCGATCGAAAGCTATCTCGTATTTGAAACTTGGAGAAGTGTCAACGGACGTTTACCACAGTTGATTGTTTCGTAAAGTTGCGCATATCTCATTTGACGCATCGCGGATTGTGAGAGCCAGTTGTAGGTATCGTGAATCAAAAACTCGGAATTACGAGGAAAAGTATCGGTCATCGAATGTGACACCGCAAGCTGCAACGAGTGGCAGAGACAACGAATCAAAATCAGAGACGGAACTTCCGCTTTCAGTTTTGCGTATACGCCGTTATTTATGCCGACCATTACGGAAGCATTGTCAGTTCCAATGGCCATCAAGTTTTTTAAATCCAACCTCATCTCCTTGAGACATTCCTTTAGGGCATTGACGATACCTTCGGTATTATAATCTTCTAGCTTGACCAGAGCCAGAAAAGTCGAGATCGTTTTTCCTTGTTTTTCGCTGTGGTAAATTATACCAATACCTAACACCTTGTTCACGGATATGTCATTCGACTCGTCCAACAACAGACTGTCTTTCCCGTCAGCGATATCGGCGAGCAACTCATCGTTCAAGTGAGCACTAAGAACGTTTTTAATTATGTCGCTACATTTCGTTCTGTGCATTTTCATACGTTTAGCTGCTTCACTGCCTTCGAAATGATGTTTGCATATTTCCCCCAAGTGGTCACACGATGCGATTGCGCTATGCGCGCAGAGAAAGAGTGCCATCGATCCATTAGCAGCAGATGAGCTCGTCAATTGTTGCGGGAAAAATAATTTTTGTTGCCGTTGTGTGGAAAATGGCTCTGCAGCTTGGAGGTGTTTTTTTGTTTTGCCATGATTTATTAGATCGACATATTTTGCCATCAACTCGCATTTGCTAAACTTGCAATGAGCCTGAACGACGTTGCCCACTACCTGTTTGTCCATTAAATCATAATTGTTGTTTCATTTTTATTTTCATAAAATATACGTGCAATGGTGTAACGTTTTTCTCCAGAATATATATAGGTATATATTATACCTGAACAATCCAATCTTTCAATGCAGGATCCGTGAGCCAGACTTTTCTGAAATTTTGGACGTACTGCTTCCCTTTGGGTTCTTTGCCCATGCTGAACGCAACTACGTCGAATTAATAATTTTCAATTCGAAAGACAGGAAATATTGTGTGAATCAAATGACTGTCTAGAAACCGGTAGCAAACGCACGTACTGATGGTATCATAATACATGGGAAGATAGTCTTAAATCGATATAATTCAACATCGATATTCGATATCATTGCAGCGAAGTGGCTGCTCAATTCGTGCGGGAAATTGAAAAAACGAAATTACCGAACTCGCATTATCCATTGTATTTCATTAATTTTTTCGGTGGGCAAGGATCCACAATCAATCCTCGATGATGGTGTGAAGAATACGATGTTTTGAATTTTTTTTTGCAGGAAAAGCAGAAGACTTCTGGTGATTTTTGGTGGTAAGCGCGCAAAATTTGGTGGTTTTTGGTGGAAAATAATATTGAGGAGTTTAGTGGTTTCTGGCGGGATTTGACGAGGCATCTAGTGGGCTGATCACAATCCGAGTTGGCAACACTGGCTCTGGTTCGTATGGGCATCTCCTAAATAGTCCCCCACCGAGCCACTGGCCTGAATAGTGCTGTAAATAGAGGGCAATTTTCGCGATTGTTCAAATGACGTCAAATAGCTGTTATTTAAAATGCATTCCCAGATAGCATATTGAGTATTTTGTTTTGAAACTTGATTGCTGCGATCTGTGCGAATTATAGATGAAGATAAATACTTTTTTTTATGGAAATAACTGTTGTAGTTAGGTGAAACGTGCGATCGGTAAAAACATTTATCGTGGTATGGTAATCTGTCTTTGAGCCGTGGAGGGGATTTATTTCTTTTTGAATTTGCATATTTCAAGAATCCCGCTTTTATATTTATCTATATATTTGTTTATTATTACAATTTTTTACCCACCCTGGTGGAACTTTTCGGTCACATTTTGTAAGAATTGAACATATTTGTTCAGCTTTTTTCCAAGATTTGAACGGAAATTGATAAATTTTGTGAAAAATGTGTAAAATATTAACAAAAATTGCCCAGTTATGTAGTTAGATGATCAGGAATTGGAACCACAAGTCATATTTCCTCAGTAATTGTCAAATAAATCTTCTTTTTTTACAATTTTATGTCAAATACTGAAGATTATGTTCGTCAGTTCTTGATATATTAGGAAATTTTTCGTTAGTTTTCGATAAGTATAGTAGTAATATAATGGCATCATAGGATATTTCACATAGGATAGGATCGCACCCTCGTCGGGAAAGTTTTTTTTCGTAATAAATATTGGTCATAAACTAAGTGTCGAAATGAAAAAATCTGTTTTATTTTTGCTCCGAAATGTCAGTCATTTTTTTAAAAACTGAACGGAAATTATGGACTGCTAATTATAGACGAAAACTCTCGCAAAACAAAAATACTGACGATGAATGAATAATAAACATTAATTTCGAGACCACCGATACTTTATTTGTTTCTTACACGCCCATCAAATGTTCACAATGCTCAAAAAACAGATACGAAGGTGGCAGAGATGTTGTGGGATTAAAAAATGTGTACATTTTCCCGATTAGATTGTACATTCACGATGGTTGGTTGTATAATTAATCATTTGTAGTTCGTTGATTTGTTTTTCACAAAAATGAACACGACTTGTATTTCATGAAATTATATATTTTTCAAAATATTTCGCGTTGGTGTGGAACAGCCCATACATTGATGTAGCGCAGGACAGGCTGGAGGCTCGTTGGCGGTTCGTTGAACTTTTTATAGCCATCTGACTTTTGCTGGATACAAGAAATTCTCAGCCGCGTATATCAACTGCATTTTGATAATGAATTCTTTTTTGTTTTCAATGAATTAATCTACAATATCTGCGTGCGGACATGAAGGGTATCAAAATTCAGAAATTAAACATTGCAAAAAGTGTTTCGCCGATTTCGCGAGCGAGGCTCGAACTTCTTGCGCTGAGCCTCATTATTCTCGTTCGTGTTGCCTGTTTTTTGTGTACAATCTGCTTTGACCACATCGGAGTCAGAGAAGTGAAGCTCGCACACTAAATCACTCGGAGCAAGCTGGTGTTGGATGGCCTCGCTCCATCGCTGCAGCATATTCTGTAATTTAATGTAATATTTCATTTCAAACCACAAAAAAATGTCAGTGACATGCACTGATATTATAAGTACAGTGAACTTCCGCTAACTCTCGCACTGTCAGGATCCTGATCTGCGCGGTGCGACAGTAACCGAAGGACCCTTATCCGCCACTAATAGCAAACGCACGAGCGAGCCTTTCTCCTCAAGCGGGAGGGGCAGCGACAGTTATTCATTAAACAGTTAGCGGGAGTTTGCTGTATTGATCGCATAATCGACAACAAAATATTTGGCGGCACTGCTATGCGATTTTTAGCTCGACAGGGAAACCGCGTTGACTGGATACTGAGCAGCGCTGCTAAGTGCTTTACTGTCGAAAATAAGAAAAAAATGTGGAGCAAAAGACTTACTCCGGGTACTTGAAAAACCAATAGCTGCCGTAATTCAGCACGCGTTCGTTCCGCCCTGACGGCACGTCGCCCAGTTCGGCATCCCGGATACGTGCACGGTTAACCCATCGCGACCTCGATGAAGCAATCTGCGAAAATAAAGAAATTCATTATTGTAAATATTAGATGTCTTGCGGGGTAATATTTTGTTACTGTAATATGCAGGTTGAATAAATTGAACTGGCGTCTAATTTCCACGCTGCAAGCTAGTATAATAGTTGAAATTGAAAATATGTATTGTTTATTAATTTTGTTCATATTTCAACTCGAAATATGCACATTAATCCCTCACTGCAATAGAAATTACGCCGGCTTCGAGCGTGGAAAAAAAACGTCACATATGGCGCGTTGACATCTGGTCGGTTTCTTTTACGCATGCGCGTTCCATGCTCGATATAATAATAACATTTTCGGAGTATTTGGAGTTTTACGCGTTTTACGGTTGTGGTGTGACTTGTGGCTTGTGAGTAAAATAAAATTTTCTGAACATTTTGAAGGTTAAAAAATCAATCCGCGCTCGGTGAAGTGTATTTTTGTTTATCATGACATATCTTCTGTATTGTGTGTAGGTTATAATTATCAAACGACGCTGAGCGGCAATAGATAATTTGAAAATTATTCAAGGGAACTAAATATATTTTTCCTCATATTTATATGTATCGATTTAATTCTTTAAATTTTCATGCTTGTTAAGAAACGGACACCCACGCATACACTTACTTCCCGGTCTGTAACTGCCAAAAAAACAAATACATCTCTAGTTACATAATGTTTAATGATTAAAATAATCATATAATAATGATTATAATAAACATTTTCTCCATTGTTTGGTGGGTTCGGCTGGTTCACAGGTTATAGGGCATATATATAGTTATCGAGCAGGTGACTACTAGCGCCACAGGTGGCAGCGATTGAAAATAAAAACGAGGGACATTACGCGAGCCATGTATGACTGATGGTGACAGGGGGCTGGAACCAAGTAGTTTTAGATTTCTTAACCTCACACGCTCTATGTGAACCTAGGGAATCCAAAGAAAAGTGACAACTCGAAGAATGGTGTGCTTTTGAAAATGTTCTACTTTTAATTAAATTTATATTATAGTATTTTTAATGCAAAAGTAATTAATAAATATCCCAGGTAGCAATTTTCAAAAAGTTGTCCAAAAGTCGGCTAAAAGGGTCCAAAATGTCCGCCCGGAAGTGATCTTAAAGTCAACAACCATCCAAAAAGATAACTGTTGGACACATGATAACTGATAGGTAACTTCCAAGCGGACATTTGGTACCCATTTGTACAACTAATAGACAACTATTTTGAAATTGCTACTGGGATAGTTTTCAAACAACTTTAGGTTCACATAGACGGTAATTATGTAATCTAAAAGTGTGCGAAATTTGAAAACGATCATCAGTATCTTTGTTGCTCTTAGACCCGACTCCACAACTCTCGGTCAACCGAGTTAACCGGAGTTTAGCCAGCTCAGCGTGGTTTTGATTGGTCCAGTCGCCCTTAAACTTCGGTTAACTCGGTTAACCGAGAGTTGTGGAACCGGGCCTTAAGGGAGAACACCACTGGAACGGGCCGAGGAAAAGTCGTTTCTTCACGATTTTTTTTGTCTACTAGTTTATTTATTTGGGATTTGGGAAAAAGGTATATTAAAAAGCATACATTGAACTTATTTCGTGTAAGTTTTTATTTAAAAAAAAATAAATCAACAATGTTATTGACGTATAATAGACCCTCTTCAAGAAAAATATGGTCCAACGGCCGGATCGATAACTTGACAATCGTTCGTCTGAAAGATAAACATAAAAAAGTTTTCCAATCTAAATCAATGTAGTTTTAGTTTTACGTAGCCGTTTTTCGAAAAAAAACTTTAATATTATAGCGGTTGTTAAAAAAGTGTAATTTTGGCGAAATTTTTACTTATAATCGGGGGCTTTAGAATGTACAATTCCAAACAAATGAAAAAACTGCTACGTGCAACGATAGGATACTGCAATTACGCAAATTTTTGTTTTTTTTTAAATCGAAAATCGAACAAAAGTGTTATGATTCCAGTCAGGTCGAGAAAAGTCGTTTCGAGATAAACGCGTTTGAAGGTTTTAGTACGCGTAAATCGTAGCACTATTCAATATTTCAACTTGAGAATTTGTTCACATATTCTTTAAGTATGTACATTTTAAGAAAATGCGAAAAAGTCGTTTTTTTCTTCAATCGTCACGGTGGTGCCCCCTTAAAATATAAAAATACACAACTGTGTGTACATAAATATACTTTTATTATTACATATTTTGAAATTACATAATAAATTATTTTACATTCTTCTCTTTGCTTCCTCGCCAAAACATACATTATTTTCGTGAATTTGTTTTTCGACATTCAAATATCACATCGCTTGGAGTGTACAACAGTAGCGCAATTCTGTAACGCGTTATAACTCGATAGCGACAGTTTTTGTTATCGTTAACTAGAAGCGACAGCCAATAAGAGTAGGCCTATTCTGTAACTGATAACGACAACTTTCGTTATCGTTAGCTAGCGACAGCCAATCGCATGCACGATTACAGAAGAAATGGAGCCTCTTATTGGCTGTCGCTAGCTAACGATAAGGAAAATTGTCGTTGCGAGTTGCAGAATAGGCCTACAGGCCCCCTTTCTTGTGTGATCGAGCATGGGATTGGCTGTTACTATTCATCTATATGACGTGTTACAGAATCGCGCCACCGCGTCGCTAGAACTACCCTATATGACCGTCTCGCCCAGGGACCCCAACGTACGTCAGATCCAAGCATCGCTGCCAACTTCTCACGAGTACCGATGTTATAGCTACCGAATTTTCGTGCGCGTGTGCGGCTGCCGACTTCTGTTGTAAATAAATAATAATGTCTCTCGATCAAACGGTGTGCGAAGGTAACAAAGGCAAATTAACGGAACAAACGAAGCACGCAAAGAATACATTTATACGTCACGATATGCGAGCGTAATTCGCTCGTTCCGAGCGAGTTCTCGGTCCGTACTGGAGCGAACGATTGCGACCTAACCTACAAATATTTCGCCAAGCGTTCCGAGCGTTCCACACGTTATTTAATCGCGATGTTTTCTTATCGTCTCGAGATGCGTTATATTTTCCTTCTACTCGCTTGCAGATCTCAAGGCCTTCGAGAGGCGTCTCACCGAAGTGATTGCCAGCTTGCAACCTTCCACACTGAGGTGGCGAAGTACGTTTTAGTCATTATTGTTATGAACTATTTTCGTATTCGCTCGGAAAAACTCGCACTACGTAATATTCTTTATTAGGACCATTGACAATGTGAATGCTTTTTGCAAGCTTACGGCATTAAGGGGTTACCCGGAGGTCAAAGCTAAGAAAAAAAGCATATTTTCTCTATTTAAAAAAATATAATATATACATTATTTTATTCGAAATGTTAAGCAGATAAAAGAGCAACATTTTAATATCTAAAAAAATTTCATCCAAAAATTTCGGAAATCCAGCCGGGACCTGGATCCTGAGACCCCTGAAAAAAAGTATGCTTGTGGTGGTTAGGATAACTCATGATAGCTTCATCTGAAATGAAAAAACCAAATTTTTTCTGTTAGATAAGTATAACTCATAATTGAACAAGGATTAAAAAAAAAATTGAAATTTGAACTTTTGCCGGAGTTGTATGCAAAATAGTTCAATTTTTTGTACAATTTACACTACGCATAGCCTTGTAAAAATAGTTGTAATCGAAAAAAAAACCATCCAATCACTAGTCAATACTATTTTGAAGAAGTGTGCAACATTTCAATAAGATCGGTGCATTCGTTTTTGAGAAATCGTGTCCACCGACTTCAAAAATAGTGTTTTGAGAAAAATGCGATTACCTGCGTCGCTCCTGGCCGGTCGTTCCCAACGGGGCATTTCTCCTAGACTTTTGATTCAATTGATTTGAAACTTTGGGCGAATATTCTAGACATATTGTACTATTAGATAATAACATTTAAAAAAATGGATTTTTTTGAAATTTTCCATCCCACGTCACCCCTTAAGGGGACTAGGCAGCGAAAATAGGCGGAAAATGGGATAAAATTCGAATGGCATTTGTGAAGAACCGAAGCAACATACATACATTTTCACTTTTGCAACGTTTTTATTGGAATTTGGCTAATAAATTCCGTGGTTGAGGTTTCAAAAATATAAATATTTAAGGGGGAACACCACTGTAAACGTCTAAAATTAAGCGATTTTTCGCGATTGATTTTTTTTTTTTTTTGGTGGACGGACGATTAGGGGATAACACCATTGAAGGATGTTATTACTCAAATCTTCAAGTGAACAAAAGAAATTAATATTAAAAAATTATACCTAATGGTGACGCTAGAGCCATTTTCGCCAGGCATGTTGAATTTGAGACTCTCTGCAGTCAAATCAAAGCACTCATGAACAACAGATAATCCATTTTTAAACGCTTATTATTATTTCTTTTACATTTATTTTAACGGTTGAAAATGTCTTCGAAAAAAGGAGTCCTCACTGTGTACCTGTGTATTGAGCCCATTTTTACAACAGTGTTTCGTTAAAAAATCATGAAGATTTGAAGAAAAAGCTTCCATAGCAAGATAAAGAATTACATGAAGGATGTTGTCTCAAAATTTAAGACGGATAGCTTGAAAACTCCTCCTTTGAGGGTGTACACCGTTTTGAAAAACGACATTTCGAGAAAAACGCGTTTAAAGTTTACTTACGATCGAGCGGCGATGCCAGGTCCATGTTTATAACCGTCTGTACTATTGGATAATGCAAAAAATCGATTTTTTGAAAATTTTACACTGAGATGAGTCCATAAAGCTTCTCATACTGGTTTTAATGGTTTCTGGACATCGGCATGCAGTGCAGGTTTGTGTTTGTAGTCCTTCAGTGGCCGCACGAGAGATGCAACGCGCCAGCCGTTGAACGTTAGCGGAATATTGGAATTTTATTGCTCTCCTGAGTTCAATTTTGCGGACTTTTCAGTTTTGTTCGCGCCATAATGTTCGGAAGAGATTGTAGTAACAGAATACAAAAAAAAAACCGCTGCCTAGTCCCCTTAAGGAAGTTGTTAGTATTCAACGTAGTTGACAATGGACAGTGAGTGCCAGCTTTTTTGTGTACAAAAACCATCTTACTGTGTAAAGAGGGGCGGAGGATTCGTAGAGAGTTCCAAGCTATACAGCGAGTTCGTCAACAATTCCAAACCCAAATGTTCTTCTTTATAACGTGGCGTTTAGACGCTGCTGCGTCTCGTGATATGCGGCAAGGTTCTCGATACCTAAAGGGTTAGGCTACAGCGATAAACCGAAAGTTGGGTTTTTTTTTTAAATTGTGGAAAAATAAGTAAGATTATTGAAAAATCATTCGTACCTTTATTTGTATTTACATACACAAAGTTGTGTACCAAATTTCATAAAAAATATTCATAATTGTAGAAATTATAAATAATCTCGTGTAGGACCTTAGAACATGAGGGGCTCAATGGTGTACTTGATTTTGGCCACCCGGTTGAACTGAAACATAAAAAAAACGTGTTTTTTTTCTGAAAATATATAATATCGGCTAAGATTTTACCGAGCGGCTTTTTGGCATCGTGTTTTAATCATCAAAAAAGAATGTTTGGATTTTCTTTCGATATTTCGAGGAAAATTGACATCATTATTGTTAATAACGAATTTTTAAAATGTTAAGAAGAAAAAGCCATGTTTCTCCTCACCAAAACGTATCTCCCCCCTTATAAACGGCTTTAAAAAAAGTTCTCACACCATTCTGATGCTATTATGCCTCATGATCTCGAAGTTTGCATCGTTGGAAGGCAACGAAAATTATATCTTTTTCATTGATAACATTTCTTTTTGGTCGATTCAGGCTATGAAAATGTTCGAACCTTTTTACGTGCTTTTATTACAGATGGTCGACCCCAAAGTGCCAAAAAAGGCTTGGAATAAGGATGGAAATTGAGAAATAACAAACAAAAAACCCTAGCATTCCAACGATGCAAACTTCAACGTTATTTTGCCTTCCAATTTTTCACCTGTACGCAATTCAATCAGTGTTACGTCTACACGTTATGTTTTTCATTGCAGTACTCCTAGGCTTCATTTCCGTGTGCACGGCGGTGGGTGCCTGGCACTGGCTAACAGACCCGAACACATCAGCGGTCTCTTTCACTCAGAGCCTCTACAATCACCCCATATTCACACTGGCTAGCATTTTTCTAGGTAAGCCGAGACCCACGTCCGAACGACGTACGAAAAAGCAATCACGCTTGGGCAATTGAAACGGAATCCAAAATTTGATTTAATCGAATACTTTTTGCATGGAGGTAGTACGAGCACATTTGGTCCTGTTTACAGCTTGCAATCCGAATTGTCCGGAATGTGCTCGTACATTCCGGACAATCCGGACAAAGCAACTGAATGTGAATAATCCGGATAGTAAAATTAATTTAAAAAATACGATTTAAACATGGAACTAACGATGGTAAAAGAATAATTTCGGCATTGTGTGCAGTCATAACCCGTAGCTAACAAGTAATCTTAATTCAAAACGGGTTTTTTCTTTGTTTTTAATATTTTGTGTGACGCATTCAATGGTAATTCATTCAGAAAATCCCACTGACTGACAAGTTGTTTACTGTTTATTATGTTATGTCGTCCGAATCGCAAGGTGCGTGCGCGAGCTTGAAATACCTATTTCAAATGTGCATTAAAGGGATCTTCTCACTTTAGACGCTAAAAAGGCTATTTTCATGAATTTTTTTGATATGTTTATATTATAGATATCGATATAAAAGTTGTTACACTTATTAAATACACTTTTGAAATACATATATTTAAAAAAAATGTATATATGTAACCAGAACAAACATTAAACGCGTTTTTCTCGAAACAACGTTTTTCGACGGCTTGTTGATAAAATCTTCGAAACTACTGAACCGATCCTTATGAAATTTTAACCACATATTCTTTGAAGCTATAGCGTATATGAAGGATTTAAAAAAAATTATATGTACTATTTTTTTTGTTGCCAAAAACGATGGAAAAAACATTTTTTTTCGAAAAATGTCCGCCATTTTGTTATTGTAGCATACATAAAAAATGGTATAATATGCGTTATAGCCATTCACATACTAAATTGAAAACCGTTTGTTTTTTTTTTGTTTGGGATGATCCATATCCAAGACTTCATCAACAGTGCAGACCTACAATTTTTTAGGATATTTTTTCAACTACCATTTTCGTCTATAAATAGTCACGTAGATAAATCATTTAAAAAAAAAATCATTTCCAAAGTGTATTTATCAAGTGTAACCACTTGTATATCAATATCTATAATATAAACCTATCAAAAATTCATGAAAATAGCCTTTTTTAGCGTCTAAAGTGAAAAGACCCCTTAAGTTGATTTTAGACCTCACTCACTATAACGTTTAAGTATATTATTGTTTTTAGTTTTTGTCTCAGAGGAGAGAATGCTTAATTTCTAAATCTTAGAAGAAAGAAGTTTGATGTTTTTTATTTTGTTCGATATTTTGCAATCTTATTATTACTATAATAATTAATTAAAGTTTTAGAGGAAAGAGTTACCTAACTGTTTTCAATTATTCATATTTAATGGTAAATATTGGGTTTATTGACTTTAAATATTAACGATTTTTTTAGGCGAATTTTTGGAAAGTGCCAAATTTGCCTGAAAAATCGTCAGATTAATAATAACAAATGAACTATGCAATATAAAAAAAAATCCTACGTATTTCCATAGACAATGTATTTTTCAAGATATATTCAACATTTCAAGTGAATCGGTTGAAAATTGTGTGAGTTCTGTTTCCGGCCAACTTAAAAAAATGCAGTTTTAAGATAAACGCTGCACGGCCGCCATTTTGAAATTAATCGCTTCAAAAAAATTATTGTATACAGTCACTGATATATATGATAAACACCCTTTTTTGTAATCTCGATTTATTTTGTAGATTTTCTGAAAAAAAATCCCCAAAAAGCCTATTTTTTCGGCCTCTAGAGTGGCTTAACATCTTAATGTCACCCAGTAGCTACATAGTACAGTTGTGCTGTCGCTGAAAAATCCCGTAATCGGGAAAAACTAGAAGAAGGCTAATTTTTTAACAGGTGATTTTGTAGTGTCGCGGGTGCGTCCAAGTTTGCATAATCCAAGTTTGCATAAAAATCGGGGTGTAGGGTTTTTTTAGGGGATGTAAGGGGATGGGGGTGGATTAATGCCAAACTACAATCCCTACGAGGTCGGCGCCGTGAGACGAAATGTGCAGAAAAATCCAGGCTTTAGTTTTGTCCACAGCGCCGAAGTCGTGGAAGTTCATTTTGGGAGTGAAATAGTGGGGTGAAATTTTAAAAGATCATTTTTAATTCAATAACTCTTTAGAAAAAATTCGTACACTTTTTCTTCAAATGGGAACGTTGTAGCCCTTGAAAAGACGCGTCGATTAAGTATTTGATCATCAGTCTCCAATAATATCTTCACCCCCCAAAAAATGGTTAAAATACCCAAAAAACAAAATGCTTTATTGAATAACTCAAAAACTATCGGTTTTTCGGCTATGGTTAGAATGTACAAAATGTAGAGAATAATTTTCTTTATATTTTCGTTTCTATGGACCACCCTTGAATTTTGATTTTCCAACCACCCTCGGGGGTTGGAAATCCAAAATGAAATTTTGGGAAAACTATTGACCGCACGAATTCGGCGCTGTGGAAGAATTTGTAGCTTGAACCCTCAGCTACATTTTTGTCCACAGCGCCAAACTCGTGTCTCTTTATTTTCGGTCAATAGTTGTCCCGGATTTGCATTTTGAATTTTCAACCCCTGAGAGGGGTTCGAAAAAGCAACATTCAAGAGTGGTCCATAGGAACGAAAATACAGAGAAAATTATTTTCTACATTTCGTACATTTAAACCATCCCCGAAAAATCAATTGTTTTTCAGTTATTCCATAAACAATTTTTTTTTATACTTCAACAATACTTTTGGGGGTGAAGATATTTTCGGAGAGGGTTGATCAAATGCCCAATCAACGCGTCTTTTCAAGGGCTACAACGTTCCCATTTGAACAAAAATTGTATGAATTTTTCCTAAAGAGTTATCGAATGATAACTGATTTTTCAAAACTTCACCCCACTTTTTCACCCCCAAAATGAACTTCCACGACATCGGCGCTGTGGACAAAAATAAAGCCCAGAATTTTTGGAACATTTTGTTTCCCGGCGCCGTGGGGGTTGTAGTTTGGCATTAATCCATTCCTACCCCCTTTCAACCCTAAAAAACCCTACACCCCGATTTTTCGGCAAACTTGGATTTAGCATCCGCGGCGCCTACAAAATCACCGGCCAAAAAACTAGCCTTCTAATTTTTTCCGATTCCAATATACAGCACGACTGTACTAATAGTAAAAAGAGAAAAAAAAATTGGTTTAATTCTAATAAATATGAATAAAACTACTTTTTAACGGATTTCCTTTTTTTTTGTTTTCAATATTATCCGAATTATCCGAAAAATCCGGATTTTTCACTTCTATCCATATTATCCGAAAGCAAAAAATTAACGGATGCCCTAGTCCTAATAGCATTTCCTCCCCTCGCCATCGTGATAATTCCCAAAAAAAAAACTGATGAAGAATTTCGCCCGTGACGTTGCAGTTATACTCTTCATGATGGGTGTGCACAGACGTGTGATAGCGCCGAGCATAATAACGCAAAGGGCGAGAAAGGTCCTCGGGGATTTCAACATGAGCTGCGACGACACGGGGAAGCTGATACTCAAGCCAACGAGGCCGGCTCATCCCCACGAGACTTGAATCAAGTAACGCGGACCACCCGCCACCCTCCCGCCTCCCCAGGATCCGAGCAATCGTCCGCGGAGCCGCGTCCGAACGGTGGAGGGACCACCGAACGTTTTAGTTCGGAGCGTACAAGCGAAACAAACCGGAAACGAGACGCACGAGGCTCAATCGCGATAGCGCGTAAACGCAACGATTGAATGTGACGATCAATGCGAACTTTGCGCGTGTGTGCCTAAAATCGGACAGTCGACGATATCGCCGAAATGTTTTTCTCTCCCCAGCTCTCTGTAAACTTTATTTCTATTTTTTTTCCCGGACTGTTAGCGCCACTGGGGTAATTAGAGGCGAGGCGGCTCGCTCGATTTTCCCGCCAATTTGCGATAACCGGAAGTTCCCACGTGGTGCTCGATAGACGAATATCCGGGATTCACACGAGAGAGAATTCTTATTTTTTTCCCCGACAAAACGTTGTTACGGACAATCGGAGTCTCAAGATAAACGTTGGACTCGTTTTGTACTCGTAGGTGGATCGTTGCCGCGATGCAGATCATGTAAATACGCGTGTATATTAGGATGCGTCGGAAAAGAAAATTCGTTTCCGCTTCGAACAATATTCTTGGCTATGAAGAACGTTTGTACGAAATGTGAACTCTCTGACTCGTGTTCAAGAGAGTAGCGTTCGATTATTTTTTTCCCCATTTGATCCACATGGAGAATTCGCTCTTTACGTTCTTCATCCACTCAGCGTTCAATTAATATTCGTCAGATACAATTGGAGATTCGTAAAGCTGACGGCTTTGAAAAACCCTTTTTGCACATTTCATTATTTTACGCAATTGGCAGCTAATCGAGAAATGCGAACTTGTCGAAAATAAAACGAACCAATTTTTGAATAGCTGCAATGAGTGTGGGAATAATATTAAAATAAAGAAAAGGCTTTTTAAAGCTGTCAGGTTCAACAATTTTCAGCCGTATTTGTCAATTATTGAGTTGAGCTTGTTTGGGTTTCCGTGCAAATCGAATGGAGAAGAACACGACCGAGCTTAAATTTGAATTGTAACACTGAAATTTGAATTAGAAAGCTCAAAATTGGACAATAAAGCTTAGATTTGAATTAGAAAGCTCAAATTTGGACGATAAAGCTCAAATTTGAATTATTAAGTTCAAATTTGAATTACAAAGCTCGACTTTGAATTATAAAGCTCAAGCTTCAGTTTTACAGCTCCAATTTAAATTATGAAGCTCAAACTTCAATTATAAAGCTCAACTTTGAATTATAAAAGTCAACCTTGAACTATAAAACTCAAATTTGAATGACGAGGCTAAATTTTGAATTATAAAGCTCAAATCTGAATTATAAAGCGCAAAATTTGAATTATGAAGCTCAAATTTGAATTGTGAATCTCAAATTTGAATTATAAAGTTTAAATTTGATGTGAATTTTGTATGCTCAATATTATTGTTCGAAGAGCTAGCAGATGATTTTTTTCCGGCCCACCCTCATATTTAACTGTACATATATACCGGATGAGGCAACAACTATTAGCAGTAGTAATATTTTCTAACCTATCAGACTTAGGAGAAAACTTTTCCTACAAAAGTTGCGTCGTTCCAAGCGGGTCATCGAGCTTTTGGGAGCCTTCAAGGTCATCTCCAATTTTTATAATGGGACTATTTTTTTTTTTTTGGAATTTCATCAAGCAAGTGAAAGTAAGTTCGTACACCAAACTTCAAGACGATCGAGATTTAGTACAAAAATGAAATTTCAACGTTTTTAGCCTAGAATCAATTTAAAAAACGGTGCAAACACTCATTTCTATAAAAGATGCTCATTGATGGCCATCATTTTCAATGCACGCTTGCAATCTGATTTGCGTTGCGTGCATTGTTTTATCAATTACGTCAGTCTATTAACAGGCTCTAATTATTCTTCCTCGCATATCTTGCGCCCCAGGCGGCAAGTTTCTTTGTACACCATGTCTTTCCAAGTCCCGCATAAAAAAACTCCCCAATCAATGCGAATCAGATAGCGTACATCGGAAGTGGTGGCTGGAGTACGAGTTTGCTCCGTTCTTTTCACAGATTCCAATCTAAAAATATTGAAATTTCTGTATTTTCGATTTTTTATACAAAATCTCAATCATCTTGAAGCTTGGCAGGTAAGATTGTTACAAGATTTTTGACAAAATTCTGTAAAGATAGTGGTCCCATTTAAAAAATGGGACCTTCTAAGTCCCTTAATTTTCTAAGTTTCACTTTAAATGGGACCTTCTAAGCTAATTTTTTTAATGGGACTTCTAAGTCTCCGAAGCGTCGCCACCTGGATGAACCTCGTAGCCACTACTCGATAACTCCCTTGGGAATATGCAACTTTTGTAGAAAAAGTTTTCTCCCAAGTCTGATGGGTTCGAAAATACTTCTACCGTTAATAGTTGCTTCCCGGCGCGGTATGTACACATATGAGAAATATCGCTAATAAAATCCGTGTTCATCCTATTTTTTTCGACAGTACGTGTTTGGCGATATAATTTCTTCAGTAAAAAAATCGCCAGGACAAAAGCACCGAGAGGCGTCGTGATTACTGGAGTCAAAGGGTTTCAGATTGCGATTGATCTTTGCTTTCTTTTGGTCTTTCACGTTGAAAACATTTATTCGTCAGGTTACTTCGTACTTTGCACAATATCATGCTATATATAAGCGATACATAGCCTTTTTGTATATATAATTTTTCTTTTTATTTATTATTTATCATTAAATATTGGATGTACAGTTTGAATATTACTCGTGTCTCTTTCTCTCTATCTTTCTTTCACTGGCTTTTTTCCATTTCGTTCACCCGATCCAAACGAACATTTCCAATTTTCCTCTCAGTTCCGAAAATAAAAGAAAACGAATATAATATAATTGTCTCAAATGGAAGAGACCGTATGTACAGGGGGGGGGAATAACGATGTCCCGGCTAAAGTGTGCATCTCGTGTTCGACGTAACATCGTCGTTAAACAATTGATCGTTCGACCAGGGGAAATTGGAGAACAAAAAAAAAACGTCGTATACGATAAACGAATTCGGTCGATGCTGGCGCGCCAGTCGCGAAAGTCCGGAACTCCGCGGGTCTTACGTCGCGGATACTTTCGGCGCTTCGTCACGGCTAACACGGTCGGCCATCGAACTACCTGTGATCCTCAAACGTCTACTAATAATTACAATTTTCCTTACAAAACTCGAGTTCGCGACAGGATGTTGTTTTTTTTTCTTCGGTTTTCACATTTTTTATTTTTTTATGCGTGCGAGCCGTCGAAATATGCCCGCTGGCCGATTCTGTTTCGGGAGTAGCACCATCGTGTTTGATCGGAAACTAATGTGGCGAGTTTTAAGTTGATTTTGTTATGACTTTACGCAAAATTTGATTTTTATGCAAAACTTGAAATTGTATTAAAAAATTGCAATTTTATTCAAAATTTGAAATTTTATTCATAATTTGAATTTTTTTTCATAATTTGAAATTTTATTCATAATTTGAAATTTTATTCATAATTTCAAATTTTATTCATAATTTCAAATTTTATTCAAAAATTGAATTTTTTTTTCAAGATTCCAAGCTTCATTCGCAATTTGAAATTTTATTCAAAAATTGAATTTTAATGCAAAATTTGAAATTCAATGCAAAATTCGAAATACTATGACAAATTTGAAATGAAAAACAGTAAATGATTTTGAAAATACTATTTTCAGTAGAAATAGGAGTGGGAGTCTGTTCGACGCCATCTCCTTCGCTGACCTTCCGAAGCGATAGAATTTTTCGCATTCTCGGGATTCCAGCTGGCGCAAAATACCAAAGCGTTTACAAATGTAGATTCAAAACACTGGAGAAGTACCAAGGGCATTGAAAATCAATGTTTAAAAAAATAAATAACGAACAACTGCATTTTATTTTCATTTAAACTTAACAAAAGTGTTATTCGCAAAAAGATTTTTCGAAATATTTCGCAATAATTTTCGATACTTCTCTCAAACTTTGTATCTGCATCAACAAACGCTTCGGGTATTCGGCCCAGGTTCAATTTCCAGAAAAAAATGCTCACCACCTACTCTTTGAGTATTTTTGGAGCAACAAATTCTGAATTTTCAATGACGTTGAAGTTCAAATCATTGGAACGCAACGAAAATTAATTTTTTTTCGTTTTGCCAAAATACCCTTTTCTGCCAGATTTGGGCTTCAAAAATGACTCCGACGTTTTTCACGGTGTTCATAAAAAAATCACACCACCAATTGACAAGAAACATTTTCGTTTATAATGAAAACGAAGAAAAAAGGAATTAGCGTTGCATTCCAACGATGCAAACTTCAGCACGGTAGTTTTCAACAAAGTTCATCAATAATAAAAATCAACATCGAACTCGCCTTATCATTTCTTGGCCGACCACACGTGAGCCCTCAAAACCCGCGGGTCATTTATGTTGAAATTTGCCTCGTTGAAATGCAACGGAAATTATTTTTCATTTCCTCGTTCTCCATTTTGACTCTTACGCAAAATAGTTTTCAATCGAGTTAGGTTGTCGGTCTGTAATGCGGATCTTAAAAAAATTGCAACAAAAATAAAAGTCGTTGCCTTCCAACGCCGCAAACTTCAATACGACGGTCATTTTTCGTTCCAAGTGTTCTCGAGGTTCTGTGTCACGTTCGAGAATATTCTCTCCTTCATCCGTTCATCCGTAATTCCTCGCACGCGCATTAAGTCCGTACTCTAGCCTAAACGCCCATTTCCAAGGTTATTTTTCGGGAATCAAATTTAGAGAAACGGTTAAACCTGTGTTGGTATTTCGCAGTTACATATATCCATGTTTGAAGTAACATCTTAAACTTTTTACAAATCATTTTATTCGAAATTGTACACGATATTTGACGTTGCGCAGGTCATGTCATTTTTTTTATCGTCGGGCGTTTTAATTGCGTCAGTCCTCGTCATCTGACGGAAACGATTTTAAAAAAAATTATATTCTTTATTAATGTGTTTATCGTTCGGCCCTCCGATAAAAACCTCTAGGGAAAATTTACGAAATGGCGGCGTTTGAAAAGGAGCACTCTGATTTTTGCAATAAAATGTTCACTTCTCGCGGCCCGGAAAAACGGTAATTATGAAACAATAAAAAATATGGAGGGCCGAACGATAACCACATTCGTAAAGAATATAATTGTTAAAAAATCGTTTGTTTCAGACGACAAGAACGGGCGGAATCACAACGCCCGAAGATTTAAAAAAAATCGCGTCATGACCCGCGTGAAATGGTTTGAAAAAATTGAAGACGTTACTTCGAACACGTACTCCGTCGGCCAAAAGTTTCCAGACACTTCAGATAATTGCAAAACTTTCGATCACTGGATAATTTCCAAATAATGTTAGAACATTATAGTTCACTTAATTCATTATTTTACGAAGATATTATGAAGCTCTGTATAATTAATTATATTATTCTAATATAATTTTGCGATTATCCAAAGTAATCGAAAGTTTTGCAATTATCTGAAGTGTCCGGAAACTTTTATCCGGTAGTGTATAAGTACATAACTGTGAAACACCAACACTGTAGATTCAACGGTTCCTCGAAATTCAATTCCCAAAATATCGCCTCAAAAACGGGCGTTCACACTAAAATACGGCCTTAAAGTAGAATTCCGTTGTGACCTCTTGTGAGCATCAACCACAAATTGGTCTAGTACGTCTGATACGTGTTTTTTTCTATTTTTTTTTTTTTTTTCGTTACTTTGTGTTGGTGTTATTGGAAGATACGAAAGTAACGTGGATATCTGCCAGGCACCGCGAACTCGACGCTGTTCGCGGGCCTCAAACGAGGCCTACACGGTGTGCAATAAATCATATTAATTCTCTTCAAACAAATCGTGTAGTCGTTGCACCTTCGACGACAAAGTGTCTAACGGGAAGTCCCGATTGGGGTCGCGACTGCAGAAGAAGTCTTTGATCCGCACAGGGACGAAGGGAAAATCGATTCTTTCTTTTCATTTAAAAATAAAATGCGAAGCCTATAGGGAGGGATCCAATAGCTCGGGCGTTCTTCGAATCTCCTCGTTCGCGAACGTTGGCTTTTTTGCATTTTCTTCGGCAATTCTTTACATAAGTGACTTCCAAAAAATAAGCCTAACATTTTTTCCCCCCTGTTTTTTCACTTATAGGGTTATAAATTATGATATTCAGTCGGAGGAAGCTGACATTTTCCATTAACAATTTTTTTACCAGCGGAAAATCGTTAAAAATAATTTCGAATTTATCAAAAACCGAAACAAACCCAATATAGACGTCGAAATGTTCAGGAATAACCTATTTTATCACGTGTCTCCGCGAAATTCTAAATCCCATAACTTTTTATGGGGGGTAAATAACAATTTCCCCCAACGGAATTTAATCATTTATAACCCAATAAATGAGAAAATAGCAAAAAAAAAATCCCCGTATTTTTTTATTTATTGGGTTATAAATTGTGATATTCAGTCGGGGGAAGCTGACATTTTTCATTAACAATTTTTTGACGAGCAAAAGATGGTTAAAAATAATTTCGAATTTTTGCAAAAACCCAAACAAACTCAATATATCGAAATGTTCAAAAATGCACTATTTTATCACGTGTGTCCGCGAAATTCAAAACCCCATAACTTTTTATGGGGGGGGATTTCAGTTTTCCCCAACTGAATATAATCATTTATAACGCAATAAATGAGAAAATAGCAAAAAAATAATTTTTCCCCCTATTTTCTCATTTATTGGGTTATAAATGATGATATTCAGTGGGGGGAAGCTGACATTTTTCATTAACAATTTTTTCACGAGCGAAAAATGGTTAAAAATAATTTCGAATTTTTGCAAAAACCCAAACAAACCCAATATAAGCGTCGAAATGTTCAAAAATACACTATTTTATCACGTGTGTTCGCGAAATTCAAAACCCCATAACTTTTTATGAGGGGGGATTTCAGTTTTCCCCAACTGAATATAATCATTTATAACGCAATAAATGAGAAAATAGCAAAAAAATAATTTTTCCCCCTATTTTCTCATTTATTGGGTTATAAATGATGATATTCAGTGGGGGGAAGCTGACATTTTTCATTAACAATTTTTTCACGAATGAAAAATCGTTAAAAATAATTTCGAATTTTTGCAAAAACCCAAACAAACCCAATATAGGCGTCGAAATGCTCAAAAACACACTATTTTATCACGTGTGTTCGCGAAATTTAAAACCCCATAACTTTTTATGGGAGGGGGGTAGGGGGTTTCAGTTTTCCCCAACTGAATATAATCATTTATAACGCAATAATTGAGAAAATAGCAAAAAAATAATCTTAGGCTCATTTTTTGGAAGTAACTTATTTGAAGAATTACCCTTTCTTCAAATGATCACAATTTTTTGTTCAACAGGAAGTAATTTACGTACACACGCACACACGCACACACACACACGCACGCACACACACATACAGACGCGCATTCACACGCTGAGGAAGAACTTAAGGCTGAGAGCGCGCGAACTCAGTCTTGTTGTCTCCCAAATAAGACACGTATACCCATATATCTTCGTCACGCTACGATTTCCTCCGTTCTTCGACGTTTTTCCGTCTCTCATTTTGTCTTTCTCACTCGTTTCGCCCCAGTGTAAATCGCACACGTGACAATCCTCGAATCCGTCAAACGTTCTGGCGCAACTATATGTAAATTCGTGTCGCGGGGAAACCCGTAGCAAATTAAGAGCACAGTTGGACTTGTTCCTTATTTCGCGCTAGTGAAGAGAGAAGAGATCACCGGCGGACGGCAGGGGGGCGAGACCACCGGTCACGTCAGGTAGCTGCGTCAGATCCGGAAGATTCGAGATGTGAGACTTCACCTCTGATCTAACGGCGCAAACCTTTTTCAGCTTCTCCTTGTAATCCTGAAATTTCAAGGAGTTGCGTTATTGAAATGCTCGCAGAGTGATTTGTCGAACTGGAACGATACGGAAGTTTGCATCGTTGAAACGCAACGAAAATGCTTTTTAATTTTTTTTTAATTTCCTTATTTTCATTGTGCAGAATTTTTGTTTACATATTGAAGCTGAAAATCGCTAGTGAGGACTTTGAAAAACGTTCGAGTGATTTTGGAGGATTAAGGGGCTGTACCAGTGTGATACATTCAAAAAATCGATTTTTTTTGCCTTTTTCGACAGTTTATACTTTCAAGAATATCCTGTAAAAATTTAAAAGCCGTATGTCTATCATTTTATCTTTCAAAAATCGATAGTCAAATCTTTAAATGCGTTTTTCTCGAAATGAGATTTTCAAAATTTGCTGACATTGTAACTCAAAGAGCAATTATCCGATTGACTTGAAATTTGAACTGAGTACTCTTCAATATATTTACTCTACAATGACGTAGGATATTTTTGATTGGATGAAAATTGACGATTTGGCATTGAAAAAAAACGACCATTTTATAGGCAATAAAACAGACTTTTATTCATAACTACGCGATTTTGTTAGATTTTGATATTTTTCGAAAATTCTACGTCATGGTACAGGAAATACCTTCCAGTTTAACGACATTTTTTCCTTTTTCGGTTTCAGCTATTCAATCGGCCGGAATCATGTCAGCAGTGGAGGAACTTTTTTTTGGCGCCTTCGAAGGCAGTGGAGTCACTTGGATCTCAATATTTTTCTATGAAAAAATTATGTAATGTAGGTCAAACATAGCCAAATATATTTTTAATTTTCCGAAACATTTAATTGAGTACTTTTCTTCTGAAAAATTCCCGAAAATCGCCCACATTTTCAGCGTTCATACCAGTATAGCCCCTTAAGGGGCCAGACCACTTTAAAAATTTCAAAAAAATCGTAAGCAAGCAAGACTTGGAGAAATCGACGATGATGGGCAATCAGAAGGGATTTTGTACGGTTCAGGAATTTCCGATTGAGTTTAGGTAAGAGTTTTTCATAGTATAAACTTCAAACGCGTTTTTCTCGAAACAACGTTTTCAAAATCTAGCTCCATCGTATCTCTAAAACTAATAAAACGATTCTCTTGAAATTTGAACCACATATTGTAAACATGATTGGCAACAAGATGATCCTCGATGGTTTTAAAATTTTGATTTTTACTCTTTTTCTGCGAAAAACTGCGAAAAAAACGCATTTTTTTACCATTTTCGTTTTTCATCTGCCATTTTTTTATTTTTGATAAAACTTTATATCCGAGGGTCATTTTGTAGCTGGTGTCATACTGAATCTAATGGACTTTGATTTTTTTGTTTCAGACAAGCCGTTGCCGAGTTGTGATGGAGCTACCTAGCCCACCTATTTTTGAGGCGTTACATTAAACTATAGTTTTTGTACTTAAAAATGAATAAAAATGATTTTTTTTTTATGTATTCGAAGACTTTATTTATCAAGCCTAACAACTTTTATATATTTATATATTTTATAAAATCCTCAAAAAAAATCGCGAAAATATCCTTTTTTTCGTGGCTCCAAAGTGGACTAGGCCCTTAAACGCATTTTTCTCGAAACAGCTTTTTTCCAATTGGCGTAACAAATAACTTCAACAATTTTCACTCGATTTACTTTAAATTTTTAAGTTATGTTCCTAATTGCATTTCGCAGAAAAGTACGGAATTTCTGATTAATCGAAAACTTTTCATTTTATGAGCAGTTTTATACGAAATGTTTCACTGAAAATTCATTCAAATACCTACAACTTTTGAATAAAACAATATTTTTAAATTCCGTACGTACTTCTCTAAGCATTCTAATGTAGATTGACGAGAAATTTGTTTTTTGTTCTAGGTAAAAAATTGTGGATGCTAAATGTCACGCCGCGGAGCGCCTAAAAAAAGATAAAATAAAATATTAGTAGTCGGCCATTTTGTACATAGAAAAAAAATTCTAACAGCTTGATATTCATACTGAATAGACGTGTAATTAATTTGTATGAGTGAATCACTTTTTCATACGACAAAATTGTTAAATTCGCACATGATTTTATACCTTTTACTGTGGCCTAACCCCTTAATGTTTTTTGATTTCCTTATTTTCATCATCCAGAATTTTTGTTTACATATTGAAGCTGAAAATCGCTAATGAGGACTTTAAAAAACGTTTGAGTGATTCAGGAGGATTAACCCTCCTGTGAACACTGTGCCTTTGAAGGCACGGTTGAAATTTCAACTTTGACTTTCCCCGAAGTGAAGCTCTCCCACTTAAAAAAAACTAGGTGATAGTAGGAGAGGCACAAGCATCGCGGCGTCGGGATCCGCCAATCTGCCTATATCTGGCACCGGATGCAAGTCCTCTCCGTGCCATTGAGGCCCCAGTATTCACACGGAGTTGGTGTTTTCATAGCTAAGTACACATTATTTTTTCCATTTGTTTCGTCATTTTTATGTACTTTCCTGACTGAAATGAGATTTTCGTGTAATATTTTCCCTTTTCAATCGGTTTTCTGTTTTTTTTTTCACGACCAATTTCTGATTTTCTCGTTAATTTGTATTTCAATTCTAAGAGAAGCTTTATCTATGCTACCGAGTTTCCAAAAATGGCGGAAAGAATTGCGGAGCAGTTGGCATATTATCTACGACAGCGTCCGTCCAAAATATCCTACGACGTTGCATCCGAGAATGAAGACGATGGGCAGGAAATTGAAACCGAGGTATCAGACGAGCACAGTGCGGATGAGGATCCGGTCCTTGCTCCTCCAAGAGGCCAGCCGTATCATGATTCATTTATATTCTTACTGAATTTTGTATTTTTGATAATAAATACTCTTTGCCTTTCAATATTCCAGTTTCTGTATTTTTATTGCATGCATAAATCCTACGAAATATTCTCCACTTTCGGGTCTCAAAATAATTCAATAACTTCGCGAACCTCAATAACTGATTTTTTTCTTAAAAGTACATAATCTTAGGTGTAAAATCGTAAAAGTACTTTTTTGGTATCTTTATTTATTGCAAAGTTATGCATTTTTAACCAAACTCCTGTTTTTCCCACGATTTTATACAAATTTCAATTTTTATTGAAAAACCTATTCGACGTTTCACTTGACTGACTTTTGAATAATGTTCTAGAGACTGAGAAATGACCATGATTTTTTGACGATTTTTTTGAAGCCCGAAACTATTTGAGAAATGGGCCCCTTAAAGCCCCGGTGTTCACACCGAAGGTCTGAAAAACAAGTGTGCACACGGAGGGTTAAGGGGTCTTCTCACTTTAGACGCTATTTTCATGATTTTTTTTGATAGGTTTATATTATAGATATTGATATAAAAGTTGTTACACTTACAAGGAACATCCCTCCGGTGACACCCTTCGATTTTGTTGAAATTTGAATATGTTATAAAGCACCGAAAAGTAAGCGATACGTATTTTTTTATCGGCGGAAAAACGGTTTTGAGGGGTGAAACCACCCCTTAATATAGGGGTGGTTCACTCCTTACTTTTTTCTGCAATGTCACTATAGTGGATTTTTCATTGCTTCGGATTAGAAGAATTTTCGTTTTTGTTTCATTAAAATCGGTGGACTCCTTGTGTGTGAAACTGCTATATTACCCCTAGAGATGACTTTTTTCGAGGGGTGGTTTCACCCCTTAAAACCGTATTTCCGCCGATAAAAAAAAATACGTATCGCTTTCTTTTCGGTGTTCTATAACATATCCAAATTTCAACAAAATCGAAGGGTGTCACCTGAGAGATGTTCCTTGTTAATAAATACACTTTCGAATTATGTAAAAAAAAATCTTTTATTTATTCGAGTCACTATTTATAGACGAAAATGGTAGTTGAAAAAATGTCCTAAAAAATTGTAGGTCTGCGCTGTTGATGAAATGTCGGAGATGGATCATCCGAAACAAAAAAATCAAACGGTTCGATTCACTATGTCAATGGCTATAGCGCATATCATACGATTTTTTATATATGCAAAAATAACGCAAAGGACATTTTTCGAAAAAACGTGTTTTTTTCACCGTTTTTGGCAAAAAAAATAGTATATATCAACATTCAAAATTTTTTTTTTGATATGCGCTATAGCTATAGTTGTAAAGAATATGTGGTTACATTTTCATAAGGATCGGTTCAGTAGTTTCGGAGATTTTACCAACAAGCCGTCGAAAAACGCATTTAAAGTTTGTCTGGGTTACATAAATACATAAAAAAATGTAAGTCTTATTTTAGCATCCAAAGTGAGCAGACCCCTTCAGTTGCGTTCCAACGATGCAAACTTCAATATCAACGAATTGGGGGGACTCGCGGCTCGTTATTATCGTCATACGTCTGTGCCAATGTCTCTTCGATCCTTGTGTGATTTTACGATGTTACTTATACTTTTTACACTTTGCCATTTCCGGTTCCGCGGATGATTGGAGTCGACGTTTTCCCAATGCTAGTTGCATCGCATTCGCGGACGAGGGCACGGGGAAACTGTGCGCTGCCGTGTCGATAAGGGCGGCTACGTTTTTACCGAGTGGGCGGTTTTTATCGCAACGGGAATTCAATAAAGGGCTTCCGCGTAGGTGAAATTTTTGAAAATATCGCTTTTTGGCGGATTCTCGAAAGATAACATTTTAAAAATATTCGATGAAATTTTCAGGTCGATTAGCTCGGTATTGAGGGAGTTGCGGGCGTTTTCAGGTAGGTTACGCGAACAGGCGAACTTTAAGGGGGGAGCTCTTTAGGCGATGAAAACATTTGCTGATTTTTTTTTAACGGAAAGATTACCTCACCGTTCTTGAGACTTAGGGAAGGGTGAGGTGCCCAGTTATTGGCACTTTAAGGGGTTACCCCCACTTGCGATTTTGTAAAAATCGATTTTTTTATTGCATTTTTTTTTAAGTATAAGTATCTGAGAATATGTCCTGAAAATTTCAAGTCGATCCGAACAAAATTGACTGAGATATGAGCGTTGAAAGGGAAGAATCCGCGTTGAAAGAGCGTTGAGAGAGAAACTTTAAACGCGTTTTTCTCAAAATGGCATTTCTGAAGTCGGTGACCAAGATTACTCGAACACTAATGAACCGATCTTCTTGAAATTTTGCAGGCTTATTTAATACATAAAAATGTAGTCTTTAATCGTTCGATTTTTTTTTTCGAAAAAAATGGCCGTTTTATAGCCAAAAAACGGCCGTTTTTTTTTTCATTAAAATCGAACCATTAACTTTGACTGTCCGCCATTTTGTGAAAAATGAATATTTTTTAAAATCCTTCGATTAAAGACTAGTTTATACTTATATTTGACCAAATCCATCCGCATTTTTTTTTCCAGATGATCCACTTCGCCGCAATGTTGGTCACCGCAAACCGTGTATATAAAAACATTATTTCATTGACGGCCATTTGCCACTAAACAATGTAATATTTTTCAATAAAAAAATTACTGAAAGTTCTTCAAGATGTGTTCTTTAAGATGGTATATTGATCGATTAAAAAAGTTTTGTAGTTTTCTTTAAAAAAATTCATGAAAAAGGCCTTTTTTGCGCTACAAGTGGGGGTAACGCCTTAAGGACCACTGTGCAAGTACGAGGGAACTGTGTAAATAATTGGTGGGGTGCCAAAATAAGGTCACTTTACCCTATATTTTATTACTTTTGGCGGTTACATGGTATTTTTTTAAATTAATCTTTGAAAATGGCGGAGGTATGGCACGATCTTCTAAACTGCATTTTCAAAACTGACGTGGCGTATAGCTAAAAAAACTAATCTACCGATTCTGATGAAATTTGGTACACATTTTTCCAACCTCATTGTTGAAAATATAACCCTTAATGTTTTTGAAAGTTGAAGGCCTTATATACACTCGTGATGGTCGGAAAAATTGAACATTTTTTTATTGCACATTCTCTAAGTTGCAACATCTCAAGAATATTCTCACCAAATTTCATAAAGATCGGAGCATAAGATTCGCACTTATAGGTATTCCAACGTGATACGCTTGCCGAGCGGCAAGCGCAAACAGCCAGCAAAAGCGCAACAAGAGAAGGAAAAATGGCTCGTAGGCAGAATCGAATCAATGTTCTAGAGGCTGAAGAAGGATTACTGTATGGCCCTGGAATCGACGACTCCATGTTAGTATGAATAAATTAACTTTAAATGTAAAAGAAACATACTTGACTCTTAGATGCGATAATCTCAGAATCGTCCTTTTTGAGAAACACCTTTGCGGTGGTCATGATTACTGAAAAACTATTAATCCGATCCATACCAAATTTATACCACTTATTTATTATGATAATAGCTAGAGCCTGGACGAGGCCCTTGACTTTTGTTGAAAAAAAAATTTGTAACAAAAAAACCGACATTTTAGCACTTCAAAAAATGATTTTTTGTTAAAAAATAGTCTTTTTTTTTTTAATCGACATGTTTACGAATCCTTCGTCCTCACACGCAAGCCAATGCAATATACTAATGAAATCTTTTTCAAATTCTGATTTCAGATGAACCGTTGTCGAGTTATCATGTCCACCGCAACTGATGCTCAAAAGAAGGCGCTCCTGGAAGCCAGCTGGAGTTCCGCCATTTTGAAATATCTTTGAATAAAAAAATTGTACAAGTACATGGAAATATGTACTACTTAATGTTGTTCACAGTTTTTCAATAAACATTTGTTGTACCGTCGAAAAAAAAATCGAGAAAATCACGTCCCTTCGAGCGCTACAAGTGTATATAAGGCCTTAAAACAAAAGTATCTTATTATTGAAAAATGTAGCCGTTCTTTTCTCGAAAGCTTGATTTTTTGTTTCAAAACGTACCATTTCATTGATTTGCAACATTTCTCACTGTTTCTTGGTTCATATTCTGCGTATGAGTGTTAATGAAAGAAAAATTTTCGTTGGTTTTTTTTCAGATTAATCCCGCCGAAGCTACGTGTCACGTTGTCTGACAACATCCGCCGCAACCCGGTTAGGAGACCGTGCCATAACTCCGCCATTTTTAAAGATTAATAATAAAAAAAACCACGTAACAGCCAAAAGGTAATAAAACATACCTCAAGTCTAAAAAATAGTGAAGAAATCTTTCCTTTATAAAAAAAATCATGAAAATAGGCACTTTTTTCCTCGCCTAAAGGTATCTCCCCCTTAAAAACATTTTTCTCAAAATGACTTTTGAAAAATCGGTGACTACTTTATCTGAAAAATCACTGCACTCATCAACTTCAAATTTCTCATACCAAAAAGCAGTGTTTGAACGAAGGAATTTTTTTTTTCGATGCCAATTTTTCATTAACGAAAGTAGAGGGTTTTTTTAAACCGAAACTCGATACTCTGCCTTTGGAATGCGGCCATTTTTTCAAAAATCAATATTTTTTAAAATCATACATTCAAGCACTAGATAATTACATGCAAAAAATAAATGCGTTCGATTGTTTTGATTTTGGATTAAATTGCGAACGATACTTAAAACAATACTCTTCACTATAAACAAAACAAAGATCGACACCCTGCGCACGTTTTTCCAAAACAAATATGGGGTTGAAGTTTGCATCGTTGGCATGCAACGAAGTCTTCAATTTCTCGTTTTTATTATTATCCAGAATCATATTTTGCAGATTTAGTTTTTAGATCGTTAAGGGGAGGGTAGGGGTTTCAGCGTGAAAAAAAAACACTTTTTTGCAAATTTTTTTTCATCTATATGGAAAGAGTAAATTTATTGAAACCTCTTGTACATTGTTAAGTGTCATTTCAAGAACATTCCGTGAAATTTGTACGCGAAAATATCCACAAACAAGCCGGTGCCGCGTTTTTCTCGAAACCACTTTTTCAAAGTCCGTGTTCACTGCCATTTGAAAACTACATGACCGATTTATTTCAAACTTGGTACACACTTTCTACATATAAAATACCTCCCCCCAACGGTTAGTTTGAGATTTTTTTTACATTGAGGGGGTTTTCCAGCCCCAAAATGGCGGAATTTTTCGTGTAAAATAGCACTTTTCACTTTACATGAAGACCAAAAATTTCGAAATGAAAAAAAAAATTATCAAAGACCGTTGGGGGGAGGATTTGATGATACTTTGACTAAATTTGAATGGTACTTGATATCAGATAATTTCTAGCTGAGATACAGTGAACACCGCAAATCGTGTTTTTCCAAAGGCGTCCTTGGGAAAGCTTCGTCACCGGCTTGTGGATATTTTCGCGTACAAATTTCACGGAATGTTCTTGAAATGACACTTAACAATGTACAAAAGGTTTCAATAAATTTACTCTATCCATATAGATGAAAAAAATTCGCAAAAAAGTGTTTTTTTTTTTTAACGCTGAAACCCCTACCCTCCCGTTAAATAAGGATCTTAAAAGATGTTTGCATGATTTTCGTAGCCCAAATCTGCCGTTGGAAATTTGGGAAATAAAAACAAAAATTTTCGTTGGATTTCGACCATGCAAATTTCAAAAGGCCGTGGAAAAATTCACGAAAAATACGCTTTTTTTTCGGCCACGAGTTAAGTGTAACCCGTAAAATTGCCGATCGTTCGGTAGTCGGTGCGCAAGCCGGTGCGCAGGTGAGCAGTCACCTCAGGCCAACGATGCTTGACACGGAAGATTGCTGAAGCCCGACAGCGCGTTCACTATCATCGGTCATTCGCTATCATTCTTATTATCTCACAATCCTAGCGCTTCGTTATTATTATAACATAATCTACACCCTCGATTCTCAACTACCATATCCGTTTTTTATCTTCATATTTATTTAGTGCGAAACGATGTGAATTTTCGGCTCAGCGGAGAGCTGCTTCATAATTTTGTTTCGGTTCAAATCAGACGGTGTACTTAGCAAGCCGTAGTCTATTTATTGTACTCAAAAGTGGCAAAGGGTTACAAAAATTGGAACACGTTATCGTCGTGGGGTAGGAGGGTTGAGGGTTAAAGGGTAAAACGGCGGTAGAGCGCATCAAATTACTCGTGCAAATGTAGTGGCGAATAAAAACGCAATCACTTCAATGGTCTACATCTACCTAGGTGGGTAAAAAATCGCATTTTCCAAAAATATTTTTCTTCGACAGTATCATCTTTAAGCTACATTCCCTGAATATGTCATTGAAATATTCTAAAAATTAAATGAGTTACAGCTTTTAACAGTCGGCTGGTCGAGCGGTAGCAGCACCATACTTCAAACTTTAAGGGATAATCACAGTGTAAAAGTGTCAAAAAATCGATTTATTTTTGCATTATCCGATAATATAGATGGTTGTAAACATGGACCTGGCATCGGCCGATTGATCGTAAGTAGACAATTTATATGAAAAATCCGCACTCGAAACTTTAAGGGGCTATACCAGTGTGACACTTTTAAAAAAACGATTTTTTTTGCCCTTTTCGACAGTTTGTACTTTCAAGAATATCCTGTAAAAATTTCAAGACCGTATCTCTATTATTTTATCTTGCAAAAATCGCTAGTTTAAGGGGGGATTGTCTTTTTTTTTCGCAAAATTTACCGCTTTTTGGGAATTTTTTTGTGAAGAAAGTATACAACGGAAAACTTGTGAAACTTGGCATATAGTTTTATTGATCTGTTTACTACATACAAAAATTTTTTTAAACAATTTCATCAAAAAATCCGCCTCCCACCCCCCTCGACGCGCGATGGTCCTTTTTTGATGGTGTGCACGATTTCTCAAAAACTATTCAACCGATTGCCTTCAAATTTGGACAGAATGCTCAGCTGACATCCTTTTATCGTTTGATGAAGCAAAAAAGCAATACGTTTAATAGTTTTTTATTTATAACAAAAAATCGATCAATTTTTTTCGAAAAATCGATACTTCAAGTTCAAAACGTCACCAAATCGTCCATTTTTTTTCCCTTCATCGAACGATAGCTATATGTGTCTAAAGTAAAATGCTTTTTGGGTTTTTGTTGCAGGATGAACGTGAAGGCTGTAATCGTGCACACCATCAAAAAAGGACCATCGCGCGTCGAGGGGGGTGGGAGGCGGATTTTTTGATGAAATTGTTTAAAAATTTTTTTGTATGTAGTAAACAGATCAATAAAACTATATGCCAAGTTTCACAAGCTTTCCGTTGTATACTTTCTTCACAAAAAAATTCCCAAAAAGCGGTAAATTTTGCGAAAAAAAAGACAATCCCCCCTTAATCTTTAAAGGCGTTTTTCTCAAAATGAGATTTTTCAAATTTGCTGACATCGTAACTCAAAGAGCAATTATCCGATTGACTTGAAATTTGAACTGAGTACTCTTGAATATATGTACTCTACAGTGACGTAGGATATTTTTGATTGGATGAAAATTGACGATTTGGCATTGAAAAAAAACGACCATTTTCTAGGCAAGAAAACAGACTTTTTTTTCATAACTACGCCATTTTGTTAGATTTTGATATTTTTCGAAAATCCTACGTCATTGTACAGGAAATACCTTCCAGTTTAACGACATTTTTTCCGTTTTCGGATTCAGCTACTCAATCGGCCGGAATCATGTCACCAGTGGAGGAACTTTTTTTTGGCGCCTCCGAAGGCAGCGCATAAGTCGGTTGGATCTCAATATTTTTCTATGAAAAAATTATGTAATATAGGTCAAATATAGCCAAGTATATTCTTAATTTTCCGATACATTTAATTGGGTACTCCTCTTCCAAAAAATTCCCGAAAATCACCCAAATTTTCAGCGTTCACACTGGTATAGCCTCTTAAACGCGTTTGTTTCGAAACGTCGTTTCTCAAAACGGGCTACACTCTCAAAGGAAGAGTATTCAAGCTACCGTCTCAAATTTTGACACAACATTTTTCGCGCCATTCTATATTTTGCTATGGAAGCTTTTATTTTTTTTATCTTCATATTTTTTTTAACGAAAAACTAAAAAAATAGGCTAAATCCGATACTTTTTTTTTCAAACCACCGCCATTTTGTCAATTTTCATTTTTTAAACCTCGATAGCAAGATAGCGGTATTCATACTGATGAATAATCTTCTTAAAAATTTTGGTTCAGATAATATTTACAGCCACAACCGTGTACACCGGGAGGCCTCCTTTTTTCGAAGACATTTTCGCCCGTTAAAAATAACGTCAAAGAATAAAAATAAACGTTAAAAAAATTATTGTCTGTTCTTAATGAGTGCTTTGATTTGACATTAAAAAATCGGACTGATTGGCGTATTTTAACCATCGAAAAAAAAAATCGCGCAAATCAGCTATTTTTCGACCCGTTACACTGTGATGATCCCTTGAACCTGTTTCTCTCGAGTCAAAGTCGGTAGACATGATATCTCGAGAACCACTTGACGGATTACTTCCAAATTTACAGGAGATACGATGACAAACATTTAAGGGCTTACGTGGGTTTGAAAATTTCAAAAAATCAAGCCAGGAATAATAGTATGCCCTGGACATCGTAGCTGCAGCAGGATCTTTGCTTTATGGAGCTGGAAACGACGATTCTATGTTAGTTTAAAAAAAAAACTTAAAACTTCAATCGCATTTTTCTCAAAACACTATTTTTGAAGTCGGTGAACACGATTTCTCAAAAACAAATGCACCGATCTTAGTGAAATTTTGCACACTCCTTCAAAATAGCATTGACTAGTGATTGAACAGAGGTTTTTTTTCGATTACAACTAATTTTACAAGGCTATGCGTAGTGTAAATTTTACCAAAAACTGAACTATTTTGCATACAACTCTACAAAAAGTCAAATTTCAATTTTTTTAAAAATCCTTCGTTCAATCACGAGCTATACTTATCGACCAACAGAAAAAAATGGTTTTTCAATTTCAGATAAAGCTATCATGAGTTATTCTGACCACCACGAGGACACTTTTTTTCAAGGGGTCTCCGGAACCAGGTCCCACCGGCGGAATTTCCCAAATTTTTGGATGAAATTTTTTTTAATATTGTTGAAATGTTGCTCTTTTATTTGCTTAACATTTTCAAAAAAAAATCAATATACTATATTTTTTTAAGAGAGAAAATATGCTTTTTTGGCTTCGAAACCCACGTAACTCCTTCAAGATCGTTGACGATCTCACTTTTTTTTAATCGATCTTCATTCTTTCTAAGTTACGTAAAAAAGACGACTTTTTTCATAGATTTTCCATGCTCGAATTTCAATTTGTCGCCACGTTGTAAAAAACATGATTTCAAACTCGTATTTATTGTTAACTTGAATAACCCGTGTGGTTTTTAGATTTCGGATGAACCGTTTAAGGGGGCGGGGGTTAGGTATTCAAATTTTTCTTTTTGCATTTTTATTTTATTTTTTTAAATGAATGCATATCTCAAGAATATTGTGTCAAAATTTCAAGTCGATCGGAGCAAAATTGACGAAGTTATGAGTATTTGAGCGTCCGTTGCTCCGGGCCGGGTTTTCGAGTTGACGAGTTGCGAATTAGTAGAGCAGAGGAGCAAGCGGCGCACGGCAGTAAAGTAGGAAGAGTTTTGCGTAGACAAATGCAAAAAGATGCTCTAGATCATGTTGATGGAAGCTTTTTGCTCTACGGACCTGGCATCGACGACTCTGCGTGAGTATAAGAAAATTATCGAGTTTTATTTTGAATTTTTCAGTGTGCAAAACTTTAAAGCGTTTTTCTGAAACTTGTCATGTTTGAAGTCCGTGTACGCCATAACTCAAGATCTACTGGACCAATCGTTTTGAAATTTTGCACAGTACTTCACATAATTCAACAGGTATTGTCGGGAGCTTTTTTGTTTTTTTTTTTAAATAATGATTAATTTTACAACAACAAATTAACCGATTTTTTCTGCGAAAATCGGTTTGTTGGCTCCCAAGTGCGACGAAAAATTGAAAAATCGAAAAAAAATCCTCCCGTGGTTACCTCGAGAAACATCTCCTTTAACAAATGCATTTTGATTTTTTGTTTCAGATGATTCTGTTGCGAGTTATGATGTACAACGCAAAACTACTTTTTTTCGAGGCGCCTCCGGAGATTCACTGTCACTCGCTCAATTTTCAATATTTTGCAATGAAAATTTAGGAAAGTATTGTTCAAATGTTGCATTATTATATGAAAATTGACTGAATAAACTAACAAAAAAATCTGTAGCGCCAAAAAAATTCTTAAAAACATGCCTTTTTTTCACCGAATTAACCTTACCCCGCCCTTAAGGAGGTACGGTGATGACCATGCCAGTAAACTTAGAGTCTATTTCACGCCGCAATACCGCCACGTTTTAGATATATGTATATGGCCTATTTTTCGAGAAATATTTTTTAAGTATTGACTTTCGAGTTTCCTATTATTTTTATAATATGGAAACAACCTTAATAAACAACCGCCCGGCTTATTATTTTTTGTAGCCGGTTAACATGAAGAATGAAAATACTGTGAAAGTTTATCAAAAGAGTAACGGGATTGTACCTGAAGTCCAGTTCAGAGACAAATGTAGATTCTGACGGACAAGAATTAGAACATGAAAAGATAATATTGCGATTGCAAACAAAAAACGTCGCGTTGAAGTTAACCTCAATGTCCAATGTCCAATCTGTCCAAAGTCAAAACATATTTCATCGATTGTTATGTTATTTTTCCCTTTCCCAATTTTCACAATATTTGCAGGTATAAAAAGGAACGTTTATTTTATATGACGGTTCTCCCATGCTGAATTTATATATAGATGCGTTGTATAGGTACATGTCGCCAGAAAAATTGAGATGCCTTTGCTGTACGTAAAAGAACTTCAAGTAAATATCGACGAAAGGCCCTTTATAATCCATTAAAAAAATGTACGGCTTCGCACAATCATATTTTTAAATCGCGTTGAAAATATCCGATAGACGAATCAAATTTGCGCGGGTATCCGGCGTTGCCACACGTCGAGCAAGACGGCTGCTGTTACGTCACGAGAAGACTCGCTCTTCGAAAAATTCGGTTTTTGCGACTTTATTTCTAAATTTATTGCTTATTTCTGCGGTGAGCTTTCCAATTCAACGTGCTTTATCGGTCACAAAGATTCAACGAACGCAACCATCAGTTTTTTTTACGTGTTTCTTGGCTCCAAGTAGCACAAGAAAATCGATATATGAGAGGACAGGCACATTTTGTCGTCTACGTGTGACTGATTCACCAACTTTAACAATTAATAACTCGAAAAGTGTACGGTAAATCTCGTGGAAACTCCGCATGCGCATGGACGAAGGTCTCGACAATGCTAAAAAAAAATCGGGCTTTTATCTTGAACTCGCTCCAATCACCGTACCTCCTTAAGCTGATGTCCACCGCCAAACGTCGCAAAAAAAATTTCATCATCTGCCTGCGGCCATGTTTTTCTGTATTTTTTGGTGTTTTTTTCAAAGGCCCTAAATATCCGTATCTTTGCGTTAAAAAATGCATTTCTTCTCCCGTTTCTTCCAGTCGTTTCCCAGAAGAAATTTCGTAATTTGGCCATGCTTTCGGGCCTCTAGGTAAATGTATCCCAAAAAAAACTCAATGCGTCGTTTATCGAACGATAACGATATTAAAGCTTGTATCGTTGGAGGGCAACGAAAACATCATAGCCTGATTGTTAATTGATCGCTCGAGCTACGAAAATCTCCCCTTAGTTTTTTCCGATCCTCACGAAAGATCTACATCCTAAAATTGCCAAATTGCAAATTGTGGATACCAACGAAAATGAAGAAATCGAAAGAATAAATAATTCTCGTTGCCCTCCAACGACGCAAACTTCACCATCGCAAACAATAACACTCTCCAACGACAATTATCAACATCTAACCTGTACCGCCTAAAAAGCACAGCGAGCAGTACGTAAATAAAACCAAACAAGTCAATCGCGCGTTCATCTCACATTCGTCAAAACGCGAATTATTTCACAGTGACGGCAACAATTTTGTTCGAAAGTACTCGGTAAATTCTACTTCCACGAATTATTCCCGACTTTTCGAATCAAAGATTTGGAAGATAGCCGGGGCTTCGCGGGCACGGCGAAATAACGATTTTTCCAAGCGATCGCGGAGGTCCAAGAATGGCGATTTACCTCGAGGGTCGTTTGGGCCTGTTGCAGCAGTTGTCTCTGGGCCAGGGTGTAGTCCCTGAGCATGGTGAGGAGCCTTCGCCGATCTTCCATTTCGCCCTGGAGCCTTCCGTTGTAATCGGCCAATAACGCCGCCGCCTCGTTCACGGCGATGCTCAACTGATCAGCGGCCGCTCGGTCCGCGAGATTCGCGAGTAACGAGACCTCCGAGACTTCCGGTGGCAAGGACGCTATGCGCTCGCGCACCGCCGCGTCCGACGAGGCCGTATTTTCCAGATCCTGCAAACGTCAAACTAACCGTTATAAAAAAGGAAAACCAGTTACAACTTCGTGACAATTCCCAACGAAATACAAAAATCTTCGCGATGGAACGAACAATTCGAATGTTTAATGCCACAGTAACGGGTATAAAATCATGTGCGAATTTAACATTTTTTTTTTCGTATGAAAAAGTGATTTACTCGTAAAATTAATTACACATCTGTTTAGTATGAATATCAAGCTGCTAGAAAATATATGGGGCATTCCATACCAATTCGACCTGGGTCTGACCCTCGACCCCTCAAATCTGGTTCCCGATTTTTCCTATCATTACTCTCACTCTATCAAGCAATTACAATTTTTTTCAGTTTTTTCAAAATAAATTTGAGCGCGTCATGAATTTTTGAATTTTTTTTTTAACACCTCGATGGCCGTAATCGAAAAATCTGAAAAAATTCCCAAAAATACAGTGTCAGATATAAAAAATGTTGGTGTAAAATTCATAATGTCTGAGCTTTTGCTTCAACCCGTTTTTTAGCTTTTTGAGCAAAAAAAATGAAAAAAAATAAGAAGCAGAGGTCAATTTACTGTAGACTGTTTCTCGAAATTTTGTATGCATAATACCAGATTTTTTAAAAAATTTCTCCGATTTTTCTAAAGTATATTTCGAAATTTTCGATTTTTTTTATCATGGTTGACGAAAACCCTAATTAGGGGTTGAAGCAAAAGCCCAGACATTATGAATTTTACACCAACATTTTTTATATCTGGCACTGTATTTTTGGGAATTTTTTCAGTTTTCTCGATTACGGCCATCGAGGTGTTCAAAAAAAAATTCAAAAATTCATGACGCGCTCAAATTTATTTTGAAAAATTTGAAAAAAATTGTTATTGCTAGAGTGAGAGTAATCATAGGAAAAATCGGGAATCAGATTTCAGGGGTCGAGGGTCAGACCCAGGTCGAATTGGTATGGAATGCCCCATATATATATATATATATATATATATATATATATATATATATATATATATATATATATATTTCGATGTATAAAATGGCCGACTACTCGAAACTTCTCAAAACAGCTTTTTTCCAATTGGCGTGACAAATAACTTCAACAATTTTCACTCGATTTACTTCAAATTTAAAAGTTACGTTCCTAATTGCATTTCGCAGAGAAGTACGTACGGAATTTCTGATTAATCAAAAACTTTTCATTTTATGAGCAGTTATGACGAAATTTTTCACTGAAAATTCATTTCTTGAGTTCAAATACCTACAGCTTTTGAATAAAACAATATTTTTCAAATTCCGTACGTACTTCTCTAGGTATTCTAATGTTGATCGACGAGAATTTTTGTTTTTTGTTCTAGGTAAAAAATTGTGGCTGCTAAAGTCACGCCGCGGAGCGCCTAAAAAAAGAAAACAAGAAAATATTAATAGTCGGCCATTTCGTACATCGAAAATATATATATATATATATATATATATATATATATATATATATATATATATATATATATATATATATATATATATATATATATTCTAACAGCTTGATATTCATACTAAGTAGATATGTAATTAATTTTACGAGTGAATCACTTTTTCATACGAAAAAATATTGTTAAATTCGCACATGATGTTATACCCGTTACTGTGGCCTACCCCCTTAAGGGCTTGCATCGTTGAAACGCATCGATAATTCATTTCCTTGAATCGCTCGATACTTTTTTTGACAGGCTGCAAAAACGAGTCGTTTTTCGTCACACTCGCGATCCACTGACAGGGTGTCTAATTTTGACCAGAACTGAAATTGCATGACATTTGAGGATTTTTAAGGCAAGGAATGGGGATTTTTTTCATGACTCTTAGTATGACTTTCTGGCATAGAAGTACACTTAATGATTCTACAGTGCGACCGATTTTCTAAATTTTGAGATTTTTATTTTGCTCTTTCAAACAGATGTGTGTTGTATGCAAATAAAAAGTATACGGAATAAACGAAAAGTCACCAAACTGTACAATTCCATATGTAGTAAAAAATGTGAGACAAACATAATTTCAAGATTGCTGTAAAGAAATATATTTTGGGAACATCTAGAAAAATATTACATACATTTAAGAACTTTGAGTAATATCATCTAGTCGCTTTACACGAATAACAAAGAAAAACTAATATGTTGAGATAACGCATCATTTTCTTTTACTTTCGTCTATTTTATTTTCTATCGATTCGATATTCGCGTCTCTATCGACAAGTGCCACAAAGTTAGTTCATATTGAATATAGACTCAACGATAATTTAGTAGGGTGTAGTAATTCAGGTAGACTGGTAATTTTTCATGGCATTTCATGACTTTTTTAGGGTCGAGTGTAATTTCATGACATTTAAGATTTTTCATGACTTTTCAGGTCGGTAGACACCCTGACTGAAGATCATCGATAACGAGGATGGGGGGCCGGCTTAAAATTCCGAACTTTGAATGATGAGAACACTCAAAACTCCAAAAATATACTACCCCGAAAGAATTTTACGCGAAAGTCCAAAACTCCGAAAATCCGAACACCGTCAAAATAATTCCGCTATGGAAGTTTTAAAAGTTTCAAAATTTTCAATAAATCGACGAATTATTTCAAGAATTTTTTTTTATCAAGAAGTGATTTTACGTCAATTTTGAAATTTGTCTAGACACTGTTATACGTTCTACATCACTAGTAATTCCGGAACATTAAAATTAGGAATTTTAAATCATCGGCGCATTCAAAGTTCGGAACTTCAGCCCGTCCCTCATGTCAAGATCATGCCAGCGAAAGTCTACACGGTTGACTGTAAATGATTTAGAACGTATAACATTGTCTAGCCAAATTGCAAAATTGACGCAAAATAACTTCTTAATAAAAAAAATTCTTTAAATAATTCGTCGATTTATTGAAAATTTTGAAATTTTTGAAACTTCCATAGCCGAATTATTTTGACGGTGTTAAGATTTTCGGAGTTTTGGTCTTTTGTGTAATATTCTTTCGAAGTTTTGAGCGTTCTGACCATTTAAGTTGCGGAATTTCGACCCGGCCCCATCTTGAATTTCGGAACATTAAAATTCGGAATTTCAACTCGGGGCCGAGTTGGATGGATAACGTGGTTGCTACGCATCATTGACTCAGAAATTACCTAACTTTCCCAGGTTTTCCACACACGTTTTGCAAATTTTCCAGGCCGATTGGAGTCAAATAGAGAACATAATTTTTTTAAGATACAACATACACAAATGTTGGGTGTAGTCCCGAAATGGACCTACCTCCGATTGATCAGAATTTCGCTTACTCGAATATTTTAACTCGCTGATTTCGAATATCATAGTGAAAAGACCCGCAAATTTGATTTTCAGAGTCGAAACTCACAAAAACTGATTTATTAAAAGGTTTTTCTACTTTATCTTGATAAATGTTGATCTTTGAGAAAAATGTATCCGACAAAAATTGTAGCCTATAAAAAGATTGATCTTTTATGTTTCATACCATTTTTGTCTAAGACCATTCTGTTTTGAGAAAAATGGGATTATGCTCCAACAAGCATATTTTGCTAAACTCCATTGGTTTCGATATTATCTACTTGCGCACTTTACCACGGGAAGGTTGGAGCTTGTTTGGGTTTGTTTGTTGTTTAGCTTTGTGTATTGTATGTTGACAAAAATTTGAGGTCAATATTTGTTCCCCCTTTTTCACCATCCAATTTTCTTAAAAAAAAAAAAAAAAAATTGTCGCGCAAGCTGCGAGCGGTCAAGAAAGTTTTAGAGGTCGCTCGAGCCTCCCATAACTTTTAAATTAAGCTCGCGAAAGCTGTAGCCAGCCAATGAATATTTAGTGGTCGCTCAAAAACTTCGAAATTTCCAATTTTCGCCATTTTTTTTGCTCTTCTCACTCATAAATTTGACGTTTTGTAAAATTTGCAAAACAATTAATCGTTTTTCTTTAGAAACAGATTTTTCAAATTTACCCCACACTACTAACCCAAGAATCATAATCTTTGTTCTCATAAAATAATTCTTCAAAGCTCTTGTCCGTAAACGAAATTATACTTTTTATCGGGTTAGAAGTATGAGGCAAATAAAAAAAATCCGTTTCTAAAGAAAAAAAAGGATTAATTGTTCCAAATTTTAGTGTTAAAGTTATGAGTGGGAAGAGAAAAAAAATTCGCGACAATTGGAAATTTCGAAGCTCTTCAGCAACCACTAAATATTCATTGACCGGCTAGAGCTTTCGGAAGCTTAATTTAAAAATTATAAAGCGTCAAATTAATGAGTGAAAAGTGAACGGAAAAAAAATCGATTTTTTAATGAAAATTTGAATTTTTCGGAGCTTTGAGCGACCTCTAAATATTTTTTTACCGCTCGCAGCTTTCGCGATAATTTTTTTTTTTTCATTAAAGATCATCGGATGGTGAGAAAAAGGAAAAAAAATAGAGCGCCAATTTGTGTCACCCTAGTGTATAGTGTTAAAGATCAGACTGCAACCTTCCCGCGGTAAAGTGCGTAAGTAGATAATATCGAAACCAATGGAGTTTAGGAAAATGTACTACTTGGACCATTATACCACTTTTCTCAAAACAGATTGGTTTCAGACAAAACTTGTATACAACATAAAATATCAATCTTTTCATAGGCTACAACTTTTGCAGGAAACATTTTTCTCTAAGATCAACATTTATAACAACAAAATCGAAAAACTCAAAAAAATGTTTTTGTCAGTTTTTACCTTGAAAATCAATTTTGCGAGTCTTTCCACTATGATATTCGTCATCAGCGAGTAAAATTACACGGGTACACAAAATTCCAAATTAATCGGAGGTATGTCCTTTTCCCAACTGTATCCCAAATGTTAAATATTGAAATACTTTATTTTTTTTCTAACTGAAATCCGAAGAATAATGTAAACACTGTAAAGCAAAAAAGAAATGCATTAAACGCAAACACAGAACCTGTTCTTTATTATAAACAGAAATTTTTATGTCTGCGCCGATAAATGAAAAGTAAATATAAACACTTACAATAATAATTGGAAGTGTATCGACAGATCAAATGCAAATGTATCGAGCTTGAGCGTAAATTACTTGTTAGTTTTTTATATTTTCAATGTTTGGCACTGACAACTTTTTTTTGCATATAATAACAAACAATATAAATATTAAGACCTCCGGTTATTATATATTGTATATTAAAAATATACAAGAATATTTATTTCTTAACTTTTCAGTTTTTTCTTGTTCAAGTCTGTATCATTTTCGCAATTCTGGCGAAACGAAAATTACGGAAAAATTTGCAAAAATGTCCAAATTTCCCTGATTATTCCACGAGGAAAGAAATTCCCCGAGTTTACCCTGTTTTCCATATGCGTAACAGCCACGAATAAATAAGAGAGAATTCTCGTTCCAACGAACTCCAGCACCGTGGAATGTGACCGGTGACGTCGCACAGTCAACTTTGTGGATTCGATTACTGTATCGGATAATTATCAACAAGTGGCGCTCATTGCCGGAGTGCGTCCAGGATTCTTCATCCCCATTAACCATCAAGTACGGCTCAAAGACACTGCAAAAACTAACACGAGGTGCAACATCACCATTGACCTTGAAAAAGACTCCAATCGATTTGTCGGGCGTGCAAAAAGCCTCTACTCCAATTGTGCTTGGCTTTACTCGAGACCGAGCGCAAAGTTGCTCCAGTGGGCTTGTTCAGACCCAAACCCAGACACAATGAAAGACGATCAGGCGTTGGGATTTCTATGCCTCTCATAGAAAGCCTCCCAAACGTATTTCGATTTTGGGAGGTCGAAATCAACGGATGTACGAGAAAAGGTCTCCAAAGTCTAAAATGATTCTCCGTCGTATTCTTTAGTTTTTTTTATTATTAAAACAAACAAAAGAATCCTGGCGGCGTTTCAGCGATGAGCGCGACCCGTGAATAATTACCTCGTATCGAGGGTATAGCACACATTTTATTGATAGATACATGTTTTTTTCGTATAGATATGTAGGTACAAACTGTAGAGACCATTAAAGCTTTGATAAGTTCCTCCGTCTCCGGTGGATCGCCCGCGGGCGTTTTCGGGCTCAGCGTTACGTGGAGCTCTTTGGTACCGTCCACGTCGACCTCCGTCTCGGATTTCTTTCGCTCCTTCTTCTCCACTTCTTTCTTCTACGATGGAAAAAGCAAAATTTTTAGTCGCAAAAGTTTCAGCGTTCGATGGAATAATCCGGCGACGAGCGCAATCGAATTTCTACCTTGACTTTCTTTTCCTTTTCGACGTCGGCTTTGGGCTTCTTCCTGGGCGGCGTGCCGGGCTCTTTGACCGGCTCGGTCGCCGAGTCAAAGGCCAATTTGAATTCGGTAATTTGCGCCTTGTCGTAGACACCCCGTTCCTCCCATATGGCCAACAGTCTGTTGAGGCGATTCCTCGTCTTCTCGTCAAAGTCCTTCATGTGCTCGAACGCCTTGGACAACACCGAGCCAAACTCCTTGCCAAACTCGGGACCTTTCTTCTTGCTGTTCTGTATGACGTCGTTCGCCAGATACATGAACATCAATTTGCGATTGTCCTTGACTGAAACGCGACAATTGCATTAGGTTGCATCGAGACGAAACCCGACGGGTGCCGGGTAGCCTCCGTTCCTCCGGCCGTCGAGCGTCGATACGACTCGGAATGTTCGCCGGAGGCTGCAACTTGTTAGACGGAATTAATGACTTTTTACAACTCCCGTGTGTCAATAATCTGCGACATTTATTTCTCGAAAATGATTGTTTTTACACGCGATTAATAATCCGGTCCGAAGTTTTTTTACCCGATGTAAACATTTCGCATCGTTTCGACACGTTGCGCGTTGTTTCGAATTTCGCCTCGTAATATCGTGAAAACGCGAATTGGACGAATTGATTTGGACGAGAATCGAGAAGAGTCCGAGGCCGAGGCCGGGACCGCGACGAAATGTTTGGAAGGAAAAAAAAACGGGATCGGGAAGCACGAGCGGCTGGCATAACCTCAAAATGGGCGAAATTTGCCGAATCTTTAAAATTGCGCGTAGGGGAAAGAATTAACGAGGGAAATTTGCGAGTTTGTTGAAACGCGTTGGGAGCTTCAAGGGGAAGTACAAATTTCGAGGTATTAGCGTTGTTGTCTCGTTTTAATCGTGATTCGCGGTGAATGATGCAAATGGGAAGAAAAAAAAAACGTTCCTCACCCTTGCACATCTCCTTGTACCATACTTTGACGATAGTGGGATGATGTTTTCTGTGATGTATCAGCCACAACGACAAAGTTTGTATGCTCTGCTGCGAGGGATTCAAGTCGCTGAGTTTCTTCACCAGTGCACTTTCCGTAAAACCTGCCATGATATTCTCTCCCTCTCGTGCGCGCGAACGTACGAAAAATCGAGAGGAAGGTAAGAGAAAAAACACTCGGACCAAACACCAGGCCAGCGCGCACGGGATCGGAGTGAGGAATACTTCAAACACGCAACGAGGCGCGAACTTGTACTAAAAATTGCGAACGGACGATGCAGAAGACTAGGCTGCGTACGTGAGCGTCGAACGTACGATCCGCCTAGCACGGAAGTCGAGACTGGACTGAAGGCTGCGAGAGAGTAGAGAGTTTATATACACCCGCCACCAACCGTCCGCCGAGCGCTGCCCCCACTCCGCGGCTCCTTCCTGCCGAGCGCGAGACCCCGCCACTCGCCGCACGGGCACACGTTGCGGCAAAAACGCCGTGCCAAAACACGTCTCTCGAAAAATTATCCCAGCAACTTTAATTATCCGCCACTGTGCTTCGGGTCTGATGAGCTAACGGTGTGGGTAAAAACGAGAAAACAAGTACGGGCTGCGATATAGTTGGCGCGTTTAGTCGCAAATAGTACGGAGTAACTCGAATTGGTTCGCGAAGAAATCGTAGATTTCGGTCCTGCGCGCGCTTTTGTCGGAAGCAGTGTTCGAGATTGCGGCCGAGTGACGGCTGAAGCGGGAGTATTTGAAAGTTTTATCACGCTCAGCTTAATCGATAAGAACATTCCCTGTATTTTTTATTTTTTATTCGTTTTTTTTACTTTTGATTATTCCGGAAAAGGTGCGTTTTCCGAAAAATGCTTCGCTTTAAGATTTTGATAAAAATATTTTCAGAAATTCCAAATGATCGAGAAATTATATTAGGAAAAAATGTGTGCGTAATTTTTCAAAATTTGTGGCTGATTTCTACCGATGAATAATGGGAAATTATGCGATGTTTGATTTGGTCTAAATTAAATTGAGGGGGTTTTGTCTAAATTGGTCTAAATTAAGTTGACAAATTTCATGATTTATTCATTCCCAAATTTTCAAACGCGTTTTTCTCAAAACCACGTTTTTCAAATCGGTACCCAAATTTCTCGAAAACCAATGAACCGATTGCCTTGAGGTTTTTTGTGGTTATTCTATACACCATTATCTAGTACTTGTCATAGGATTTTTTTTTCCGGCACTTAGTTTTCGTTTTTTAGGCGGAATAATAACTAATTTTTGGCCCAAAAATCACTATTTATGTTCAAACGTCCGCCATTTTGTCATAAATCGATATTTTCAAAATCGGCTATGACAAGTACTAGATTATGGTATCTAATTTAATTATCTTTTTGGTTTTTTTTTTCAGATGATTTTTGAAGAAACGCCAGTGGGTACCGTATACGCAGATTTTTTTACGACGCTTCAAGGATCATACAATATCCTTGTATATTTTTGATGTTTTTAAATAAAGAAAATTAAACATATTTTTTAATGTATATACTTTTAGATAATTAAAACTCCAATCCGAAATTTCAAATAGTGTTCCTTGAAAAAATTCACAAAAATGACCTTTTTCCGGCTCCTAGGTGTATATGTCCCCTGAAACCCTTCGAGGTCACATCCTCGGACTATAATCTCGTGGGAACATGGGGTCCGTGTGACCCCAGCCATGTTTAAACGATTGCCACGTTGATTCTATCGTTCCGAATGGCTTATAAAAATTCAGAGTGTTAGTTTGAACCTTCTTAAATGTGGCATTCTCAGTATTATATTGTAATCGACATTTAAAATAGCGGAAAAAATTAAGGAAGGAATTAATGCGAGAAAAAAAAACGCCATTTTTGCTTAAAAATCATAACTGTTGCAATTTTTAAATAAAAAAAAATAAAGGTGATCCTTTTGAGACATGATAGTTCAAGGAAAAAAAACTTCAGGTGTAACACCACTCTAGGATTACCATAAGAATGTTTTTTTTTATTGTTTAAACGATGCTTAAATCATAAAAGCAATATGCACTTGGTTTTATGGTAAAAAAATTATTTTAAAGCCTCTGCCAATGATTTTCCGCAGCGCCTCGGAGCGCCGACTGAGCATGATTTAACCTTTAAACGCGTTTTTCTCGAAACCACTTTTTTCAATGTTAGCGAACACATTACTCCAACACGGTTGCACGGATGAATTTGAAAATTTGACAGTAGCTTCACAATTACCTCCTTTATAAGAGTTCGTCAAAGTTTTCCGATTCAATGTAAACTTTTTATTTTATAAACAATTTACTACTTATAGTTTAGGAAGAAAACGATTTTTTGTCAAAAGTGCACCATTTTTACAAAATTTGATTCAGTGAAAAGTCCCTAAGTACTTCTATAGCCAATAGCATATAGATTTTCAATTCTTTTTTTTGTTCCAGATATTATATTTCACGAGAAATTTGTTGAGAAACAAAAGAAAATTTGACAAAACTTTCAAAATTCAAATTTAAAAAAGGTTTAAATTTCTGGAAAAATATAATCGCGCGATAAATTTCGAAAAATGTTAGATTTCCGGATAATATTTGCACACAAAACGAGTATAGTAAAAAATGTCACGGTAAAAATGACGTCATCCGCGAAAAGCGGTCCAGGCTTTACATTTAAAAGGCGCCTGATTTTACAATAAAATATTTTTTGCGTAACTTTTTCAAAACTTGAGATAGTCCATTTTTTATTCATCAATTGAATATCATAGTATGCTGATTTAATTCAGCGGAAAACGGCGAAAACGTTAAAATTTTAAGGGCGGTTACGCTCGAATAATTGGAACTTAAAAAGGAAGGATGACAAAACTATAGTTAAATTTTAATACTAAAGCAAATTGTGTGTCACACTGAGAAAAAAGAATCGTTCAATGTGCAAAATGCATTTTGTTGTCTCGAAATTTTGTTGTTTTAACAGTTGCTCAGACATGCTAAATAAGCAGATAGTTTAAATGTATTTTTGGTTACTGCCCAACTATACTGTTTTGTTATGCCAATCAAAAATCAAGTTGAACGTATTTAAAGATACAATTTTGTTAAACCAACTGAATTTTGGATGGATGAACGAATTTTTCTTTTCAGTGCAGAAGCTTGCACATTTTGATTTCTCGTTAATATTTTTCTCTTCCAGAGCTGACCATACTTGGTTTTTTTAAATTACAAAAAGCTTCCTCTAAGATGAAAGAAAAATGGAAAATGGTGCGTTCTCGTGAAACTGTCGTACCGACGATTGAAATGCAGACTCCTCATAGCAGCGGCTTCCCATGCAAAATAAACCAATTGGCTCATATGGTCAGCTTTGGGAGCGAGAGAAACTAATTTGTTACCATCAGAGACTCGGTAAAACTGTCTCTTCTGCTGAGCCGTTGCGATTCGACGCGCGTCTGGAACAGCGTTGCAGTAATTGTTTTTTTCCGATATTACAACCGATATTAATTTTTATCTAGTAATTTAATCATTTAATATTATACTTTTAGTTTTTACGTATTTCTATATAACTTTATTATTATTGGGAGTACAAATAAGTCTCCGTCGTTTGACAAAAGATGGCCCCACCAGGAGGTTATGGTTGAAATTGTCGGATGTGAAACGTCATATCGTAAGGTTGATCATCTGGCAAGACCATAACCCTGAAATATTTGCGATTTTGTATCAGCATCACATAATTTTTTTCGTGCGAAAATATCGAGTTTTGAGCCGAATAAGCGCCATTTGCGGGAACTCTTGCGTTGGCACGAATCTTCCTCCAAAAATGCTTCCAATTCCCGCGTCTTCGTTTCGGTCCTCCGCTACGTTCTTTGTCTTCGCCGTCAAACTCACCGTTCTGAAACTTTTGAAACCACTCACAACTTCTCTCACTTAAAGCAGCCTCACCAGCTTCTACAAACAATCGATGCGCCCCAGCTGCAGATTTCTTCAAATTAAAGAAGTAAAGAAGAGTTATAAACTCCCCGCAAATGACGCTTATTCGGCTCAAAACTCGACATTTTCGCACGGAAAATTTAATGTGATGCTGATACAAAATCGCTAATATTTCAAGGTTATGGTCTTGTCAGATGTCCAACCTTCTGATATGACGTTTTACATCGGACAATTTCAACCATAGCATCCTTGTGGGGCCATCTTTTGTCAAACGGCAGAGACTTTTTTGTACCCCCAATATACATTTCTTTTTAATTTATTAAGTTTCATTTCAATTAAATCAAAAATATGTTTTATTAAATAAATGTTTCGTCCTGAAGTCTGAATGCAAGTATAAATATTTCGATTACCTCCGGCGTTCTCTTTGTTCTTCGATCGATATGGCAGCGTTCCTCAGATGCAACAAATGTTAAAACTGTTGCAGTCTTATATTCAATATTTTCGTGATGTCTCGCTCGAAAAAGACAAAAATCATGTTCGCTCATGGAAAATCCATGATCGCCGCGTCGCACGTATTTTCGACACGAAAATACGAAATGTGTATTTCGAGTGTTGATGATCCGATAAAAAAGTAGCGATTCTACCGGGTCTCGGTAAGGCAGGTCTCTGTTTCCGATCATTGCTCTTTGGGTACGAACTTGTCGTGCTGTCAGCTGCACAAACCAGGTGGGGTGCACTTCCTCGGATTGGGCTGAATTTTCGCGCAACGCTTCTTTTTATCTGGAAGATGAAAACCCTCGACGGATTTTCGGCGTCGCGGCCCCGTACACCCCCCCCCCCCCGCCCCTCCGTCACTTGAAGTTCAAACCGTTTTTCCATCGTTTTTTCGTAAATATTGGTTCGAATAAAAAACGTCGCTTTTGGGCAGCTCTACAGAAGGGATTATATACTTTTCCAACGAAAACGCCAAACTTTCGATGTTAAATGAAAAATTACACATTAGTTAATTTTTTCGACTTTTCGAAACGAGTCGTTTGTTAGTGGATTATTTTTTTCCGCCAACTAAAATGATTCCTCCATATTCGCTCCACTTATTATGGGGGGGAGGGGGGAGGGGGGGATACCTCCAAGCGAGGCAAAAATTGATGATTTTCATAATTTTTTTTAAAGGTAAGATTTCCCCCTCATTTTTTAGACTTAGGGTATGTTTTATTACTTATTTTGGCTGTTAGATGGTATTTTTTTAATTTTCATAAATCTGCACAATCGGCGGCGTTATGGCACGGTCTTCTGAACTACATTTTCAAAACTGGCGTGACGTATAGCTAGAAAACGAATTGACCGATTCTGATGAAATTTTGCATAAATCTTTCTAACCTCATTGTCTCAAACATAAACCTAAATATTTTTCAAAAAATTAAGAAAAAATATTTTTTCATGGCAAAATGTAGCCATTTTTTTCGGAACATTCAATCTTTTTGTTTCAAAGCGCACCATTACATCGATTTTTAACATTTCTCACTTTTTCTTGGTTCATATTCTGCGTATGAGTGTCAATGAAAGACAAATCTCCGTTAGTTTTTTTTCAGATTAATCCCGCCGACGATACGCGTCACACCGTCTGACAACAGCAGCCACCCGTTTAGAAGACCGTGCCACATAGCCGCCATTTTTAAACATTAATTAAAAAATACGACGTAACAGCCAAAAGAAGCAATAAAACATACCCTAGAAACTAGTCCCTAGTCTCAGAAAAGGTGAAGAAATATTTTGAAAAGAAATCACGAAAGTCAGCATCTTGTTTCCTCGCCTGAAGGTATCTCCCCCCTTAAATCGTGATAACTTTGACCTGCTCGTTGCACTGGTACGGTTCTCGAAACTTCCGCACGGTCGTATATTACCATCCGTTTTTCGGATAATGATGTATTATGAAAATATTGGTATTTCCAATGGGTCACTCTTTGCGGCCACTTTTATCCGAAAGTATCATAGCGTGCTCGGACGGATTATTTTCCTTCGGTCTACTCTTGTTATTGAATGGCTCCAACTTTTACAATCTTATGTATCCTGGCATTATTAGCGAGAGTTTTGGAAACTAGACCAATATTAATCCGACCATTCATTGACGCGGCCCAAATAAGTGGGAACCCCCAGGGCAGGGAACCCTCATTCTGGGCAGGTACCCGGCCGAGTCCGTGTACTGAACGACTTGAAGCGAAGCCTAATCCAAAGGAGTTCCGGTACAAGATTGACAACAAATAGAACTCTGTACATCTATTTGGACGTTGAATAAGTTCTCGCTGTTTTCCAACCGATGGCGTTACCAGAACTGCACGTGTGTAGTTTAAGGGGTTATATACAGTTAAAATTTTCGAAAAATCGATCTTTTGTAAATTTTATTTTTGTCATGTACATATATTTAAGTATACACACAGAAAATTTCTGGTCAATTCGGCGAATATTCTCGAAGTTACACGCATATTTGTAATGACGTGTCAGAGCATTCGAAAGTGCTTTTGAAACTTTAAACGCGTTATTTTCAAAACTCTGTTTTTAAAGTCGGTGAGCACGATTTCTCGGAAACGGCTGAAGCGACACCAGTCTTCAATTTTAACACAATCTTTTCAAGTATATTTTTTAGTGATTAAACGAAGGTATTTTCTCACCGATAAATATTTTTCTTTGTATAAACAATTTAAGGCCTACATTTTTGTCAAAAATCGATTTTTTTTAAAGCCGCTATTTTGTCAAAAATTATTATTTTGGTCATTCTTTCGATCAATTACAAGATCGATCATATTGACGAAATATTTTTGTTTTTTTTTCAGTTTAGATGATCCAATTCAGATATATCGTGCTCACCGCATGACGCCTTCTTTTAGAGGTGCTCCCGGAGATCAGCTATAGCAGCTTTCAAAATAATTATTTTTACAAATGAAAAATATCAAAATACAGTTAAAAGTTACCATAATGTGTGTACAAATTTTAACGTTAATAGATTTAAAGGTCTTCTCAAGAAAAATTCTTGAAAAATCGATCTTTTTGGGCCTCCTGACTGTATATAACCCCTTAAGGTAGAACGAGCGCGCGCTCTTGATTGCTATAGATTTTATTCGAATTTTAACCAGACGTTGTTCATATCATTATGCATGTTTGAGTGATATTTCAGAACAGTCGACTATTTAGATTGGGAGATAATGGGTTTTAAAATTGCAACTTTTAACATTGCAGGGTCTGCATTGACCGAAAGTCAGGTCACATAGTTCGTCGTACCAATTATGAATTTTGAAAAAAAAAATTATGTTTAGATACCAAACTAGTTAGGGAAAGAGTGAAAAAAGTTTGGATTGCCTTTACTATTCAGTTTTGCTAAAAACGTTCAGTAAAGACATAATAATTCTCCGTAAAGAATATTTGTCCCCTATAATAAGAAGACATATGGCAACACCGCAGAACAGTATAGTTCAATATTTCGAGAAAAAAAAAGTTATCGTTTTCCTGAAGTTCAAAACTTTTATCATAAAACAAAATATTTGAGTTATAAATATTAATATTTTACATTGTTTATGTTATCTTCATTAACAAATGAAAGTGTTGGTTAATTCATAACTAATTAAAAACTTTTTTTGATTAAAAACTACTACCAAATCAAAATTTGTGTTGCAGTATTATTTTAACTCACGTCATATGTGAAACGAGGCGGTATTGCCATGTGTCTTCTTCTTATAGGGGACAAATATTTTTGACGGAAAATTATTCTGTTTAAATTTCAATGCAGACCCTGTAGTGTTATAAGTTGCAATTTTAAAACCCATTGCCTCCCAATCTAAATAGTCGACTGTTCTGAAATTTCACTCAAACATGCATAATTATATGAACAATGTCTGGTTAAAATTTGAACAAAATCTATGGAAATAAACTAATGAAGAACAGAAAATTTAAACGTTTATTTTATTTTTAACATTATTTTGAACGGTTGAAAATGTCTTCGACAAAAACGAGTCTGAATTTCTTCGCTCTCACCCCCAAAATATGATGAAGGTACGGAAGATCATGTGTAGCAAGTACAGCCTGCTCGGAAATTTTTAACAGATGCCACCGAGTGGATGAATTTGCAAAAGCAAAAAGCATTGCGTGTTTTCATACTGCTTTACATTTTATTCTCCTAGCTTCGGTATTCTGCATGGCAATGATTTTTCACAAATATTGTATCAAAAAAATGTTTAAGAATATATGGAAAAACTTTTGACAGGAAACATTTCAACAGCTCAATGGCACGTGTGAAAAATTTTCAAGCCCGAGTTTTTCGATTTGGAGATTTAAATTTTAAAAATTTTCCAATCATGTTACAGGATATCAAAAATATATTCAGAGAGTGGATAAATTCGGACAGAGCTAAAAATGATCAACCTCGGATATATATGACAGAGTTAAAAACCGTTTTCAGTTTTCGGTTAATTTTTCTTTACGGTAAAGAGTATGGTTTTAAGTGTCTTTGAAAATGTTTGTATTGAAAAATATTTATAAATGTGGTAGGCAAAATCGTTTGTGTAGGGTGCTGTTTGAAAAACTTCCTTCGCGGTGACCACTGCTGCTCGGAAACAAATCATCGGAAATAAAAAACCAATCGCATTTCGTTTTTACATGAAATTATCTAGTGCTTGTACCAAGGATTCGTGAAAATATTGATTTGTGAAAAAGATAACCGCAATCCACAGTGGAAGTATCGATTTTCGGTGAAAAAACCTCCATTTTCGTCGATAAAAAAAATTATGCATCGATCAAACAAATCTTTCGTCCAAGCACGGCTTTTTCATACGTAAAAGAAGCGTGTAAAATTTCAAATTGATCGGTGCAGTGATTTTTTAGATATCGTGGTCAAAGATTTCAAAAAAGTGTTTTCAAGAAAAACGCGTTTAAAGTTCGTAGACTCGCGGTTCGCCGGCACGTCCTACTTACCTATCAACGCCCATAACTCCCTCAATTTGGAACGGACCGACTTGTAATTGTCAGAGAATATTTTTCAAATGTTATATTTTGAGAATTCGTCGCGAACCAAAAATCGATGTTTTCAAAAATTTCAACTAAGTGTAAGCCCTCAAACGCGCTTTCCCTAGTAAAAACTATAATTCACTGATAAATAAATCAAAATGTTAACTTAAACTCAAACAAACCGAAACAGTTTTAACTGTATTATTTCGCTGAAACTGGTTTTTCCTAGGTAAAAGTAGTTATACCTAACATTTAAATTATTTATCAGTAAATTTCAACCCTAGACTGGTAACCTTATTTTTTTACCTATTATGGTAATCTGGGGTGATAAACCACCCCAATTTTGAAAAATTCATACCTCCGGTAAAATATCACGAAAATGGTTCAACTTGGGCTCATTCTTTTCATTTTTTAATGCAGGATCACGTAGGCCTAAGGCGATTCTGCTTGAAGTAGGAAGAGTTAGTGAAAAAATGAGGTAAAAGGGTGAAAAACTTGAAAAATTTGTAAAGGGCGCGAGATTTAAACTCGCCTGGGGTGGTTTTTCACCCCAGGTTACCGTTCTAGGGTTAATTTTCGGTAAGAAAAATTATTTGTAACGAAGGCTTTCAGTCAGAACTATTATTTGCTAGGTAAAACCCGTTTAAACTACACACACACACACACACACACACACATGTATATATATGGTTGGTAATTATGACGCCAAGTCTAAATTTATTTATTTACATATATATGTAATTATTTTCTATTTTTTCCTTACTTACATTTATACATGTGTATAATTTCTGTTTTCGTTCGAAACGTACAGGGGCCATAAAATTCTGGGTAAAAGTCGTTCATCCCCTAATGAAAAGGGATCGATGAGGAAATCCTTCCTAACGGGTCGTAATACTTTGACGTTAATGTTCTCGGTTTCAAATACACCGGGACTTTTATTTCTCTGGAAAAAGTCAATGCTTTGAGCTCGGTTTTTACATCATCTGCGCCATAAAGGATGTCTGGTCGTGCATCGCACGAAATTTGTGTTACGGTATTTATGACCCTGTGGTATACACAATGGTACGTGCAATAAAAGAACCCGTGAAAGTCGATACCTTCAGAATATGGAAAAGCTATTAGTGAAAGATGTTGGCGAAATTCGGTGAAAGGGTTCACGCATAAGGGCCTCAAAATGAACGATGAAACATTCTCGCTCCATAACTGTTGCAATGCTTGATGTACTTGAATAGTTTTGTGCACATTAGCATTGTATTATAGGTGGAATGTGGTGACTTGATTAAGTGGAAATCGGCGAAAAAGTTGAAATTTTGAGGGCGTTGGAATGTTTTGATCACTTCAAATTTAAATGGAAGGGTAATGGTGAAAATATTTGATATAGACTTTTGTTGGTTTTTGATTGCACGACCGGAAATAGTCCAAGTTGGAAAATTACACATTTCCTTGTTTTGTCTTTGATTACACTAAACTATCCCTTCAAATGGGTCTGAATGTCATACTTCAACACACCAGTACCATGAGTTCAATTTTCAAAAAACCCCAACCTTACCCAAGTTATCAAGTTTCACAATTGTATTTTGACAAATAAAATTGACCTGTATTTTTTCTCATTGAATGAATGGAAATAGCATTGTGCAAGTTTTCAAAATTAGTACATTTTCAAAATTGTGTAAGATTCCCACAACTTTATTTCCAGATAGAAACAAAATTTTGCAAATTTCCAATGGAATTGAAATTGCACAAGTTTCAATATTGAAATCGGGCAGTATTTATTTTCATTTGATGGATGTTAATAAAATTGTGGAAGTTTCCAACATTGTGGATGTTTCTATTATTGGGTAATTTTGCAAAAGGGGGCACGTTTCCAACAGTTTTATTTCCGAATGGGATTAAAAGGGTGCAGGTTTTGAATGGAAATAAAATCGTGCATATTTTCAATGGAAATAAAATATCAGAAGTTTCAATCAATAAAACTGAGGAGTATTTTTTCCCATTGAATTAATGGAAATTAAATTGTGCAGCTTTTCAATAGTTTCACTTTTAAATGGAAATAAAATTGTGCAAGTTTCTAATAGTCTTATTTTCAATGAAAACCAAATTGTGCAATTTTTCGATGAAAATCGAATTGTGGAATTTTTTAATGGAAATCAAATTGTGCAATTTTTCAAGGGAAATCAAATTGTACAATTTGTCAATGGAAATAAAATTGGGCAAATTTCGAACGAAATAAAGTCACGCAAGTTTCCAAGGGTTTGTTGGGGTTTGTGCAATTTTACAATGAAAATAAGATTGTGCAAGTTTCCGAAATTGTGCATGTTTCCAACAGTGTTATTTCTAAATGGAAATAAAATTGGGCAAGTTCCCAATGGAAATAAAATTGTGCAAGTTTCAAATGGAAAATGAATTGTGCAAGTTTCCAATGGAAATAAAATTGTGCAAGTTTTCAATGGAAATAAAATTGTGCAAGTTTTCAATGGAAATAAAATTGTGCAAGTTTCCAACAGTTTTATTTCCAATGGAAATAGAAATGTGCAAGTTTCCAATGGAAATAAAATTGTGCAGGTTTCCAACAAAAATAAAATTGTGCAAAGTTCCAACGAAAATAAAATTGTGCAAGCTTCCAACGAAAATAAAATTGTGCAAGGTTCCAACGAAAAAAAAACTGTGCAATTGTCCCATGAAAATAAAATTGTGCAAGTTTCCGACGAAAATAATATTGTGCAAGTTTCCAACGAAAATAAAATCGTACAAGTTTCCAACGAAAATAAAATTGTGCAACTTTCCAACGAAAATAACATTGTGCAAGTTTCCAACGGAAAAAACTGCAATTTTCCCATGAAAATAAAACTGTGCAAGTTTCTGACGAAAATAAAATCGTGCAAGTTTCCAAGGAAAATGAAAATTGTGCAACTTTCCATCGAAAAAAATACTGTGTAATTTTCCAATAAAAATAAAATTGTGCAAGTTCCTAATAGAGAAAATATCGTGCAACTTTCCAATGAAAATAAAATTGTGCAAATTGATAATAAAAATAAAATCGTGCATTCCTAATAAAAATAAAACCATGCAACTTTCCAAAAATAAAATTGACCACGTTGTTTTTCCACCGAATAAATCCACAAAATAACACGGAAAAAAGCAACCATCACCCCACGGTACATTCCGCGCATCAATCTCCCTAATTTCTGTTTTCCATCCTCTCTTTTTATCTCCTCCTCCTTCAACAAAGTCCAGTGTGTTCGGTGACCGTACACGAAGGATTAAGAATTCAGTCAAGAGAAATGGCCGAATGCTTTTAAAGAAGAGATAGAAGAAAAGGAGAAGAAAAAACGTTCCGAGCTCCTGAAGATTGCAGAGGCAATTTTCTCGACAATGTCGCCACTTTGTTTTACGTGTGGGCAAGGGTGGGAGCAGGAAGGGGCGGGAGGGGGGGGGGGGTAGCATTCGCAACGTGTGCTTTGTGCTCTCTGGGTTCTCATACGAGCCGGAGTTACGCATGGGGAACCCAGACGTTATACGGGTAAGCCCTCCAACACGCGGACCGTTTCGTCTTTCGTCCATGGGAGCAGAGGTAGGTACGCAATGCCGAGGCAAAAGCACCCTTCGCTGCCCTCCCCGCGCCCAGACAACCCTTGATAACTCCCGGTGTATAGAGCCTCCCTGTTTTTATCCTTGCTGACGAATGCCGCTCTCCCCATCCTCGTCCGGCGGATGAGCTTTTCTCCTTAAGGTTCGAGTACTCTTGAGCACTTTCGCATGGCAAAAGGAAGAGAGAAGGCACAACTTGCCGCCCTTCTCCACCTGCTCCCCTCCCTTTCTGCGAATAAAACGAAAATAAAACGAATATCCGAAGCAATTCCGCACAAGTCTTTAAATTCGCTTGGAGGACTCTCGGTTGGGGGGGGGGGCAGGAGTCATTTTGTTTAGTGGCGCGAGAGCAACGAGAAAATAGCCCACAATTTGTGATTCAACTTAAGGGAAAATGCCTATTCGTAACCGTAAAAAAATCGATTTTTTTACATTTCCTTAAGGGATCATACCACGCTAGGATTTGGGAAAAATCGTTTTTTTTTGTTTAAAAAATACTTTGGGGTCATGAAAACAATATCCAATTGGTCCTGTAGCGAATCTTTTTTTATTGAAGGTTTAATTATCGATTTTGCCGCAGCGCGTCGGATTTCTTTCAGGCGCCTCGTACAACTTTAAGGGAGACTTTGTCCTTGAAATCGGCGGGAGATGTTAGCGGCTCAACATGAGCAGCTAGAAGAAGAGGAGGGATGCCTCTATGGACCAGGCATTGCCGATTAGCGGTAATTATAAACACATTTGTGTAAACACATTACAAAACTTTAAACGCGTTTTTCTCGAAAACACGTTTTTAAAAATGGCTGACATTCTCCTGACCGCTGTAATTAACATATCAACCTGAAATTTGGAGAGCATACTCAGAAAATGTGTTTTCACGGAATGACGGATCGTTTTTCCGATAGATACATTTTTGCATTTATTATTTATCTTTTTTTGCGAAAAAAACGCGAAAATTCGATTTTTTTTAAATTGCCGCCATTTTCAGAAATTTGTACTATACGAAAAACCCGTCCGTCATTCCATGACCAAAGGGTCACAGATTGATAATATGCTTTGAATTTGTGTTTCAAATCAACAAAGAGGGGGCAGTGATGTCAGCCGTTTACCTCCCGCGATTTAAGGACCTGTTTTCGCGGAGCTGCAACGGCCGCCATTTTGGTTTTTTTTTCAAAAAAAAAATTTTATTAACGTTCTGTATATCATGAATAAAAGTAAGAAAAGAACCGCACTCAAAAAGCTTTACTCGTTTTCTTTAAAAAAAATAAAATGTAAACACCTGAAATGTGGCACTCTAAGGACAAAGTCTCCGTTAAACGCGTTTTTCTCCAAACCACTATTCTCAAACTGGAAGGACGGATTACTCGAACGCCTTTGCATGGATCGATTTGAAATTTTGATAGTAACTTCTCAATTACATTCTCTATGGGAGCACGTAGCCTTTTTTCGATTAAATGTAAACTTTTTTATCAACAATTTACTTTTTTTTGGGCAAAAATCGATTTGATTCTTTCAAAGTGCGCCATTTTTTCAAAATTTGGTAAAAAAAATCCCTACGTAGTCCCATAGCTGATAATATATAGATTATAATTTTTTTTGGTTTTTGTTCCAGGTCTTATACTTTACGAGAAAACTGTCCTCCCGTAAAGGTATTTGTAAAAAAACACGTTTTTCAAGATGGGCTCTATCGCCGCCATTTTGTATGAAAATTATAATACATTTTTTTATACTTTAATATGTGTTCGATAAACCCTCTCGAAAGAAATCCTATTCCTTTTTTCATACTCCCAAAATAAATTGTCGAAGTTAGGCTTTATTTTCTGCCGCTGGAGCGGTGTTATCCCTTACGGGGGGAGGATAGCTTCAGGCGAAGAAAAAATTGGCTGATTTTCATGATTTTTTATAGGAAAGATTTCTTCGCTATTTTTGAGACTTAGGGTATGTTTTATTACTACTTTTGGCTGTTACATGTTATTTTTTTTTATTAATCGTTCAAAATGGCGGAGCTATGGTTGAAAAACTAATCAATCGATTCCGATGAAATATGATATAAATATTTGTAACCTTATTGTCCAAAACATGACTTTAAATGTTTTTGAAAATTAAGAAAAAAAGTTTTTATTGCAAAATGTAGCCATTTTTTTTCGGAAAATTCAATCTTTTTGTTTCAAAGCGTACCATTTCATCGTTTTTCAACATTTCTCACTTTTTCTTCGTTCATATTCTGCGTATGAGTGTTGAGGCCTTAGGCCACTTTGGGATTTTCCAAAGATCAATTTTTTTGTTTGTTAAAACGGTACCTTAGTATCTATAAAATTATATTCCAAAAGAATATGGGTGTGAAAAATCTCTAGTACTCGATTTTCGAAAATTGTTGAAGATAAAAGGTATTGAAACATCATTCATGTCGTGACTTTCTACTAACTTTAAGGCCGTTCATCTCAAAACTGCATTTTTCAAGTCAGCCGGACTGATACCTCAAACAAATTTCAACCGATTCACTTGCATTTTCTATGGCACTACGTAGAATTAAAAAAAATTATATTGCATGGTTCTTTTTTTACAAACAATTTTCTGACGATTTTGTCATGGCATTTAATACTTTTTGTTTTAGAAACGCGCCATTTTGACAAAAAAACAACGTATCAAAAAATCCTGGTATAGTACTTCTATAGCTATTCTTATATATAATCGGGAAAACTTTAGTGCCTCATCATAACTCAAAAATTCTAAGAGCTTTTGGTCCGGCCGTTGACCTTCCAGAAATAAAGGCGTCATCGGAAAAATGCTGCACAGTCGCTGATTTGACATGTATTGCTGTGAAAAAATAATATTGAATAGTCAATTACGTGTAAAATGAAACCCCTATTTTGAAATTTCGAATTATTCTATGGTTTTGCTGAAAAAATCACAAAATATGCCCCTTCTGTCGGCCTCTAGAGTGGCCCAAGGCCTTAAGGGGTCTTCTCACTTTAGACGCTAAAAGAATGGCTATTTTCATGATTTTTTAAATAGGTTTATATGAAAGATATTGATATAAAAGTCGTCACAATTAATAAATAACTTTCGAAATACATTAAAAAGTATATTTATGTAACCCAAACAAACTTTGAACGCATTTTTCTCGAAACAACGTTCTTCGACGGCTTGTTAATAAAATCTGCAAATCTACTGATCCGATCCTTATGGAATTTTAACCACATATTCTTTACAGCTATAGCTATAGCGCATATCAAGGATTACATTTTTTCATATTTACTTTCTTTTGCCAAAAACGGTGAAAAAAACACGTTTTTGTTTGTTTTTTTTTTTTTTCGAAAAATGTCCGACATTTTGTTATTTTTGCATATATAGAATATCGTATGATATGCGATATAGCCATTAACATACTGAATGTAAAACCGTTTGATTTTGATTGTTTCGGATGATCCATTTCCGAGAGTTCATCAACAGCGCAGACCCACAATATTTTTACGACGTTTTTTTAACTACCATTTTCGTCTATAAATAGTGACTTGAATAAATAAATGAAATTTTAATGTATTTTGAAAGCGTATTTATTAAGTCTAACAACTTTTATATCAATATCTATAATGTAAACCTATAAAAAAATTCATGAAAATAGCCTTTCTTAGCGTAAACTGAGAAGACCCCTTAATGAAAGAAAGTTCTTCGTTGGTTTTTTTTTCGGATTAATCCCGCCGACGCTACGTGTCACGCCGGCTAACAACACCCGCCGCAACCTGTTTAGAAGAACGTGCCATGCCTCCGCCATTTTTTAAGGGGAGGGTAGGGGTTTCAGCGTTAAAAAAAAAACACTTTTTTGTGCATTTTTTTCATCTATATGGAGGGAGTAAATGTATTGAAACCTTTTGTACATTGTTAACTGTCATTTCAAGAACATTCCGTGAAATTCGTACGCGAAAATATCCACAAACAAGCCGGTGCCGCGTTTTTCTCAAAACCACTTTTTCAAAGTCCGTGTTCACTGCCATTTGAAAACTACATGACCGATTTATTTCAAACTTGGTACACACTTTCTACATATAAAATACCCGCTCCCAACGGTTAGTTTGAGATTTATTTTTTACATTGAGGGGGTTTTCCGCCCCCAAAATGGCGGAATTTTTCTTGGAAAAACTTTTCTTGGAAAAGCTTTATCACCGGCTTGTTTGTGGATATTTTCGCGTACAAATTTCACGAAATGTTCTTGAAATGGGACTTAACAATGTACAAAAGGTTTCAATAAATTTGCTCTATCCACATAGATGAAAAAAAATCGCAAAGAAGTGTTTTTTTTTTCACGCCGAAATCCCTACCCTCCCCTTAATGATGCCATTTTACAATGAATAAAAATAATATCATGTAACTAATGTAAAATAGTGCTCCACCTCGAAATTGATTTTGGACGTCATCAAACCCATTTACGAGGAACTCTTTGAAAATCAATAATGACGAAGGTGTCTTTGTGGATTCAATCAAAATGGAAAGCAAAAATTAAATCATTTGGGCAACATATTCGAAAATGATTCCCAGTGGAGCGGGCATGGTCCAACTCGCTCGAAATGTTTCCGCTCGCACTTTGAACGAAGGTTGCAGGGTGCCGTTACAAATATACGAGGCCATGGGGGTACACAGTGGGCCAAATGCCCACGAATACGCTGCCGGAGAAGACTGTCCGCAATACGTCGGCGCAAGGAAACACCCGCGAGCCTGGAATCCTTCGCCCGCAGCGGCAAATGAGTATTTTAAAAGCTGCTTCGAGCGCGAATGCTACATTCTTTATGGGCCTGGAACAGACCGCTTGGTGTACGTGAAAAAATTAATTATTTGATGTCAGCGCAAACTTGCAAAATTACAAAAAAATCAATTGTTTTATCTGAGTGGGAACTTTCAAAAATAAAAAATATTTATGTGAATGCAAACTTGCACAAGTGCAAAAAATAAATAATTTTGTCTAAGAGCCAACTTGTAAAAATACGGACGTTAAATAATTATATCTAACAATAAGAGAAAACTGCGAAAATAAAGAAAATTAATTATGTTGTCTAAGTGAAAATTTGCAAAAATGCAAATACAAACTATTTTTTGTAAGCGCAAGCTTATAAGCATGAAAACAATTAATGGTTTTATCACACAATAAGTAAAAACTTGCAAAATGCAAAAAATAAATAATCTTTTCTCAGTGTAAAATTGCAAAAATGCAATAAAACTAATTATTTGATGTAACTGCAAATTTGCAAAAATGCAAAAAATTTAATCGATTTTGTTGAGGTGCAAACCCAAACAAAATCTTGAAACATCGCTCGTGTTTTTCTCAAAAAACTATTTTTCACATCGGCGACCGCGATATCTAAAAAAATATTGCACCGTTTTCGTTCCAATTTTCTAGGCTTCTTCTAGATCCATAAATGGTGTCGTTGATCGATGAATTTTTTAATTTGCCCCAGTGATATTTTATTAATAAAAATAAATTAATTTTTTTCTTCGAAAAACGACACTTTTACATTCGACCACCTCCGTTTTGGCCTAAATTGACATTTCGAAAAACCAAGCGGTCAATCACAAGAGGATTAAATACCACTAAAGTCATGTTCTTCGTTTCTTTACATCGGATGAACCTAATAGCCGCAAATAGCCAATTTCCTCAATTCAAGACATTTTTCTACATCGTTAAAAAATCGTACAACTTATTTCTACAGCATTTTATTCACAATAGACTTTTTGAAGCTGTCATTTTATTCACGTCATTTCTTCATGTTTATTTACGGCTTTTCGAAATGTTATCTAAACATTTTTGTCATGTTTATTTCCGACGTTTTTCAATGCTATTCGTGCCATTTTTTTCATATTCATTTACGGCATGCTAAAATGTTATTTGCGCAATTTCTCCGCGTTTATTTACGCCATCATTAAATATTATTCACGCAATTTTTCCACGTTCATGCACAGCCTTTTTTTTTTACCTCAAACACTTCTTTCATCGTGTACCCCATTTCAATAAAACATCACATAAAAACAAATAATAAAAAACGTTAACCATTAAAATACACCGTAAAATAATCCCTTTTCGGACCTACAACCAGGCACGCCTCCGTGATCGTCTTTCCCCGCGCGAAAATGACACAACTTAAAAATTGAATATTATCAGACGCGTCGGCGTAGAAATAAAAAAAATCCGTATCCTCCAAGGTTTATCACCTAAAGGCTCGTCTTTTACCGTCGAGAAGATCGCGCTGCGGGCAACGACCGTCATCTCGCCTGCGATCGTTAATGTGCCCTCCGGGACGCGGTCGCGTTAACGATGTAAATGCAATAAACTCGCATTACCCGAATCGTGCGATGTTCCCTCAATTCGATAGTATAAATATATACATACATACATATATCTACTTCCGGCGAAACCGCAGCTACTTCCGGTAGTATAAAAACTTCTTATATATATATATATATATATATATATATATATATATATATATATATATATATATATATATATATATATATATATATATATATATATATTGATTTGGGCGATCGACGAACATGAAAAAATCGGCCACAGTTACCTAAGATGGGGGTATTTGCCACCAACACAACCTACGATCACCGCATTTGGGGAATTTGCTACGGCGTGGTTAGCTTGCGGCTGGGGGGGGGGGGGGGGGGTATTCGGATGGATCTCTCTCTCTCTCCTAGTTTTATACCCACGATGAAAACCGATATATGGGAGGCTATGTATACCGAAGGGATATGGACATATACACGAATAGTAGTGGTTTCCGAACGTTTCGTCGACGCGCCACCGGAAGTATCGAGCGGTGCCATTTCAGGATACTAAACAGAATCCAATTTCAAGATCCGCGTCTCGGCAATCTCTGGCCGTGTTGTGCAAACCGATATATATATATATATATATATATATATATATATATATGTATATACACATACACACACAGGGTGTTTGGCGCATCGACCGACACATTTTTTGGGGGATTGGGAGGGTCATTTGCTAATTTTTTCACCCTCGACCCGACATCCTAAGTGCCACCGTAGTTCAGATGTGATTTTTTTTTTCATTTAATTACCCGAAATTTCGCCTTCAAATCGTCATAACTTTTTTATTTGTGGTTGTAATAGCACGAAATAACTTTTGCTGCATTCTGCAATGTATGTTTATTATGAATATATTACTGTTTGATACAATTGGTTTCAAGAAAGTGACTCTTGAACTTCGAGGCTCAAAAATGTGTAATTGTATGAAACATTTCAACTCCGAAATTAATTATAAAAAAAATCTTTTTTTTTAATTTTTGACCACATAATGAATGATTTCTATGACATGTAGCATACCGTTGGAAAGGGTATAAACTAGAGAACTTTTTAAGGGGTCTTCTCACTTTAGATGCTAAAAAAAGGCTGTTTTCATGAATTTTTTTGATAGGTTCATATTTTAGACATTGATGAAGAAGTTGTTACACTTAATAAATACAATTTAGAAATACATGAAGAATTTTTTTTATTTAATAATAATAATAATAATCGAGTTTTATTTGCACAACTTGCTTTACAAGTTTTTTACAAAACGTTTCCGATTTGTTTATACACATTTTTCTTACATCTACCTTAATTCTATGTTATACCCTACGTACCTTTGCTCTCTTTTTCTCAATTTACTCCTCATCTCCATCGCTTTCAACTGTCTCTTTCTCCTTGCGCATTTTTTTACATACTCCCTCTATTTCTCTGAAATTCTGGCATATTTCTATATTTATCTTTTCACTCAACATGTTTATAATTTCCCCCTTTATCGCCACCTTAACACATCGCGAACAAATTCTATAGTTTTAAATGCAATTTCGGCAACGAACGAAAAAAGCGTTTCAATTCATAACATGAATATTGTTGATTCGAGTTCACAAGATAAATTGAATTTCGCCCGTTTGATTCAAATGAAATTTCTATTGAGTAAATATGTTATTTTATTGTTTCCACCATATCCAATATTGATTTTATGTACATTATTCGTTAAAATGGTAATATTTTATTTTGATTGAAAAACATTAAGCAAATGTCTGAATTGGTTAAAAAATTATGTGAAAGTAAAATTTGTTTCTTGCACATTTGGTTGAAAAAATTCACCCAAATCATGGCCGAGCGCCACCGAAATTATAGGTGTGCGGAAACCCGTAGCTCTCGGTGTAACCGCTAGAGGCCGCACGCCCGCTCGTTTCTCGTAAGCGTAGCGCAAACTGAAAATCTACTTAAACGCTGGAGAAACTCTTAAGAGTATCGCTTCTTGGCCTGTGGCTAAGATTAAAGTGTAGTATCTGTTCTAATCAGTTGAATATCTGATATTCTCTCCATGGATATTCCATTGGTTATCTGATATTCTCTCCACTATTATCGTGGATGATCATTCTAATGCTCACTTTTTATTTAAGATTTAAAACAAATTGAAAAACTTACGTCCCATGGCATATTCGTTTCGATGAAGTAAAGAAATAATTAATTCTATTGATTTTATTTTTGTACGAAATAAAAAATGTTTATAGCAACCGCTTAATTATTTCATCCAATACATCCACGGATTGTATATAGAATGATTTCAATAGGATTTAATTTTATTTGAAGAATAATGTAGATATTCAGAGAACAGAAGAGCTTTTTCAAATAAAATAATATGTTATTTAAATCAATCACATTTTCCAATATTTTATAGTATTGAAACAATCTCATATATAGGTGGCACCTCGCAGCAGCACATTTATTTAAATCAACCAATATATTTTTTGATTCGATTGTTTTTTTTTCTCAGTGCAGGTGCTCCATTGGTTCATTTTCTTTCTTGCAAATTCTGCATCTCTAGTCCTTTTCCCGCTTCTTTCCCGCCCTCCATATATTTCCGTATCTTAGTCTTGTCCACATTTCATTATCCCTACCCTTCACACCCTCTTCCGCCCAATACTTCCACGACCTTTCCTGATTTTCGACGATATATTTTTAGTTTCCATTATATGACGATTTTCTTATTCTTTCCTCCTCCTCGTCCACAATTTTATTTTGAGGCATTCTGAACCTTTTTAAAAAGTTTATTTATTTAAGTCACTATTTATAGACGAAAGTGGTAGTTAAAAAAAGGTCCTAAAAACATTGTAGGTCTGCGCTGTTGTGAAATCTCGCAGATGGATCATCCGAAACAGAAAAATCAAACGGTTTTGGATTCAGTATTTTAATGGCTATAGCGCATATCATGCGATTTTTGATACATGCAAAAATAACAAACGGGCGAACATTTTTGTACAAAAACAAAAAAAAACGTGTTTTTCACCGTTTTTGGCAAAAATAGTAAATATCAAAATTTGAAAAAATCCTTGTTATGCGCTATAGCTCTAGTTGTAATGAATATGTGGTTAACATTTCATAAGTATCGGTTCGGTAGTTTCGAAGATTTTATCAACAAGCCGTCAAAAAACGCTGTTTCGAGAAAAACGTGTTTAAAGTTTGTTTGGGTTACATAAATACATATTTTTTTTAAAATGTATTTCGAAATTGCATTTATTAAGTGTAACAACTTTTATATCAATATCTATAATATACACCTATCAAAAAAATTCATGAAAATACCCTTTTTGAGCGTCTAAAGTGGGAAGGCCCCTTAAAACAAAGCTTCAAAATAGCCCTTATAACAAAACTTGAAAATAGCTCTGAGTTTTTTTTATAGTGAATTTAGAAGTTGCCTTTTTTCATACTTCTACGCATTTTTAAGACTTTGAAGGCTCATGAGTCATTATTGAAACAAATTACATCAAATAATGATTTATTTATAATGAACATACATTGCAGAATACAACAAAAGTTATTTCGTGCTATTACAGCCACAAACAAAAAAGTTATGACGATTGAAAGGCGGAATTTCGGGTAATTAAAAATAACGAAAAATAAATTATATCTTAATTACCGTGACACTTAGGACATAGGGTCTAAGGGTGAAAAAAGTAGCAAATGACACCGCTAATTCGCCAAAAAATTGTGTCGGTCCATGTCCCTAACACTCTATATATATATTGAAAAGATCGGGACGATTGAATGTCCAGAATGAGTATCAATTATGAATCGAGCGTAAGAAAAAGGAGGCGCTTAAGGTAGTACCTCCACAGAAGAGTTGAATTAAGAAATTGTTGAAATTTGACATATACGTTATTTAATACATTATCCAAACATCTGTGCAATTTGAATAAGTTTGACCACCCCAAACCTGAGATATTTGCATTTAAAGTTGGCTTGGTTTACACGTAACAAATGCGTTATGGATGGGCAAACAGAGCATCATTAATTCTACCGTCGAAACTAAAATTAAGAAATTGATCAAAAACGAGGATAAGCTAGAGTAAGATATTACGAATAATGTGAAAAAAAAATGAGAATGATTCACCATCTAGTTTCCAAGATACAACCATGAGAAGCCCTCACAATTTTGGTGCAAAGCCTGGCAAAGCCTGGAAAAAAAACAATTGGGGCAAAGCCTGGACAGTCCCGGCAAAAAGTTTACTGGCAATGGTAGATCAAAAACACATTATCAAATATATTTTACGGCAATAAATTATATCCATCGTATTATCTACTAGTACCGAGTCAATATTGCGTAGTTTTTAATTTTACTTATTACTAATTGAACCAATTATCAATCTTTCAAACATGAACATACTATGTAAACTTTTGATTGAGATTTTCGCAGAGGAACTACCTTAAGGCCTTAGGCCACAGTAACGGGTATAAAATCATGTGCGAAAATAACATTTTTTTTCGTATGGAAAAATTGATTTACTCATAAAATTAATCATGCATCTATTTAGTATGAATATCAAGCTGCTCGAATTTTTTTTTTTCGATGTACAAAATGACCGACCACGAATATTTTCTTTTGTTATCTTTTATTTAGGCGCTCCGCTGCGCGACATTAAGCATCCACAATTGTTGACCTAGAACGAAAAACAAAAATTCTCGTCAATCTACATTAGAATACCTAGAGAAGTACGTACGGAATTTAAAAAATATTGTTTTATTCACAAGTTGTAGGTATTTAAGGGAGACTTTGTCCTTGAAATCGGCGGGAGATGTTAGCGGCTCAACACGAGCAGCTAGAAGAAGAGGAGGGATGCCTCTATGGACCAGGCATTGCCAATTAGCGGTAATTATAAACACATTTGTGTAAACACATTACAAAACTTTAAACGCGTTTTTCTCGAAAACACGTTTTTTAAAATGGCTGACATTCTCCTGACCGCTGTAATTAACATATCGACCTGAAATTTGGAGAGCATACTCAGAAAATATGTCTTCACGGAATGACGGATCGTTTTTTCGATAGATACATTTTTGCATTTATTATTCATCTTTTTATGCGAAAAAAACGCGAAAATTCGATTTTTTTATTTAATTGCCGCCATTTTCCGAAATTTGTACTAAACGAAAAACCCATCCGTCATTCCATGACCAAAGGGTCACAGATTGATAATATGCTTTGAATTTGTGTTTCAGATCAACAAAGAGGGGGCAGTGATGTCAGCCGTTTACCTCCCGCGATTTGAGGACCTCTTTTCGCGGAGCTGCAACGGCCGCGATTTTGGTTTTTTTTTCAAAAATTTTTTTTTCAACGTTCTGTATATCAAGAATAAAAGCAAGAAAAAACCGCACTCAAAAAGCTTTACTCATTTCCATTAAAAAAATAAAATGTAAAGTCTCCGTTCAACTTAAGTAATGAATTTTCAGTGAAAAAATGTCGTTATAACTGCTCATAAACTGTTCATAAAATGAAAATTTTTCGATTAATCAGAAATTCCGTACGTACTTCTCCGCGAAATGCAATTAGGAACATAACTTTTAAATTTGAAGTAAATCGAGTGAAAATCGAGTTTACCGCTTTTTGGGAATTTTTTTGTGAAGAAATTATACAACGGAAAACTTGTGAAACTTGGCATATAGTTTTATTGATCTGTTTACTACATACAACATTTTTTTAAAATAATTTCATTAAAAAATCCGCCTCCCACCCTCCTCGACGCGCGATGGTCCTTTTTTGATGGTGTGTACGATTTCTCAAAAACTATTCAACCGATTGCCTTCAAATTTGGACAGAATGCTCAGTTGACATCCTTTTATCGTTTGATGAAGCAAAAAAGCAATACGTTTAATAGTTTTTTATTTATAACAAAAAATCGATCAATTTTTTTCGAAAAATCGATACTTCAAGTTCAAAACGTCACCAAATCGTCAATTTTTTTTTCCCCTTCATCGAACGATAGCTATATGTGTCTCAAGTAAAATGCTTTTCGGGTTTTTGTTGCAGGATGAACGTGAAGGCTGTAATCGTGCACACCATCAAAAAAGGACCATCGCACGTCGAGGGGGGTGGGAGGCGGATTTTTTTATGAAATTGTTTAAAAAAAATTTTGTATGTAGTAAACAGATCAATAAAACTATATGCCAAGTTTCACAAGTTTTCCGTTGTATACTTTCTTCACAAAAAAATTCCCAAAAAGCGGTAAATTTTGTGAAAAAAAAAGACAATCCCCCCTTAAACGACACGAGAAACGACGAGCGTTCAACGAGGCAAATAATAGGAGCGAGATAAAGATTAATTAGGCCAAAGGATGAAGGTGATAAGGTGAAAGTTGCGCCTCCGCGGGATCTCGTATTCCTATGTACGGTGAGTCGAATCGCGGCTGAGCTCTTCGCCACGTTCTTGGTCCTCGGTGTCTCGTAAATCTCGCGCTCGTCTCTTTACGTATCCTCCAACTCCTGATCCTCCTCTCCCTGTCCTCCTTGTCCTTGTCCTGCTGATCTTCCCACACACGCGCCCACACGGAGATCCCTCTCGAAATACGAGTGGGCCTCAAAGGTCGAAGTACCGAGGCACTGCAGTCTCATCCGCAGCGTATATAACACACCCGAGAGAGGAGCGAGGCACACACGCGCAGGCGGCGGCAAGGACTATGTGGAAGCCGCGGCGGCCTCGCGAGATGCGCCACTACTCGACATTATACCTCGTTTCACTACTGGGTCGAGTGCTTTTGTACATCTACACGTGTGTTTCTATCTATCTCCACGCATCACACAAAACATTGATAAGTCCGCGGATCCTTTCGAATGCGGACTAAAAAAGACGTCTCGCAAGCCCTCGCTGTCACTCTTCGGTCTAGATCTTTTTTTTTTCTTCCATTTCATCTTTTTTATCGCTGCTCTAATTTCGTTGGTAGCACTCGATTGTTTGGGTTTGCTAGTGAATTGCGCGCTGCTCCCCATGAAGAGATTGACCGTTGGGCCTGGGACGGGCCTTCACAGTTAGCCTTTCTAGAATATTGGGCCGTGAGTATTTGCCAATGAGGTGCCTTTGTAGAAATGATGAGAACGGCCCGATATCGGCCAACAGAGCCAACAATTATTGGGCCAATGATTTAATTCATTGTAGCGCCAATGTTGGTGATTGCACTTGGCCCTATGTGCGCCCTCTTAAAGGGCCTATGTAGAAATTGACCACTGGCTCTGTGATGGGCCTTCACAGTTGGTTTATCTAGAAGTTAGTCTATCTAGAATATTGGGCCGTGAGTTTTTGTGGGTTTGTTTGAGTGCGTGATAAATATTCAACCTATATCGGGCCAAGATTGGCCCGAGATTGGTCCTTATGGATACATATTTCATGGAATAACCTTGAAATAAATTGTGATTTGCGTGTATGACAGGTTTCAAAATTGGCATATTTTACTTACTTATGTTGGTTATTTACAAATGCCAATAATGGGCCAAGACTCGATTACAAAAACTGAACTGCAAAATATAGACGATTAATATATGACGTGCCAGTTATTTGCCTATTCTGGCACAATATACAGATAATGAATAACCCAAGGCTTGAATAAAATAAAAGCAGGTATGGTCTGACCCACTTAGCCAATAAAGGGCTTAGATTAATTAAATGTAATTTCCAGTATTTTAGCATTGCCAGTTTTAAAATTGGCAAATTTCGATTAACTATCACGGCTGTTTATTGGTTTTAACAGATGGGCCCGGATAGGTTTTAGTAATGGGCTGATATTGTGCCAGTTCTCAATTTATAACGGAACAATAATGGGCCAATGTAATCGACAGTACTTCAGCATCACCAGTTTAAAAATTGGCAAATATTGTTTATCTATCACGGCTGTTTATTAGTTTTTAAAGATGGGCCAGGACAGGCTTTAGGGATGGGCCGATATTGTGCCAGTTTTCAGTTTAGAGCGGAACAGTAATGGGCCAATATTATTTCTCTTTTGTTGGCTTATACGATGGTCCCAATATTGGCCTGATAGCAACATTGGGCAACTCGTGGCAAGCTCTACTTGGGCCTGTCTCAGGTCCCGAGTGGAAAACGTAACTCATCACCACCTACCCACATGCTAGTGAAGTGATGTTTCGAATCGTCATTAGCTAGCCGTCTTAGAGATTGGCTACCCAGCCTTGTAACGCTTTGGTCCTCTAGTGACTGAATACAAAAAATTCGATGGTGACTGGATAGAAAGAAATATCTCTCGGCTGTACTATATTTCTGACCTAGCGATGACTTAGTTTTTTTCAGCTAGCGACTGGGAACAAAAAAATAGGTGGCGATTAAATTTAAAAAATTGCGGCGATATATTTATATTTTCGTGATTTTTTTGTACATTATTTACATTATTGGACGGTTTTACGATATTCTTCGTTGTTCATTAATTAGGGGTATGATATTTGCGCTTTAAATATATTAATTAAACATTATCGGATCAATGACTCAATTGCGTTCGCATTGAGAGCGATAATCGCATAGAATTACATAACCTTAAATTGTATTTGTCCGATCACTTATTCCGGCTAGTGCGGCCGCAGTTGGGAAGTGTTGGCTAGGTCATCGTGTGATACCGACTTGAGGAGTTTGTTCATTCGCAACGTCATCTGTAACTCAAGTTGCTTAACGGGAGATATACACCTAGATGGTCGAGGTCAAGGATTTAGAAGCTATGAACATTCCATCGACCGTAGAAGACCTACACTATGGGCCTGGTATCGATGATTCCATGTAAGTTGACAAATTTCATGATTTATTCGTTCCAAAATTTTCAAATGCGTTTTTCTCAAAACCACGTTTTTCAAATCGGTACCCAAAATTTCTCGAAAACCAATGAACCGATTGCCTTGAGGTTTTTTGTGGTTATTCTATACACCATTATCTAGTACTTGTCATAGGATTTTGTTTTCCGTTACTTAGTTTTTGTTTTATAGGCAAAATAATAACTAATTTTTGGCCCAAAAATCACTATTTATGTTCAAACGTCCGCCATTTTGTCATAAATCGATATTTTCAAAATCGGCTATGACAAGAACTAGATTATAGTATCTAATTTAATAATCTTTTTGGTTTTTTTTTAGATGATTTTTGAAGAAACGCCAGTGGGCACCGTATACGCAGATTCTTTTACGACGCTCCAAGGATCATACAATATCCTTGTACATTTTTGATATTTTTAAATAAAGAAAATTAAACATATTTTTGAATGTATATACTTTTAGATAATTAAAACCCCAATCCGAAATTTTAAATAATTTTCCTTGAAAAATTCACAAAAATGACCTTTTTCCGGCTCCTCGGTGTATATATCCCCTTAACCAACCATGAGCCAGTCGCTCGATCGAACTACACGTATTCACATAACCTCACTTTGTAATTTGTGACCAAGATCAGCCGGGCAGTGACTAGACAAGGGCTGGATAACAAAACATTCACAATATGACTAGCCCATAGCGAGCCAACCATTAGTCAGTTCGTGTGAGCTCAATTATTAAGGGGGGATTGTCTTTTTTTTCGCAAAATTTATCGTTTTTGGGAATTTTTTTGTGATGAAAGTATACAACGGAAAACTTGTGAAACTTGGCATATAGTTTTATTGATCTGTTTACTACATACAAAAAATTTTTTAAACAATTTCATCAAAAAATCCGCCTCCCACCCCCCTCGACGCGCGATGGTCCTTTTTTGATGGTGTGCACGATTTCTCAAAAACTATTCAACCGATTGTCTTCAAATTTGGACAGAATGCTCAGCTGACATCCTTTTATCGTTTGATGAAGCAAAAAAGCAATACGTTTAATAGTTTTTTACTTATAACAAAAAATCGATCAATTTTTTTCGAAAAATCGATACTTCAAGTTCAAAACGTCACCAAATCGTCAATTTTTTTTCCCCTTCATCGAACGATAGCTATATGTGTCTAAAGTAAAATGCTTTTCGGGTTTTTGTTGCAGGATGAACGTGAAGGCTGTAATCGTGCACACCATCAAAAAAGGACCATCGCGCGTCGAGGGGGGTGGGAGGCGGATTTTTTGATGAAATTGTTTATAAAATTTTTTGTATGTAGTAAACAGATCAATAAAACTATATGCCAAGTTTCACAAGTTTTCCGTTGTATACTTTCTTCACAAAAAAATTCCCAAAAAGCGGTAAATTTTGCGAAAAAAAAGACAATCCCCCCTTAAGCCAGTTACTAGATCGTAACTCAGACAGGCTAGAACAATTTCTACTCGGGGTATGGCAAATCTGGGATTGGATTTTGAATGGGGATATTTGGGTCTGTTTATTTTTTTCGTGTGGTTGGGGTTATTCGGATATTTGGTTTCTTGAAGGGGGACTTCCCTTTAGACGCCCGAAAATGAGTCATTTTTCGTTAATTTTTTTGAAGGTGATAAAATAATCGCATGATTTAAATTTTTTTACATTATCCTATTACATCCGACCAGTGTTCAAAAAAATTATTTTTCAAAGAAAACAAAACGGCGCCGTTATCAGGATTCCTTTAGGCGTCTTTTGAAAAATTGCTCATGTTATACCTCAAAAAGTTATGGATCGATCTGGCTGAAATTTTGTGAGGTTTCTTGTCAGCCCCGGATCTAAGGGGGGGCAAATCGGGGTACCTGCTCCGGGTGGCAATTTAAGGGGGCGCCAAATTCTTGTGTTTGAAAAAACTTGTTTCACTAAAGCGCCTAACATCTACGTCGGTTTGGTGAGTTTCAATGGTGTCGTGATTCTAGCTATCGAAAATAAAACTGCCTACGAGACGAACTTTGATGAGGTATTCCTTTAGGCGTCTTTTGAAAAACTGCTCGTGTTATAGCTCAACAAGTTATTGATCGATCTGGCTGATATTTTGCCAGATTTCTCACTATAAGACTATTGGAAGGATATACCTAAAGTTTCAAGGTTATCGCGTAAATAAATTACTTTTTCGGAGTAAAAATTGTCGAGAAAAAGGTAAAAAATATGAACATTTGATTACAAAGCCTACTTAATTTTCAATTTTACACCTTTTAATATTTTTATAGGTATATCCTTCCAATAATGCTATAGTGAGAAACCGACCAAAATTTCAGCCAGATCGATCAATAACTTTTTGAGCTATGCCGTGAGCAGTTTTTCCAAAGACCCCTAAAGAAATACCTCATAACGCCGCTATTTTGTTTTGTTTGAAAAAGAAAAAAAGTTTTACAACTTGAAAGTTGTAATAAGATAATGTCAACATTTTTAAATGATGCGATTATCTTATCACATTTTTTTAAAAAATCATGAAAAATCACTTATTTTCGGGCGTCTAAAGAGATCTCCCCCCTTAATCTCAAATATTGGAGGGAAGGGGCGCCAATGTCAAGTTTTTGCCCCGGCTCGGAAAAATCGTAGATCCGGGGCTGTTTCTTATTATATGGTTATAAAGTTGGATGGGTATGTTTGGATTTTCTTAAATATGTTTGGGTTTGCTTGGAATCGTTTGCGTTTGCTCGGACATGTTTGGGTTTGTGTGAAGAAGTTTGGATTTGTTTGGACATGTTTGGGGTCGCATATGTGAGCTTGCTTGGACATGTTTGGATTTGTCTGAAGAAGTTTGAGTTTGTTTGGATGTGTTTGGCTTTGTATGGGCATGTTTGGGTTTACTTTGATATGTTTGAGGTTGCTTGGATATGTTTGGGGTTGTTCGGCTAGGTTAAAGTTTGTTCGGGATTGTATGGGTTCGTTTGAGTTTCCATTGAATATGTTTATGATGTTCTTCATATGTTTTAGTTTATTCAAACATTTTTTTATTCGATTGCGTGTGTTCTACATTTGCGCAAACCTTTGTTCATTTCACGACGTTAAGGCGCTTATTCCCTATATTATCTTATACGTTTTCGAAATCTCGTAAGAGTCAAAGCCATTGATAACCGATCTAAGCGTGACTCTCCAACTTCAAGAAAAAAAAGAATCCCCATATGCGGAAGGTCTGCCCTTTTGGAACCCAATGAGATAGCATCGCGAAAGCTCGTATATACGAAGGAACATTGAGGGAAAAAAATTGATTAGGTATTTATTCACTTGATCATAACAGATCAACGGAAAAGTTCCACGCATGAACGAGTATCGACGGCGTTTCGTGAAGTTACCGATCGCGCATTTCCACCGAGATAATGTACAATCCGGAGTGGGCAAACGGACAAGCTTGTTACGACGTCGCGTCTCATCTCGCGGCCCCACATCCACACGATTGATACACTAGATATTGTCAGCGAATTCTCGCTTGTCCAAGTTCTCCTCATTTGAATCCATCGAATCGCGAATGGAATTCGTTGGGAAAGGGACGAGCATCACCGGGCGCATCGACGATTCCACCTATCGCCGCCATACATCCACATACTGGGTGACCATTGTCATGTAGCCATGCGATTTTTGAGGGGCTGGCGCGGAGATCTTGCGACCGCGATAATGATCGTATTTGATGGTTTTTCGAGTCCTGTTCGAAAAAAATATAGCGTATTTTACTCATACGGAGTGTTTGCCAGAAAAAAATCGAAAATTGTAGAAAAAATCGAAATTCCATTTTGAGTACAACAAAATGAAGATAATTCAATTCTAAACACCAAAAACTTGCGAAAAAACTTTTTCAGCGGAATTAAATTCCATCTAGCCACTAAAATGCATCTTTGATCATTCTTTTATCGATGACGGGAGCACAAAAATGTTTTTTAGGAGTGTTTCGTATTCAGAATTAAATTATCTTCACTCTGCTGTACTCAAGAAATATTTTTTTTCCAGAATACTCAATTTTTACTTGCAACTATAATTTATCACAAAAATATGCTGTATTTTTTTCGACGAGGTCCCGAAAAACCATTGAAAATCAAACTTTCCGCAGTCGAAAAATCTCTACCCACGACCCTAAATAAACACATGGCCATCTGATAATTGTCACCGTGTATATGCCTATGAATAAATGAATATATATATATGTATGTGTGTGTGTGTGTATGTATGTATGTATGTATGTGTATATATATATATATATATATATATATATATATATATATATATATATATATATATATATATATATATATATATATATATATATATATATATATATATATATATATATATGAATATATTCCAATTCCAATGCTCGAAAATCGCATGCACGAGGCACCCATCGGACCACGATTATACGCGTTCACAGGCGAACAGTGTGTCATTCCTCCGCGTGCATAATACCTCCCGCAGGTCGTACAGTTTTCATCTGTCTAGTTTGATTTTCGTTATATATTCGCGTTTCCACTCGACCGGATGCGATTAAAGGTCCTATCGCGTGTTGGCCACGACGATACACGATACAAATAATCGACGCGTATAAATTCACACGAATATAAATACATCGAAGATGTAGGTACGATACGCGAGCGATGCTACATTGGCTCCGTAGGATGCACCCGGAAAAATCGGACCCTACGCGAATTGTCATTTGTCACTTCCGTATACACCAGACTCTTATAATTATTTATTATAATTTATTTCATTATATTCAATCTATATAATTTTATCATTTTTTATTATATTATATTTATTGTTATAATTATTTATTACATTAAATTTAATTTTATTATTATTTATTATATTACATTGAATTTATTCTTATTATCATTTATCAAATTATATTTATGGTATTATTATAGTTTAATGAATTATTATTTATTATACGGGCCCGCAAAGTTTATCCCCGTTTGCGTATTTTTTCCAGCGAGCAGTAATCCCCCCGACAAATTTGAAAATAAAATCCAACATTTTCGAAAAACCATCGAATTGTTACAACCAGCGTAAAAAGGCACCTGAATTCAATTTAAACAACAAATCGAATCAACATTTTCGCCCCGTAACTCTACGTTATCGCAGCCGGTCAAATAAACGCGCGAAACTGCGCGCGCGCGCGCGAACATTGATATATACGAGGGGATGCAATTTCGAGCCGCGAGAGAAACGTCATTCACGTTTTACAAATAATGTTCGTGTACTATACGCGTGGGCATCGAGGAGGAAAAAACACCCACATGTGGATATATAGGCAATGAGTAGTAGATTCAGACATCGTTGTCGTCCTCGTCCTCGTCGTCGTCGTCGTCGCCGTCGAGCGTCGAGGGACAGGAACATCATGTACGTTTTCATCCATTCACGGTGTAATAGTGGCGTTGTTGGTCGTGGGTGGAGGTGCGAAGAGTCCCGCGAGGACCGCCGGCGCACTCCAATTAAGGCTAATGATTTTACGCTCTGCTCTTGCCTCCAATTGTCAACTCTTGTCCCTGCTTCCTCCTTACATATATATGTATGTATATGTATATATATATATATACACACATAGATATATGTATAGATGAATATATGTAAATATATAAATGTATATATGAAAGGGATACGTGCACCTTTCTTTTCACCTTTATCTTGATGCTGTCGAGGGTAGGTTTCCTTTGGCTGTGTATGTTCAGAGTGCGCAGGACATGCGAGTAATAAGAGAATTCTGTACTTTCAAATAATTCTTGCACTGTTCTATGCCCGTTGGCATGTGTGTGTGTGTACACGAAACCCACTTGAATTCCTACCCAATTCAGTTAATTATACAACTCCACTGTTCCGGAAGTTTTCCACCAGTATTTTTGTCGAGGGTGACCAGCTATTAAGGCGGGACACCACTGTGACGAGGCAACAAAATCGATTTCTTGTTGTTGCATTTTCTCAACGTATAGAATAAGTCCGGGGTAGTTGGCCACAGTTTTTTCAAGGATCTGTCAAAATAAAAGTACAGACGGATATAAAATCATGTGCGATTTAACAATTTTTTCCGTATGAAAAAGTGATTCACTCATAAAATTAATTACACATCTATTCAGTATGAATATCAAGCTGTTGGAAAATATATATATATATTTTTTTCGATGTACAAAATGGTCGACTACTAATATTATCTTTTGGTATTTTTTGGGGCTCCGCGGCGTGACATTTAGCATCGACAATTTTTTACCTACAACAAGAAACAAAAATTCTCGTCAATCTACATTAGAATACTACTGATTTAATTTCAGTGCAGAAGTACGTACGGAATTTAAAAAAATATTGTTTTATTCACAAGTTGGAGGTATTTGAACTTAAAAAATGAATTTTGAAAAAAATGAAATGCAATTAGGAACATAACTTTTAAATTTGAAGGAAATCGAGTGAAAATGGTTGAAGTTATTTGTCACGCCAATTGGAAAAAAGCTGTTTCGAGAAGTTTCGACTAGACTGCCATTTTATACATCGAATTATTTTTTTTTTCTAACAGCTTGATATTCATACTAAATAGATGTGTAATTAATTTTATGAGTTAATCCCTTTTTCATCGGAAAAAAATTGTTAAATTCGCACATGATTTTGACCCGTTACTGTGGCCTAACCCCTTAACTTATCTTCATTTGTAATTAAATTTTCAACATTTAACTTTAAGATAATTTATGAAATTAAAACAAACTCCTATCAGATCAACCTCAAAATTACTATTTTTTTTAAATCACGATTGGCTATCTCTCCCGGAGTATCCGGGTGTGGTGGCTATGGGAGTAGAGGTGAGATGGCCAGTTGCCCAGCATTATGCTCTCGGTTTTCTCTTTGGTTTTATGTTTTATTCTTAATTCTTTTTCTTTTGGCCACATTTAGAATACATATAATCCAAATCAGTACATTTTTCGTGTACCTAAAGTTGGCATACTATCCAATGGAGTCAGTTTTGGATGAGACGATTTTCATAATAATTTTCTCCGCAACATTTTTTTTCATTGTTCTTATATCGTCTTTCTAAGGTCTTCCCAGGTATTTCGTAGGTCCTAGCAGGCGCACGAACCGACAATTCATCATTTTTACAGCACCAATAGCTGCTTTCAATTATCCTTGAGTCCAATTCCCTCGCAGAGCAATCGCTTTTCTCTTGTACTTATTAGGCATCTTAAACAAAAGTAGAACAGAATAATTACTTGAACACATTACAACTAATAGTATGGGCATCATACACCGACTGTACGTGGCCATCTCTCCTAATTTCCCGGGAGAGATGGCCACATCTAAAATGTAAACAAGTAGAAACAATACATGCGATATCTTGAGGTTATAACAAAGCAACGTTCGTGAAGTATTCAAGTAATACAAAAGTAATTATTACTTCTACAGAATAACATCACCACACTGTAAAACATGAAACCTTCAAATAGTTTAGCAGTAGACAGAATAATTAAAAAGGATTTTACTTACTTAACATTTTTTTTCCAAACCTTTGCTCGTACACTTACACCTGTGTACGACGCGAAGCGAATTAAGCAGTAACCGGTGAAATCTAGTGCGCTTTTCTATGAAACATTTCTATTGGCCATCTCTCCCTTATGGCCAACTCCCCCAGAATTACCCTGCATATTCGAGAATTTTTTAACAAATTTTCAAGTTGAAATATTGAAAATAAGGCATGTTACGGACGATTTAGTGAAAGCAGGTAGCGCAACGATTTACGCAGACTAAAACTTTTAATCAGGTCTTTTTCGAAACGACTTTTCTCGGATTGGCCGGAATCATAACTCTAGCTATAGTTGTCCGATTTTCAATACATAAAAACCAAAATTTCCGTTATTGCAGCAGCTATCGTTGTATGTAGCCGTTTTTTAAATTTAGTATTTCTCAAGCCCCCGAATGTAAGTAAAAATATCGTCAAAATTCTCTTTTCTCTTTTTTCAAACCCGCTATTTTGGGATTTTTTTTTCGAAAAATGTTCATATACAACGAGAACTGTATTTGCATAGATTACAAAACTTTTTATCTTTATTTTTCAGGCCACCATTGTTAAGTTATCGATCCAGCCGGTGGACCACATTTTTTATACAGATGATTTATTATACCTCAATAACAATGTACATTTTCTATTTGATTTAAAATAAAATTTACACGAAATAAGTTCAATGTATGCTTAATAACATACCTTTTTTCCAAATCCTAAATAAATAATTTAGAAAAAGAAAAAAAGATCGTAAAAAACGATCTTTTTCAGCTCGTACCAGTGGTGTCCTACCTTGAATTACAGTGGTCTCATTTAGCAGTGGTGAAATATGCGATCGAAATTCTGCAATTTTTTTTCTAGGTTTTAATTAAATGTATGTTTGATTGGTGAGAAAATATATTGGTATGGAGGGTATCGTTTTATTATGGGTTTATTCTTTGGATCCCTTTATAGGCTTTGGAGGTGTCGTGCGGTGGACTTATTAGCAAGATACTTGTCACTTTGAGGTGTGTAGGTCTTGAGAGAATGCGGAGCAGTCCACGGCCACTTGAGCACCTGGTGCGCAATTGCGTTTGCACGAGAGCACAGGGATTCGGGCTGGCCACATTCATCATTGGGGTAAGCCGACGAATTATTTGTTCACTAATTGTTGTTTTTAGAATTTTGTTCTTGTTGTTGAATTTTTTGTTGTTGTTTTTGTTTTTGTTGTTGTTGTTGTTTTTTGTTGTTGGAATTTTTTGTTGTTGTTTTTAGAATGATTTTATTCCGTCGATTTAACGGGTCTGCATAAGCTTGGGACTTTAAAAAAACGTCGATTTTAAATATTTTTTGCTGGTAGCATTGGGATAACGGGGTCGGCATTTTACACCCAATCGATGCATAGTCTTGGCAAGTTAGAGTTTTTTTAAGTGAGAAATATTGATAAACAATGAAGTTATTTTTATTTAAGCCGAGGGACACCGTTGTTGCATGGCCAATCAGCGTAGGTGGTTCTGACAAGAAGGGTGAGTTGGAATGAAAAGTAAGAAAATGTACTTTTAATATAATAAGGAAACTTTCGTTTGGTTGGATACCTTTACGTAATTGTTTTTTTTTATTATAAGCTCTAGCGAAAATCTTCGATTTTCGACTAAAAAACAACGTTGATAATCTGTTTTCAAAAAATGGATAAAGATAGCGAAAAATCATCTGGCCATACGAAAGAAAAAATTACAAACCCTGCTCCGTTTGAATTTGGAGTGAATCGGACGAATAGGCTTTTGCGATACGACTTACACCGTGTCATAAAACATATTTTCGAGATAAACGCGAAAGAAAAAAAAGGTCAATTGCAGCGGGACGGTTCGCCATAGCGCAGGGGGCGATCTTGCCCTTCCCAAAAATCTCCATAACTCGATCAATTTGTTTTACTCTTACCAAATCTTTGTAACAAATTAAAGTTAAGACATATTTTCAAAATGTCAACCCTACACAGACCCTTGAAGGGTTATATACAGTTAACATTTTCGAAAAATCGATTTTTTAAAATTTTATTTTCGTAATGTACATATATTTGAGTACGCACACAGAAAATTTCTTGTCAATCCGGCGAATATTCTCGAAGTTACGCGCACATTTGTAATGACTTTGTTTACTATATGTAAAGTGCTTTTAAAACTTTAAACCCGTTCTTTTCAAAACTGTGTTTTTAAAGTCAAGTGAGCAAGATTTCTCGGAAGGATCGGCTGAACCGATCAGTTTCAAATTTTAACACAATCTTTTCAAGTATATTTTTTTAGTAATTATTCGAAAAATTTTCTCACTGATAAATATATTCCATTTTATAAACAATTTAAGGCCTAAATGTTTGTCAAAAATCGATTTATTCCAAAGCCGCGATTTGGTCAAAAATTATTATTTTGCTTATTCCTTCTATCAATTACAAGATAATCCATTATATTAACGAAATATTTTTGGTTTTTTCATTTTAGATCATCCAGTCCTGAGATACCGTGCTCACTGCGAGACGCCTTTTTTTAGAGGTGCTCCCGGAGATCAGCTATAGCAGCATTCAAAATAATTATTTTCACAAATAAAAAATGTTTAAATACAGTTAAAAATTACCATATTATGTGTACAAATTTTCACGTTAATAGATTTAAAGGTCTGCTCAAGAAAAATTCTTGAAAAACCGATCGCTTTGGGCCTGCTGACTGTATATAATCCCTCAAACGAATGACCAAATACTAGTCGGTCCACCTCAACATTTCATTGGCCACCTTTGCATGACCAATTTCCTCGATCCAAGTGATGTTTATGATGTTGATGTTCGCATCAATGGAATGCAACGAAAACTAATTCTTCGCGATTGCTCCAATATTTCATCGGCCGATTTCAACTACAAAAATCACTCCAATCTTTCTCCATATCCTTATTAGAGATTAACGTCATCAATTTGTAAGAAAAAAGGCTTTGGATAATAATCAAAATATAGAAATAAAAGATGAAAAAAAAAAAAAAAATCGTTGCTTTTCAACGATGCAAATTTAAACGCCATGTGACGTTTCCACTCCGTGTGCGCCGCGCGCATCGGTTTTTTCCGAAGTTTTGCGAAGAAGCTCACAGAAAAGAAGAATCGACCGGAAGATCTCTCCTCTTGAATCTTTTTTTCTCCGGAGCTACTCGGGACCGTGATACCCTCGCCGAGAGTTGAAAACGTTGCACAGCCAAGATGGGAAGCGCCCCCCCACCCCAAATCCCTGGGGGGGGGGGGCAAAAGCGATTAGCGGCTCCTTCTTGCGCGTATACGGTTTCTCCAGCACGTTCTTCACCCCGTAAGAAAGTCCCTTGTCCGAGTCCACTGTCCGGATTTATGTAGCCGAGACCCGCGCGATCGCACCATACAACGTTCCCAGTGGGGCCAGGGGCAGCGGGTGCGGTTGAAAGAACGTGGCAAGATTCGGGGGTTACGAGAATGGAGCCATATACCGCGCGGCATGTGAGAACGCGGGCCGTCCCAGTTAACGAACCCAGCAGGGACACTGCCCGGATTTCTGGGCAGAGAACGGTTCTTGATCGCGTTAGCGGACAACTTTATTCCCCGCAGTCTCCCGCGGCCCGCGCGCGCTCGTATCCTTTTCATTTATAATTCCCGCGTGCTTCAGAATCTGTGACCCTCCCCCCCCCCCCCCCAACCCCGAGCTCCTGGCGCGTTTTCCTTAATTACCACGTTCGTGTTGGCACGTACGGTCCCTGCCCGCCCTGGGCTGTGTGTATGTTCGGACACGCGTGTCCACATGGAATGGGAAGGGGTGCCGGGGGGGGGGGGGGGGGGGTGGGGATTTGCCCGTCTGGAGAATGAGTCGAGAACTGCGTCCCGCAGTTCCGTGTCGGATATTCCGTCAGCTGTACACTCTTCGGTAATAATATCGTGCATGATAGTGACAGAAAAAATAGCGGGGGGGGGGGGGGTGAAAAAATCATTGGCAACCTCAAGGATTTCCTGTAATTTTTTATTGCTATATGGCTATATTTTAAATTTAACTTCGTTTTTTGTTTCCAGCCGGATTTCGAATTTGAGTTTATCATTTTTATTCACAAGTCGTATTGCCCATTTTTATTTTAAATTTATATGTTCAAATCTTATTTTTAATTTTAATTTGCTATTTTTATTTACAATCTTTATTTCGAATTTTGATTTTCAATTTTTACTTCCAATTTTCTATTGCCATTTTATTTTCTATTGATTTTCAATATGCCCTTGCAGACATTCACGATTCTATCTTTCGCATTCTTCACTTTACCAAGTCCGGTTCTTCGGAGACATGCTAGAGTGCACTTTTGTCAGGCACTACGGTATCGCATATGCACGAGGGCGCAGGGAAACTGTGCTTGCTCGGCGAAACTGCCGTCCCACTCGCTAGTCAGCGCGCAAGCCAGTGCGCGGCGGTCACCCATCCGAGTATCGGCCAACGCTAGTTGATACGGAAGACCACCGGGGCCGCACACCATTGGAGGAACGGAAGCTAATCTGGAGAAATTCACCAATGTGCGATAAGATCCGGAGCAATTATTTTCTAATGGACGAAAAATAGGCGTGCTCGATTTCTCGGCTCGGCTCGGCTACTGTTAGCCAAGGCTCTATATACGATGCCTACACTGGAGCTTATAAAAGAATCATGCGAAAGCTCGATGACTCTCTCTCTCTCTCTCTCTCTCTCTCTCTCTCTCTCTCTCTCTCTCTCTCTCTCTCTCTCTCCGTCTCCATCCTGACGGAATTGCTCCACGAGGAAACTCTTCGCGACCGGACTCATCCGGGGTAGTCTAGGACCAAACTGCAAAACGCACAGCAACGCGGCACCCCCGCTGCCCCTTAACGGGATATGTCTAGTTGTAGCAGTCGAAAACAGCTCATTTTTGGGATTCAAAAAAAGTAAATTGTGACGATAAAAATCTACAAAAATTGGTTATTTAAAAAAGTATCATCTGAAGAACACTCTGTGATTTTTTGTGTAAAGATATTTAATTATAATCGATTTACAGCCGATGTCCGGGAAGCACCCCCGTGCGGAAATTGAGTTGGGGCTGTGATCGGGCCCCAATAATATTCCCCTAACTTTATTCGGGCCCTAATCTGGAAGCCACATGAGGGCCGCTAGCGGCAGGTCACACTTTGTCAACAAGGGCCATTAAGGGGGGATTGTCTTTTTTTCGCAAAATTTACCGCTTTTTGGGATTTTTTTTGTGAAGGAATTATACAACGGAAAACTTGTGAAACTTGGCATATAGTTTTATTGATCTGTTTACTACATACAAAAAATTGTTTAAACAATTTCATAAAAAAATCCGCCGCCCACCCCCCTCGACGCGCGATGGTCCTTTTTTGATGGTGTGCACGATTTCTCAAAAACTATTCAACCGATTGCCTTCAAATTTGGACAGAATGCTCAGTTGACATCCTTTTATCGTTTGATGAAGCAAAAAAGCAATACGTTTAATAGTTTTTTATTTATAACAAAAAATCGATCAATTTTTTTCGAAAAATCGATACTTCAAGTTCAAAACGTCACCAAATCGTCAATTTTCGTGAACGTGAACAGCCTTCACGTTCATCCTGCAACAAAAACCCAAAAAGCATTTTACTTTAGACACATATAGCTATCGTTCGATGAAGGGAAAAAAATGACGATTTGGTGACGTTTTGAACTTGAAGTATCGATTTTTCGAAAAAAATTGATCGATTTTTTGTTATAAATAAAAAACTATTAAACGTATTGCTTTTTTGCTTCATCAAACGATAAAAGGATGTCAGCTGAGCATTCTGTCCAAATTTGAAGACAATCGGTTGAATAGTTTTTGAGAAATCGTGCACACCAGTTGTGAAAAAGCTGTTTCGAGAAAAACGCGTTTAAGGGGGGATTTTTTGATGAAATTGTTTAAAAAATTTTCTGTATGTAGTAAACAGATCAATAAAACTATATGCCAAGTTTCACAAGTTTTCCGTTGTATACTTTCTTCACAAAAAAATTCCCAAAAAGCGGTAAATTTTGCGAAAAAAAAGACAATCCCCCCTTAAAGGTGCAACGACCGGGGCCTTATAAGTTGCCTCAATGGCGCCTCATAAAAACCATTTTAGCGCCCTGAAAATACCTCAACGGCGCCTCATCATAACCGTTTCAGCGCCATGAAATATCCGTATCAGTGGATATACGTGTATGTTAAATGCGTCAGGGTATATCTGTATTTGTTTTTATGTAGATGTTCATGTGCATAGGTGTGGGCGTGAGTACATGTGTATGTATGTGTGCGCGCGTAGAAATGTGATTGCGTATTTGCATGTGAACCTTTATGACAAACAGCCATGACAAAATGAATACAAAAAATAATCCATTCTAAGGAATGGATGTGTAGTACAAATAAAAAAAATATATGGGTCTACTGAATCACTAGAATCTATTTCCATTGAGGGAAAGATCTGGAAAACAAAGACCAATTTATTTACTTATCCTACACAGTCAGATAAAGTTTATGAATGGAGAATATCAGCGAAGTCTTCAGAAGAAATAATTTTCCCTATGATGAGTATTGAGCGGAAATTAGTTGCTATAAAAATGTCGAGAAAACCGGTTGGGACTGTTCACACTTATGCGCTAGCATTACTCCATGTATGAGTGAAACCATGAGTAATTGTTTGTATATATGTAAAAGGTTTCTTCAATTTGATAAATAAATACTGTCTGATCTTTGTCTGCATATTTGTGTTCATCGTTGATTTTTTATTTGCTAATGCCCTTACGCTTTTTCCCAATTTGCGTTCGATAATATTATTCGATCGAAGTATATAATCGATTTGAATAATTGAAATACCATCAACCATGTAGCCTAAGCTATTTATACTGGCTTATCGCTATAATAGTCAGATCTGGGCCTATTGTGGAGATCCCTACTTGTTTATACCTATACTGGCCAAGTCTGGGCCTATTGTGGAAATCCCTACAGGTTTATCCCTATAATGACCAAGTCGGGTCCTTTTGTGGAAATCCCTACAGGTTTATCCCCATAAAGGCCAAGTCGGGGCCTATTGTGGAAATCCCTACTAGGGAAAGCACTAGGAAAGCCCTGAAAGGCCCTTATTTTTATTAGGGATGCCCTATCAGTTTTCCGCACGGGCCTCTCGAAAACATCTTTTGCGGTGAGCAATGCCCTTCGAACCAGGTTATCTAATATAAAAATTAAAAAAAACAGATTTCGTTAATATAAATATTAGTTTATCCCATGATTAATCGAAACAACTTCCGAAAAATCGTATTAAAAAAAAATGACACGTGTTCAAAGTGCGTCTTGATATTTGCCAAAAATTGGCATTTTTCGTTTGTCAAATCGAAAATATGCATAGGAAAACAATCCTTCGATCAACTACTATATGTTTACTTCTAAAGAAAGCCCTGAAAATTTCGGGAAGATCGGTGCAGTAGTTTTAGCGATATTTTGCTCACTGACTTTGAAAACGTACTTTTGAGAAAAAAGCGTTTAAAGCTTCAAACGCTGCTCTGAGCGTTCAGACGGGCGTCAACATAGCGGCCGGTAAATCTGTGAATTTTGATCCGATCATCTTTAAATTTTCAGGGAACATTTATTAGATGATATACCGTTAAAACATATTGGTTTTGAAAAAAGTGATTTTTCGACTTTTACAAGTGGACATAACTTCTTAAGGGGTATGCATAACCTCGAAGTAAAAAAAACAGATCAATTTTCAATTTCTTTTTTCGTCTCAAGTATTGGGATGATTAGGTCGATCTTTCGCACACAGATAGTACATAGTCTTGACATGTCACCGTTTTTTTTATTGCAAAATATATATGAACAACATAATCATTGTTATTTAATCTCAGGACTGTAGCCTCCGCTTGGTTCGGTCGCGTACATGATTCCGGTAACTCGATTCATCTAAAGTAAAAAATGAAAAACATACGTGTAGTATAATGGTGAAGCTGCAGACCCATCGGATACTTTTTCGAAATTTTAAAATTTGCATAAATCGAACTGCTTTGAAAAATGTCGTTTTTCGACTAAAAATAACGACTTTAAACGTTTGTTATAAACAAACCGAGGAACATATAAATAAATCATCTGGTCTGCTGATTGAATATGTTATAAAATATGTTCAGTCCAAATTTGAAGTAATTCGGAACGATTAGATTTTCAGATAAGACGTACGCCAAATTGCAAAGTATACTTTCGAGATAAACGCAAGAGAAGACAACGTACGAAATCCACTTTTTCCGTATACAATTTTCGTATAAATGTTTGGGTCTGCTCAATATCTTCGGTGGTTCTTGATGGTTTCGGGTACGGCCAATACAAATAGGACAATCATTTTGTTCTAGAATCGTTTTTTAATTATAAACAATTTAATTATTATAATGACGATTGTGACGAACAAGTGCATTTTGTAGAAAAAAGTTAAAAATAAAAGATGGTTCTTTTTGAGTTGACAATAAAAAATGTCTTTCACTTTTTTTTTGGCTAGCTCCATTAGTAATGAAGATATGAACAAGGAACATTTCTATGAGAGAGACGAAACGATGAGTGAAGGGGACGAAACAATGAGTGTTCCGTCGCATACGGAACGAGGTAGCAGTTCATTATTAATTTCATTGAAAATAAGAATTTAGCTAGTGTTAACATTTTCCATATAATTATAAATATCCATATCGTCCCAAAGCACGATAGGCAAGAGTATTTCTCTCTTACCTGAAGTTCATAAAAAAGCGTCAATAGCCCACGCTCGGGTTTGCTCGACGACTCGATCGCTCGGTGGGCCACGTGCAGAGCAATTCAACATTTGGTTCGTAAATGTAACTTTTTATTTTTCTAAGCCTTCATACGTCACTACGTTCAAGATGCGCATATCGGCGCACCAATGTACCCCTGGTAAAGAGATTCACCAAGCGTCCACGTAATGGTAGAGTTGAGCGCGGAAGTTTTTTCATTGCGCCAAAGAGTTCGTCACTGGAATGCCCGGCTGGTCAAGACACGTGTGCGACAGCCCAGTGGGCTGCCCAGTATTCTCTATTCTTACACTTCTCATCCGTGATTGGTAAGACCTACAATGCACCCAATCCTTTTTCTACATTTTTGTACCAATGAAATTAGTTGTTGTTCATCCAAGGGGTGGCATCGCATCTCCCATTTGTGAGACAGCTCTCATCACCAACCACGGATGTAAGACTCGAACTTGTCTTTAGTCAGTAATCATCAAACATTCGAAGAGCGAACATCAAGAGTTCAATCAGCGCGGAACTCTTGCCTCTCGCAAATAAATTACTCAAATATCTCCATGAGACAATTATATCAACACCGTCGTCATTACTACGCGGAAACAACGTGAATCAATTTTCAGTACCCTTAACTGATCGATGTAAATTATTGTGAATAAATTAAATTGTTTTTTAGTTTATCTCCAATTGTTTTTAACTAACCACCTTCACCACATTAGTTTGAGGTGCGGGAGTTCAATCCCAAGATCGCAGTGTCGAATCAGACGCGTTCGGTATCAGGATTTACGACCCTGGTTGACTTGCATCAATAAGTCGAGTCGCAGTGTGACCGTGAACGGAACAATGAGTGAAAGGTGATGCGATTAATTTTCGTCGCTTATATCTCCATTACTAATGAAGCTAGTAAAGAAATGAAACATCTTATATCTAAAATTTCTCTCTATGAAATGCAATCTTTCATCTCAACTGTTATTTGAAAAATGTAATTGTAAGAAAGTGCCTTGGTGTATGGTCTACTTGCTTGAGATAAAATCACAATTATTTTTCGTACCTTCAATCTGCGATTCCTGCACTGTATAACAATAAAACAGCCTGGTTGGACTGTCATATCAATGCCCTTAGAAACCATAGAATTCACCGCGCAGCACAGTGGTTCCAAACGCCGAAAAGCTGGCCAAAAATAGGGAAAATCGCGTTACTAAATATAGGACTTTTTTGTGTGCCATATGTTAGGTTGGTACCTGTACTTTAAGAACGCAGCATTACCAATGCCAATAATACACACTTGTTGGCAGCGTGGCGTCGTGAAGTTAAGGTTAAATTTCGTGAATGTCACGTGTTTTCTGACTTAAACATTTAATTTAGACAAGTTAGTGTTAACTATTCATGGTGAAGTGAATTGTTTCGAAGAGAGGGATATCTGAGGTCAGTAAAATACGTTTTGTTTGAAATTTTAAGTGCTTGTACATTGTTTATATATTATTGTTTGTAAATCACAAAATTTCCTCAGTTTTATGCCACTTTTACTTTCTCATTTTCTCGAAAGTCCCGCTAGATCCCGGGCTGAAATTAGTTGCATATGGTAAGGGCATCATAGCACTAAATTATGACGCCAATAACTTTTGCCCGAATTTGTCCGAAATTGAGAAAATGCAATTTGAAAATTTACTTAAAAAAAATGGCTACAAATATGATTTTTACGCTATATGAAGCTCAATATCGTCAAAAAAAATTTGTTTAAGTTATTTAATGTTGAGTATACATACTACCAATGATTTTGACATTATAAACAATGAATTTGTTATAAACAATAAATTATTTTTTTCAAAAAACTCAATTAATTTTTTTTTCCAAGTTGATTAAATGTCAAATTCTGATTCAGCGACGTCGAAAACCCCTTAATCAACAGGTTTTATCATTTACAATTATAATCATTTTTTTTGGTCCGCCATCTTGTTTTTGACTTTGTTTTGCATTTTTTTATGAAACTGATGTCAAATTTCGATTTAGCGACCTCAAAAACTCCTTATAACATCATTTTTTATTGTTTAAAGTTGATATAAAAATTTTTTTTGGTCCGCCATTTTGTTTTTGACTTTTTGACTCATTTTTTTCGAAAAACTAACATCAGATTCGGATTCAGCGACCCCCAAAACCTATATGTACCCACCACCATCCGTTTTTTCGATGATTTCGATTTTTGGCCAGCTTTTCGGCGTTTGGAACCACTGCGCGCAGCCCTAGAGCCGTAATGCAACGAGACGTTTTGACCTGCTCCACTAAAATCGACATAAGTCGGTCAATTTTTGGAATTTTTACAAAATCCTTGAACCAAATCAACGTTAAGACTCTACGCAATAAAACAATACAGTAGAACCTCGATTATCCGAACCCTCAATTATCCGAACGTTGGCGCGAAAGATACATTGTTGCCCGCTGCCACCGCCGTGAGCAACACTAAGCAACCCAACGCAACTTCTCCTTCTCAAACGGCTGCGAGACTTAGCCGCTCAAAAACGCGTTACAGCCGTTCGTCAATTAAAAATGGACGATTTTATTTTTAAAAAATATCAAAAAAAGCATTCGACTTTTTTCAGGTGTTTAAAATACCCATATATATATAATATTCTTTTTTTCAACGTTAATATGTATGTCTAATTTTAATGTATAGGTATGTACTGTTTTTATGTAAAAAGGTGTTTATGATCTCGTCCCAAAAAACCCACGTTTCGATTATCGGAACTTTTGATTATCCGAACTAGTCTCGGTCCCAATTGGTTCGGATAATCGAGGTTCTAAGTGTAAAATAAACCAAAAATCGATTTTTTGAAATTCTAAGGTTATGCATATCCCTTAATGTCAACGTGCCTGGGAAGTTCACTTCAGAGCACGGGGATCTGAAGCTTGCGGCGATCTCCCGCATACCGAAGCCAAGATATCGATCGCTCAAAGTCAGAAGGACCCAAACTACCTCCCCCCTTCGTTCATTGACGGGGGTCTCCACGCGTACAAACCACTTTCGAACTTCCAGCCTGTGTGAACGATATATCGTTGGACAAACCCCTCGGCTTCGCACCGAACAAATATGTACTCAAATATATCCGGGCTGATAGCTGAGTTTCGGCTATGCCTGGCACACGCAACGCAACGCCTCAAGTTTCCCAAATGTTTGTCATAACACTCTCGAAATTGAGGTATCCTTTCGAAATACCTTCGGACCGTTTCAACCCGAGATTGGAACGAGTGCACTTTGGAGTATTTTATGCCAAGTCCGGGCATTCGCCGAACCGTAACTTGCGCAAGGCGATTTAGTAATATTCGGTTTGATTGCTCTTCATTCACAGATGGGTGGTGAAATTTCGCGTCATTTTCAGGAACGTTCGGTACAATTTCTACAGACATCGCTCTTCCGCAGTTATGTACAGGTAACTACGTGTGGAGTCCTACAGCAATTAAGGGAAGGATGTGTCTAAGTATATGCATTGATAATATTTACCTATCATCACATCAGGCTGTGTTGAGGAGGATCCTTAAATATTTCAAAACAAACCGATTTAAATAAATAAATAAAGTTTGACGAATCAAATTGTATAAATTTCTTACTTCTTTAAAAACAAATCGAATTGAATAAATGACTCAAATTTTTTCAAACGAATTGAATTAAATCAATTTTTTTATTTTTGCTTCGAAGTGAAACGGAGTAGATACATTTTTTACTTTCTTCCAACAAATTGAATTGAATGAATTTCTTTCAACGGATCGTATTGAATCAGTCGAAAATAATTAGACCTAAGGGGGCATCCATTAATTACGTGAGGTGATTTTGGCGATTTTTCGACCCCCCCTCTGCCCCTGGTGAGATATCGTGAGATTTTGATCGACCCTGTTCCCCCTCCCCTAATCTCACGTGAGATTTTTCAAAATGCATACGTTCACGAAAAATAAATTGTAGGAGAAGTAACTGCGGTGGTAGTACCATTTACTCCACCATGTAAAGTAGTGGGGAGACTCTCCCTACTTGATAAAAATGACGTGATTACTAAAATTACTAAAATTACTAAAATTACGTGATATTTGCCGATTCTCCGCCACGTGAGATTGGGTGAGATTTCGCTCGACCCCCCCCCCCCTAAATGCCTCACGTAATTAATGGACGCCCCCTAACCGGAAACGAATTTTGATCCTTAAATCGAGATAAATAAACTTCTTTATTTTTTTAAACGGATCTAATTCCAGTAATGTATTATATATATATTTTTTTAAACGAAACGAATTAAATAAATTTCGTTCAATTTTTTTATTGAATCGAATTAAATAAATTCTATGATTTTTTTAAACTGATCGAAAACAAATTTCGATTCCCAAATTTCATTAAACGGATCGGAAACTAATTTTGTTCCTCAAGTTTTTCATACGAATTGAATTAAATAAATGCCTTCGATTGTTTAAACGGATAGAAAACGAATTTCGGTCTTAACATTTTTCAAATGAATCGAAATAATTGAATTCCTTTAATTTTTTAAACGAATCGAATAAGATAAATTTCTTACAGTTTCAAACGATTCGAACTGAATATACTTTATGAATTTTTTTTTTCAACATAGCGAAAACGAGTTTCGGTTCGTCCATTTTTTTAAACGGGTCGAAAACGAATTTTGGTCCTCAAATTTTTCAAGCAGTTCGAATGAGATAAATTTCATAAATTTTTGTAAACGCATCGAATCTAACAAGTGTCTTCTATTTTTTTTAACGAATCGAATTAAATTAATTTCTTATAATTTTCAAACCAAATCAAATAGAATAAATTGGTTACATTTTTTTAAACGTATCGTATCAAGAGACGCGGCAGCGTCTTGACGCCAAGTAATAAAAAAAAATTTAACGCCACTGATCGATGCCACCGATCTCGACGCCACTGACCGACTGACGAACACGCCGCGTCAAATAAACATCGCGAATCTTTTTAAAACAGATCGACAAATTAATTTCGTTTTTTAACATTTTTCCAACAAGCCGAAAACGAATTTTGGTCTATAAATTGTTCTAAACGAATCGAAATTGAATTTCGTTTCTTAAATTTTTTTCAACAAATCGAAAATGAACTTTAGTCTATAAATTCTTTCAAACGAATCGAAAATGAATTTCCGAGACGGGAAGATACTTGAAATGAATTTCATAGAAATATGTCTGCATTTATTCAAAGGTGATTTTGGAGACATTAGGGCTACACCATGTTGAGTTTGAGGACAATCAGCTTTCATGAGTGTGATCCTCCAAGTCTCCTGTCTTCAAAATCCGCTTCCACCATAAGCATACATACATGCATTACATACGTACGTATGTACGTGTGTTATTTACCATCAGTCTGTACGCCCACTGCGATTGCCGTGGACCTGAGAGTTTGGCAAACTAATTCAGTCGTGGAAAACACGCACACACACATCTGCGCACTCATCACTCGTGTGGGCAAAGAGCTTTGAGAGAAAGGACGAGGAAGAGAGAAATAGGGAGGAAAAAAGTACGAGAGAAGGAGCGGAACAGAGAGTGAGCCCGAGGACTAGTGAAATTTAAAGTTGAACGAACGAGAGTAATAGCTTCTTTTCCCGAAAGGGAGAGAGAGAGAGAGAGAGAGAGAGAGAGAGAGAGAGAGAGAGAGAGAGAGAGAGAGAGAGGGTTCAGAGTTGTACGAACCGTTCAAATTTCGAGCCGGTGCGGATTACAGTTTTCCTTTTTCTGCTTTTACGAAGCTAACTACTGCCCGTTTCCCTGCACCTTGACTAATACCACTGCGATTTTTACTATCACTGGGCGCTTTCGACTTTCTCGCGGGATTCTCAATTCGTGAACGGCTTCTCACAGACTCGCCTCCGGATAATTTTCCTTTCCTTCGCCCTGTCCCTGTGCCCTTTTCTCCTTCGTGTTCCAGTTTTTCTCTGATATTTGCATTACGATTCGAAAAGGGGGGGAGATATCTTTAGACGAAAAAAATATTTGACGATTTTCATTATTTTTTTTTAAAGAAAAGATTTCTTCACGATTTTTAGGACTTAGGGTATGTTTAATGACTACTTTTGGCTGCTACATGGTATTTTTGTATTGCAACATATACCCATTTTTTCGGAAAATTCAATCTTTTTGTTTCATAGCGTACCATTTCATAAATTTTCAACATTTCTCACTTTTTCTTGGTTCATATTCTGTGTATAAGTGTCAATGAAAGAAAAATCTTCGTTGGTCTTTTTTAGATCGATTGCGCCGACGCTACGTGTCACGCTGTCTGCCAACATCCGCCGCAACCCGTTTACACTGAGAAAACAATATATTTCAATGTATCGGGATTTGTTGACTATTAACAGTCACGAATAAAGATTTGGTAATAGTTAAGAAATGGGTACTTTAAGGAGAGATATACACCTAGATGGTCGAGGTCGAGGATTTCTATGAACATTCCGTCAACCGTAGAAGACCTACACTATGGGCCTGGTATCGATGATTCCATGTAAGTCGACAAATTTCATGATTTATTCATTCCAAAATTTTCAAACGCGTTTTTCTCAAAACCACGTTTTTCACATCGGTACCCAAAATTTCTCGAAAACCAATGAACCGATTGCCTTGAGGTTTTTTGTGGTTATTCTATACACCATTATCTAGTACTTGTAATAGGATTTTTTTTCCGTTACTTAGTTTTTTTTTATAGGCAAAATAATAACTAATTTTTGACCCAAAAATCACTATTTATGTTCAAACGTCCGCCATTTTGTCATAAATCGATATTTTCAAAATCGGCTATGACAAGTACTAGATTATAGTATCTAATTTAATAATCTTTTTGGTTTTTTTTCAGATGATTTTTGAAGAAACGCCAGTGGGTACCGTATACGCAGATTTTTTTACGACGTTCCAAGGATCGTACAATATCCATGTACATGTTTGATATTTTTAAATAACGAAAATGAAACATATTTTTGAATGTATATACTTTTAAATTATCAAAACCCCAACCCGAATTTTCAAATAGTTTTCCTTGAAAAGAAAACATAAAAATGACCTTTTTCCGGCTCCTAGGTGTATATCTCCCCTTAATGGAACGTGTCTGTTCTTAACAGCCGCACAGTTGGTCTAACCCAATGCATCGTATTAATATACTATAAATACTTGTTTCCTACAACTGCGGTGTTTATTCAATGAGATCAGTGGAAAAGTTGTCCCAGATGTAAAGGATAGTTGAGTGAACGATATTTCATATTATTATTTGCTAACTATTAACAGGGCCATATTTTATTCAACTGAAGATTTTTCAATTATTACCAAATATTCATTTTGTAATAAATGTACGACTATTATCTCGAAGAACCACGAGGCCAACATCTTAAATACAGATTCATTAATAGTTAATAAATCCTTATTCGCGTTAAATAGCGAAATTGTCGCGTCAACTGTGTGACTCTTGGCTCAAATGCGGCTGAGATAGTCGTTTTGAATGAAGATCAGTTAATTCTTGTGACATGTTCATTTGTATTGAACACAGGTTAGTCGCGGCAACTATACGTTAACGGCCCCAAATATATAATCCATATATCAATATCAAAATATATCAATTGTCAACGAATCTCTACTCCTTTGCACTGCATTATCATATCATAATTTCAACTCGTTATTCGATGACCATAAACATCTACTGAATGACGGTAGAACGAGCGCGCGCACTTGATTTCTATAAATTTTGTACAAATTTTAACCAGACATTATGCATACACTGTAAAAAATGATATGAAATTTACAATACATTTAAGATACAAAGGAATTGAATTTTACGAACTCAGTAGATGGAATTAAATTTGAAACACTTGTACCTTAAATTTAAAACAGGAACATGAAATTCTAACGTGGATATAGAATTTAATAGATGCAATATGGAATTTCAAAGACAAGCTTGTAAATTTGTGGAAAATGTATTGCATTAACCCGTGTCTTCAATTGAAAATTACTACAGATGTATAATAAATCAACTATAAAAAACAGAGCATTGAAAATACAAAACAAGTTTGAAATTTATTTACAGCAGCCTGAAAAGTATAATATATGTGAAACTGAATTTTACGATACGTACAATGCATGATCACAACAGATTTATTTAAAAGTGCGAAACTGGAATTGAAAAAAAAATCATAAACGCTGATAAAAATCACATGAAACAATGTGGAAATTATATTAAATTTACACTCCATTTAAGGCACAAAAGAATTGAATTTTTTAAAAGAATTTAATACACTCGTATTTTGATATCAGCAAATGGTTCTTGATTTCAATTTACTTGGATGTGATTATTTCTTTACACGTGCATTATTTTTCACACGCACAAGTATATTAATATTACGAAGCTACACTTTCATTTTTAACATAACCAGTTTTGGATTTTCAAAATCGTATCTGAAATTTGATAAGCGGTATCCGCATAAAAACTTCCTACACTTGTGTATTAATTTTTATACAGAAATTTTTCACAGTGTATCATTATGCATGTTTGAGTGAAATTTCAGAACAGTCGACTATTTAGATTGGGAGAAAATGGGCTTTAAAATTTCAACTTTTAACACTGCAGGGTCTGCATCGACCGAAAGTCAGGTCACATAATTCGTCGTACTATTCTATTGTGTTTATTAATTTCCAAAACAACTTATGTTTAGATGCCAAACTAGTTAGGGAAAGAGTGAAAAAAGTTTGGATTGCCTTTACTATTCAGTTTTGCTAAAAACGTTCAGTGAAGATAGAATAATTCTCCGTAAAAAATATGTGTCCCCTATAATAAGAAGACATTTGGCAGCACCGCAAAACAGTATTGTTCAGTATTTCGAGAAAAAACAAAACTATCGTGTTCCTAACGTTAAAAACTTTTATCATGAAATAAAGGATTTGCGTTATAAATATTGATATTTAACATTGTTTATGTTGTCTTCATTATCAAATGAAAGTGTTGGTTAATTCATAACTATTGAAAAACTTTGTTCGATAAAAAATTACTTTCAAATAAAAATTTGTGTTTGTTTGGGTTATTTTAAATATGCCGCGCAAACTTAAGTAATTGGATACGTGGAAGGATGCGACGCTATATGTCTTCTTATTATAGGGGACAAACATTATTTACGGAAAATTATTCTGTCTATATTTTGAAGCGGACCCTGCATCGTTGAAAGTTGCAATTTAAAAATCCGTTATCTCCCAATCTAAATAGTCGACTGTTCTGAAATTTCACTGAAATATGCATAATGATATGACCAATGTCTGGTTGAAATGCGAACAAAATGTATAGAAATCAAGAGCGCGCGCTCGGTCTACCTTAACGCGGTCCTCTAGTTTCTCGGCTGTTTTTTTACGGCTTTTTCAATCATTTTTTTACGGGCAAAGCATCAAAATAATCAATCTCATTGTCTTTGCATAATCTTTATTAACATTTAAATAAGCTTTACAAATTTTTTGAAGTCAAAATATATAATAGAATAAACGTTACAGTGGCAGACAGGAAGACATCAAGTAAAAGAGGTGCTTGACGGTGACCAAGATTGCGGCTGTTCTGCTTATCTGAAATCAAAAAACCAAACGGCATTTTAATCTTCGTATTTAAGACTAGCGATTGAACTAGAGTGAATTCTAAATTACAAAAACTGACTTTTTTATACACTTTTGAAAATCACATTCTATTTTTTACTCATTTTTTCTTAAGTTTTTCGCTCGTACAAAAAAAACTATCGAAGCAATCATGATAATCCTAGTTCAATCGCTGGCTTATAACATATTAAAGATGCTGTATAAATTTGAACAAGATCGGTGCAGTAGTGTCTGAAATATCGTGGTCACCGTTTCGAAAAATGGTGTTTCGAGAAAAACGCGTTTGAAAGTTCGCGCTCCCGGCTCCGTATACCTGCTCCGTTCCAGGGCCGTAACTTGTGAACCACTTCGAATATCGAAAAATCCTTTGGCACACATTTTCTACACATGTTGTAGATGCGATTTATGAAAAAAAATCGATTTTTTCGACCCGAGAAACTAGAGGACCGCCTTAAGGGACATAAAAGTGATCAAATAAACCATTATTTTCAAAGAAATACTATGGCTATAAAATGTTGTCATGAGAACACGAATATTTCTTAACGACCAACAAATTTTGTACCAGTTATTGAATATTTTAATAAAAGTGCCAACTAAATGTATTTCTTTACTATAAGTAAACTGTTTTCTCAGTGTAGAAGACCGTGCCATACCTCCGCCATTTTTAAAGATTAATAACAAAATATCATGTAACCGCCAAAAGTATTAACAAAAAATACCCTAAGTCTCAAAAATGGTAGAGAAATCTTTCCTTTAAGAACAAATTACGGAAATTAGCATTTTTTTCTCGCCTAAAGGTATCTCCCCTTTCAACTCTCCTCGAACCAGGATAACGCGAATCGAAGACGTCTGCGGCGTGCTTTTTTGTTGGCCGAAATCCCTGCCTCTTTGTTCCCGATTGGAATTTCGAAGAGTCCGGGTGCCCAAGCTCTTCACCGATAATGAACCCAATCGATACACACACACCCATATCGATGTGTTACATTACATATATTAAGTTTCGGATAATTCGTGGTGCAACGTATCGCGGAAGTTGGCGCTTAATAAACGTAACCGACGCACGCGCTACATTTGCATCTGCTGCGGTAAATCGGAAAGCCGGACGTCCCGCAGCGTGTATCGTGTATTTACAATTACATATGTAGAATGTGACCATTATAAGGTGGTCCTGCGTTTTGAGGGGTTTTGCGCGGAGATTTGCGACTAAGAAAAAACATGATTTTCCATGGTCGTTGAAGTCCTTTTGGAAAAAAATATAGCGTATTTTTGTGATGAGTAGTATTTGCCAGCAAAAAAATGAGCATCCTGAAAAAAAACACCACAATTCCATTTTGAGTGAGGCAGAATGACGATAATGCAATTCCGTTTACGTGACACTCCTGAAAAACTTTTTTGTGCGTCCCGTCATAGAGAAAATCAAATATCGAAAATGCACTTTAATAAGTGGACAAATTAAATTTAATCCCATAGAAAGAAAGTTTTTTTCGCCCTGCTAGGTATCCGGAATGTAATTATCTCCATTCTGGTGAACTCAATGGGGAATTTTGTCTTGTCTCCAGAATGCGTAACTTTTTCTAGCAAATACTAGTCATCATGAAAATACGCAATATTTTTTTCGAAGAGGCCTCGAAAAACCATTAATAGTCGTGTTTTTCGCGGTCGAAAAAACTCCGCACCAGACCTTTAGAAAAACATGAGCACGTTAAAGTAGTACACGCACGAAATGGTGTTGGCCAGAAAAGGTTGGTTATTTAATACTAATGTTGTCCAGAGTAACTTGCATACGTTTTTGAAATTTAAAATATATTGACCACACCATTATCGAGATATTAGCTCTTCGAATTGGCATTTGTAAAAAAACGATTTTTGTGAATGAAAATTCTAACTTTTGGGAGGCTTAAGCGTCCTCTAAATATTTTTTGACCACTTGCAGTTTTTGCGACCATTTTTTTCTTCTTAAAAGTAGATTAGTGGATGGTAAGAAAAGGGAAAAAAATAGAGCTTAAATTTGTGCCACATATATATATATATATATATATATATGTATATGTATATTTTTTTTAAATTTAAAAGTAATTTATATATTAATATAAATTATTTAGTTTATTAATAATAATTTATATATATATATATATTTTTTAATTTAAAAGTAATTTATATATATATATATATATATATATATATATATATATATATATATATATATATATATATATATATATATATATATATATATATATATACATATGCAGCCACACTTTGTCGTAAACTGCGTACACGCCGGAGGTTTAAACTATGCCGGTAGTGCATCCGCTGACATAATTCTGTTTTACGCCAGATTTCATCCGAGAGCCCGACGAATATTAAACCGTACAACGATTCAACCGCGTCTGTATAGCGTGCGATCGGCGCGATCCACGCGATCGCGTTTGTCACCATATTATTGGGCAGCGCCGTGCTCGACGAGCAAATTTCACGTGGAAAGAGTCGCGGCTCGACTTCGGTTGATCGGTATCGTTCTGTCGTGATAGGCCAAAGCAATTTGGAATCCATTTTTGGAGGGAAACTGAAAACTCGAGGTACTAAACTGTTTCGTGTTTTTATCTCGCGGCTGTATGCTATTTAGCTTGCAGTCCGGTTTGTTTGTGTTACAATTAAAACTCGTTTTCAGTTTCAGGGTTAAGCTACGGTGAAATTGACGAACACCCGTTCGTCCCTTGAGGCAACTCAAATTGAGGAGGAAGGTCCAATATACGGTGCAGGGATCGCATATTGGAGGTAAGCTTATTATTACAACGATAGAACTGCTAGTTGAACTTTAAGGCGGTCATCCCATGTAACAAGTACAAAAAATTGAAGAAAAAAAAATGTTGTACAAATTGCAAAAAATCTTTGCATGTTATATGGACCCGTAGCAGACTAATGGTGAGTCAACATTATCTTTGTGCAAATCGCACTTGAACTTTTAAAAGCGTTTTTCTTATCGACATTTTTTCTCATTAGTTATTAACAATAGTGATATGATTCTTTCATCGAGAAATCGGAAAAAATGCAACTTTTTTTTCGATTGCTCCGGAAACGATTGCTTGAAAAAAACTCGGTCAAGTCTTAGCCAATATTATCTATTTGGAGAAAAAAAAACTCGTTCGTTGGTTCCAGATCAGCTGGGTGGCCAAAATTAAGTGCACGGTTGAGCCCCTGACGTTCGAAGATCGAGATTGTTTATAACTTCTACGAGATGATAACACGTACGAGATTGTTTATAAGTTCTGTAATTATGAATATTAAAAAAAATATTCGACTTTTTGGCTTTTTAACTTTTTCAATTTGGTATACAACCCAGGTAGGAATTGACGATGAAAAAAGGGCTCGCCAAGCTCTGAAACAAGGCTCACATTTTTCAATTCAGGCTCAGCACCAGCCTGATTTCAGACCTAGCTGAACCCCTGAATGATAACGCAGTTTCAGGCTGCTGCACACAGGCTTGCCCAAAGGCTGGTAGAAAAGCCTGTACTAAGCCTGAAACGACGAAACAACAAGGTTCAAAACGAGCCTTAATGAAGCCTTAAGGAGCATTTATGACCAGGCTTATCCCAAACTCTTCTCGAGGCTATATGAGGCCTGTTTTTAGTTTTCTATATTCTAAATTGGGGTAAATTTAATAAATTTGTAAAGAATTCATTTTATTTATTATATATATTTATTATTCATTATATTATTTGTTATAAAATGTATATAAAATATTTTAAACACAATACTTTATTTTATTTATTGTTTATGGGACACGTAATACACAGAGTGTACGCAAACCCCAGAGAGTGAGTATATACGAAATGTGTATGTGACGAGAAAAATACTTTTTTGTGTACCTCATAAATATCGATAAGAGAATATGTTTAAATGTTCTGAGCTGCCTCCTTCGCTTTCGTTTTTCGTGCCTTCGCACCCGACAAATGTATTGCTAATTTTTTTTTCGTAAAAGTACAGAAAAAATATTATTTCAAATTTATTTTATTTTATCACAACCTGAAACAAGCCTGCATCCAGCCTTGATTTTTTAGCCTTAAAATTCACTGGCTGAAAGAAAGCTTGAAATAACCCTGAGTTTAGGCTAAGCAGCCAGTCTTGATTCCAGGCTGCTCCAAACGATGCAATGAAACCTGACCCCGGTCTGTCTCATTCAGGCTCGGTGAAACAAGGCTCGCACAAGTTTGTTTCCATCGTCAGCCTTTTGATTCCCTACCTGGGAACTTTCTTAATGTACATACAAATAAATGTCCAAACGATTTTTCAATCATCTTATTTATTCCTTCAAAATTATTTTTTTATAATAATCCTGATTTTCGGGCCGTCACAGTAGCCTAACCCCTTAAACGCTATTTCTCTAGTGAAAACAAGTTCTCACTGCACGCCTTCGCTACAGCTAGTTTTGCCCGGTAAAAACTAGAATTTACTGATCAATACATTTGAATGTTAGTTAACATTCGTCTTAAATGGGAAAATTTAAAAGTAAATTATATGTTTTTTATTTGTAATCGCTTGTGTGTAAACCTTTGTCTGCAAACGTTTATTCGCAAATAAACAGATTCAAACGGTTTTAACTGATCCGATTAGTTGAAACTAGTTTTCCACAGTCAAAGCTAGTATACATGGCAAGCAAGACATATATAATTTGTTGCCGTGGTTTTGACAGCTTTGACCTCGAAATATGGTTGGACCGTTTATGAGTTCAAACTTAAGGAAACCTCTTCAGGGCCAAAAATAAATCTGTCGAAGGTTGTTCGCGTGGAAAATTGTAACACATAGTATTTTTCAAAATTGTGGATAGGGCGGAAAGAAGAACATTGAGCCTCTCCACATGAAACTTTGCACTGGAGAGAAATTGGAATTCTCTTGCATCGAACACAGGCAAGGAAAAAACTATATTTTCTGGCACTAAAAAGATCGAAATATGAACCTTGCATTGCTCATTCAGAGCAACAAAAAATGTATACCCGTAGGTATCGAGAGGCTAAAAATATAAATTAATTTCGCATTAACCCTTCGCGGTCACACGAGGTCCAGGGGACCCCACGCGCGGCTTTGAGCCAAAATTACTATACGTTGTCGACGGCTAAGGGGGCTGGGCCTGTCTTGTAAGGATGCTTTGGAGTGTTCTTTGTAAGTAGCGATTAGGGTCGGATGAATCGCGCCAGTAGTTTCGTCGTCGTAGTCGATACAAAAAAAATCGGGCGGGCGCTGGGGTCGTTTTGACCCCCATGTGGCCTGTACATATATCTTTTCTCAAAAACTGGTAGTTTTTATGCGTGGGATCACTCTACATAATGTAAGTATGAATATGTGAACCGTAAGAAAAATTCTATCAAGTTTTTATGAATTACTCCAAAAAGCAAATTCTTTGCGACGTCCGTCTACGTCATTTAAAACTCATTACAATGCTACCTGGAAAACCATAAAATCATTTAGAATGTGCTACAAGCTCAGAGTTTTGATCTGTGTCGACTGTGAGAGACAAACTTGACTTATTTACAGTTTTTTAATATTATGTATTTTTCAATATATTTTTTTATATCTTTCATATGTAATGTGTTTATACTATGATCTCGTAATTTTTCGAGCCACTGCGCTGTTGCGAATAAGTTGCTAATTTTTCACGATTATCGTTCTTTTTTTTACTCTGAAATGGGCCTTCGTCAAATGTCCAAATAAGTACATTTTTTCAAACGCCCACTGTGAAATTATTTTTTCCCTTAGACTATCATATCCCAAGAGTAATACCCTAATTTTTATTTTTTGAAAATTGCAAGAGTTATGATTTTTCAAGTAAAAAGGGCTTTTTCACGCATTGATCCCTTCCTGATTTTTTTCCGACATTTTAAATGTCGATTACAATATTATACTGAGAATGCCGCATTCTAGAATGTTTAAACTAACACCCTGAATTTTTATAAGCCATTCGGAACAATAGAACCAACGTGGCAATCGTTTGAACATGGCTAGGGTCACATGGGCCCCATGTGACCAAGTAAGTTGCTGGCCGAGGGTGTGACCTCGAAGGGTTCACAATACAATGAATGAAAAATGTGTAAGCCTGGCCAAGCCAAATCTTTGGATTTGCTTCCTAGATTGCAGACAATAAAAAATGCTCACCTTCAGGTGTCGAGAGGCCAACAATGTGAATTTTTCTTGCTCATTTTTGGAACTTGATTGGTCCGCTAGATTGAAGTTGGTCCTAATCGGGTCGAAACAGGACCTAAAAATGGAGCATTTTTTATTTCTCGCTAAAATGGATTGAGCAGGCTCCTATTCGATGGAAAATTATTTTTTGGTCATGAATTTCCTAGTCCAACCCTTGTCCACACCTTCTTTTGCCCTGGAGAACGGATTTCTTCTATAAACGTTTGGCGAAGCATGAGTTTTTTAAAGGCTCCGTTCGGGCCAGGTACATACAACGTCGATTGAAAAAATGATTATCTTCAACCCGTGGGAGATGGAATTTTCTCACCATTCTATCCTAGACAAGGGTTGGTCCCGGTGGTCGACAACGTTAAAACAAATATCTGAAGATATTTTTTTTAACCAGAGCTCAAATGTTCAAAAAATTATATTAAATTAAAAATTCGTTTCGTCGTATCGATGCAAACTTCAGATCCATAATGGCTTTTCCGATCGTCTCCTCGCATTTCCGCATAAAATACGATGTTAGACTTTTTTCTTTTCCTGGCTTCGTCGTCATTATTTCGTCTCTCGAAACTCACGACATAGAAATATCGCACGCATTTGCAATCCGCCTTTGCTGACCACTGGGTGTACACGGGAAATCTCCGTCATTTTCCTCGAGTGCTCGCGCCTCTGTATATTTCGCGTACATACAAAAGCATCTTTTTTTACCTTTTCTGTACTTGCGAGGGTGTACGAGCGGAAACTATGCGAGGGCTATTTCCCATTGTTCCTTTTCTTCGGCTTGTCCTTCATCGTCATCGTGTTCACTTTTTAAGGGGTCTTTTCACTTTAGACGCTAAAGAAGGCAATCTTCATGAATTTTTTTTGATACACTGAGAAAAAAAAATCAATTGAGTCAAAAAAATATATTGGTTGATTTAAATAAATGTCTGATCGCCGATTGCCACCGATATATGATATTGTTACAATACTCTGAAATATTGGAAATTCAATTGATTCAAATAACATATTACTTTATTTGAAAATCTCTTCTGTTCTCTGAATATCTACATTATCCTTCAAATAAAATTATATTCTATTGAAATCATTGTACATACAATCCGTAGATGTGTGAATTAAATAATTAAGCGGTTGCTACAACATTTTTTTCCATACAAAAATATAATCACTAGAATGAATTATTTCTTTACTACATCGAAACAAATATGCCATGAGCCGTCAGTTTTTCAATTTGTTTTAAATCTTAAATCAAAAGTGAGCATTAGAATCATCATCCACGATAATAGTGGAGAGAATATCAGATATTCAACTGATAAGAACAGATACTACACTTTGATCTTAGCCACAGGCCAACAAGCGATACTCTTTAGAGTTTCTCCGGCGTTTGAGTAGATTTTCGGTTCGCGCTACGCTTACGAGAAACGAGCGCGCGTGCGGCTTCTAGCGGTTACTCCGAGAACTACGGGTTTCCTCACACCTATAATTTCGGTCGCGTTCGGCCATGATTTGGTTGAATTTTTTCAACCAAATGCACAAGAAACAAATTTTATTTTCGCATACTTTTTGAACCAATTCAGACATTTGCTTAGTATTTTCCAATCAAAATAAATATTAATATTTTAACGAATAGTGAAATTGAAAATCAATATCGGATATGGTGAAAAAAAAAACATATTTACTCAATAGAATTTTTATCTGAATCAAACGAGCGAAATTCAATTTTTCTTGTGTACTCGAATCAACAATATTCATGTCATGAATTAAAACGCTTTTTTTGTTCGTTGCAGAAAATGCATTCAAAACTATATCATTTGTTCGCGATAATTTTTTAGATAGTTTCAATAGTATATTGTTCTCGGTTAACAATTTATCTTTCGAACGAAAAAAAAACTTTCAATTTTATCATATTATTAAAGCCAATAGCGTTTTGTTTGGACTAATAAATCCGATTTTTACACCAATAATTCCACAATTGAATCAACAACATTTTATTCAATACCACCAATGATATTGGATCAATGATTTTTTTTCTCAGTGTAGGTTTATATTATATATATTGATATAAAAGTTGTTACACTTACTAAATACACTTTCTAAATCCATTTAAAAAATGTTATATGTATTTATGTCACCCAACAAACATAAATGCGTTTTTCTCGAAACAACGTTTTTCGACGGATTGTTAATAATAAACTACTGAACCGATCCTTATCAAATTTTAACAAAATATTCTTTACAACTATAGCTATAGCGTATATCAAGATTTTTTTTAAATTTTGATGTTTACTATTTTTTGTCAAAAAAACGGTGAAACAACAGGTTTTTTTGTTTTTTTTTTTAAATGCCTGCCATTTTGTTATTTTTGCAAATATAAAAAATCGTATGATATGCGTTATAGCCATTAACGTACTGAATCTAAAATCGTTTGATTTTTTTTTTTGATGATCCATCTCCGACATTCCATCGAAAGCGCAGACCTACAATTTTTTTAGGACATTTTTTTAACTACCATTTTCGTTTATAATAGTGACTTGAATAAATAATTTAAAAAAATGTATTTGGAAAGTGTATTTATTAAGTGTAATAACTTTTCTATCAATATCTATAATATAAACCTATCAAAAAAATTCATGAAAATATCCTTTTTACCGTCTAAAGTGAGAAGACGCCTTGAAGGGCTTCTTTTATATCTTCGTTTCTTCTTTGTATAGAGATCGCGAGAAAGAGAGAAGGGGGGGGAGACATTAGATTGTATTGGATTAAGTTTATTAGTGCTCTAGGACCAAAATTGCCTCTGGCAGACAACCCTCATACTTCATGCAATACGAAGAAAAAATACAACGAAATAAAAAAAGATGTCTCTGCATATATATACAAAATAAAAATAAAATAAAAAAACTAAATATAAAACTAAAAATAAAATAAAGATTAAGGACGCAAATAGAAAGAAAATGGTCAAAAAAATGCAAAAAGAAATCAAAGAAACTCTATACAAAAACAAAAGAAATGAAAAATACACAATGAGAGAAGATCACCAGGGTGCACGCGTAGTTATTTTTTCACCGCGGCACGGCTTTTGTTTGTGTGCATTTCGATTTGTCGTAATTCACGATAACAATTTAAACGCGAAACGAGTACGCACTCGTTTCGCGCAAATTAATGTAGCGAGAAATTGCTGCAATCAACTACGCCCACGTATACACAAGGCATGTGCGTTAACTTTTTTATTTATTATTTTTTAAATACTCACTTCGCTACTCTCAGTGCCGTGGACTTCGAAGAGTCGCGGCACTGGCGCAGCCCGTGTACGAAGATTGCTTACGACATACTTCGGAAAATACTTCAGAGCGGTGCTTGCACAAGATGTAGTTAGTTACTCCGGCGCAGTCTAATATTACAGCGAGTTACTTCGGTCGTAAAGAATTCTTCGTCAACCCGCTTATGCGTCGTAATCTGCGTCTCGCTTGGTCTCCCTCCCTCTCTCTCTCTCTCTCTCTCTCTCTCTCTCTCTCTCTCTCTCTCTCTCTCTCTCTATCTCTCTTTATTTTGTCCCCAACTTTATTTTCTCGTTCAACTAGGTAGAGGATTTTTTTCGTTGTTCTGCATCACTGTCTATATACATGTACTTAATTACATATCAATATGAATTAAAATACAGCAGCAGTATATATAAAATACTATATAATAAAAATAATGCAGGCAATATACATATAATAACATAAATCACAATAGTAACAATAATACTTGACTTATTAGGAAAATTAATATTAATATCATTGATTTTATATACACACACACATATATATGTATATATATATATATATATATATATATATATAAATATATAATTGGGTTCACAGGAATTTTCCTGGTAAGGTATTATTGTTGTTGTAGTTATTGATATTATTCTATGTGGATTGCCTGTATTATTATTATTATCATTATTATAGTATTTCATGCGTACTGCGGCTATATTTTAATTTACATTCATATGTTTGCATGTGTATATATACAGGGTGAGGCACATAAAGTGTTACAGCGCAATATCACCCAAACTATTGATCATATCCAAAAATGTTTCAGACAAAGTTTCAGTGTTCAAGAAGGCCGTCATACTGGACCACCGTATTTTTTTTATCGCTGGAGCCGCTGATGTCAAGGTCAACTCCACTTTTTTAAATGGAATGGTACATTTTTTCTTCAACCATCTTGCGGAGCACCTCAAGCCGCATAAAAAAATATTAGGGGGTTAAAGTCGTTGAAGGTCATTCAAAGTCACCTAAAATGAAATAAAAAACTGAATATATTTAGATTTGTATCATCGATACTGACCTTGAATGACCTTGAACGACTTTGACCCCCAAATGTGTTTTATGCGGCCTGAGCTGCTCCACGGGATGGTTGAAGAAAAAATTTACCATTCCATTTGAAAAAGTGGAGTTGACCTTGACGTAGCTTCAGCGCCTCCACCGATAAAAAAATAGTCCAGTATGACGGCCTTCTCGAACACTGAAACTTTTGTCTGAAACATTTTTTGATATGATCAATAGTTTGAGTGCTATTGCTCTGTAACACTTCATGTGCCTCACCCTGTATATATATACACTACCGGTCAAAAGTTTTCGATCGCTCTGGATAATCTTCATTATTTCGAGTAGATACCTTGCGGCCCTTTTCCATACTTCGGATTCTATTCCCCTGCACCCCGCTTCCATTCGCCAAATATAGTTTGGGCTGTTTTTACTAATTTCCATGGCAATTTCAACATACCTTGCTTGGAATTTTTCACACCTGCTTCCTCCTCTTCCGCTTCTACATTTCGGATCCATACAGCATTCTACTTTTTTCATTCCACCTCACCTAAAGAAATCTTTAGGTGAGGATGAAATTGCTGATTTTCATTATTTTTTTTTAAAGGAAATATTTTTTTTATCATCCTTGATACTTAAGGTATGTTTAATTGCAACTTTAGGCTGTTGTATGGTATTTTTTCGTCGGTGGGATTAATCTGAAAAATTCGGTGGGATTAATCTGAAATTTCGTCGGTGGGATTAATCTGAAAAAAAAAAAAAAACAACGAAGCTTTTTCTTTCATTAGCACTCATACGCAGAATATGATTCACGAAAAAGGGAAAAATGTTGAAAATCGATTAAATGGTACGTTTTGAAACAAAAAGATTGAATTTTCCGAAAAAAATGTCTGCATTTTGCAATAAAATTTTTTTTTCTCTAATTTTCGAAAACACGTAGTCATGTTTTAGACAATAAGGTTAAAAACATTTATACCAAATTTCACCAGAATCGGTCCATTAGTTTATTAGCTATATACGTCACGTCTGTTTTGAAAATACAGTTCAGAAGACCGTGCCATACCTCCGCCATTTGTAAAGATTTTTAAAAAAGTACCACGCAACAGCCAAAAGTAGTAATAAAACATTCCCCTCAGTATCAAAAATGGTGAAGAAATCTTTCCTAAAAAAAACCTGGGAATCAGCAAATGTTTTCCTCGCCTAAAGGTATCTCCCCCCTTAACTCGAAGGACCGCTGGAGCCGAACGTCGACCGCCCATCCACCAGTTTTGGTCTTGTATATTACCTGTACTATTATTACTATGATATAGTATTTTATGTACAGTATTGCTATATTTTGATTAATATTGATACGCAATTATAGATACACACACGCCATTATTATCACAAACTTCATAGTCATTAATGGATAACCCTTGGATAATTACGCTCACCTTGGCTGGCGAAAACTTCCATAATTATTCTACGTACATGGTGCACGGTCCGATACAGGCGCGGAGAACCGAGGCAGCGAATCATCCGAAGGAATTACGAAAATGGGAAAAACTCGTGTAAGGTGTTTTAATAGTAATGCTCGATAACTCGGAGCACAAACGAACGCGTATATTAGTTTGGAAAGGTGGTAGTTGACGTCTATAGAGTCCAGAATTGTCGGGGATCGTGATTTCTTTGGTAAACGTACACACATAGCCACAATTGCACGCATCCATACCCACACTGACACACACCCAAACACACACACACACACACACACACACACACACACACACACACACACACACACACACACACACACACACACACACACACACACACACACACACACACACACACACACACACACACACACACACACACACACACACACACACACACACAAACACACACCCACACACACACACACAAACACAAACACACACCCACACACAACAAGTAGTATAGCTATGCGCGCGTATAAGCTCACGAGTCTGGCCGCAGTACAGAAATCCGCATGAAGCATTACCAGAAGAAGATGTTCGCAGATTGTGCCCGCGAGCAAGACGTATTCGGGTCACCCACGCCTTCCATCCCTGCCCCTCTCATCCTTTCACCCCTATCCTGATCTATATCCATCCCCTATTTCCCACCCCCGCCCTCCTTCTCTTACCAACCCCTTCGCACACTCTCAATCCAACGGGGTTTCCACCTGACACCCGACGGTACCCAACACCCCTACATGGATCGTGGAAAAAAAAACGCACAGCGACGTTCCACTTACGAATTCCCTCTTCTTCGCTATCAGAGGAAAGCACCATACACATGTATATTTATATTTATATGCAAGTATCCTATCATTCCCTCCTAGCAACCCTCTTATTTATGTCCCTTCTTTCGCGTGGTTTTTTTATATCGTCGTCCTTTTTCTCACCGCTCCTCGCGCTTCCCATTGTCGCCTTGTATGTGTGTACCAACGACAGGACGCATACATCGTTCGTGCAATGTCGTAATATCGTCATACGGACACCCTACCCCGCTTCGTATCCCTTCATTTCCGATTTTGCTCTCCGCACAGAGGGAACAATACGAGCCTATGGGAACACGGGTGGTTATGGGGAAAGATGATTTTGGAGACATGCGGCTTTAAGGATCGTCCTTGAGGCACTTGTCCTGAGACTGGACACCGTCATTCAAAGACAAAGCGGCAGAGCCGGATTTAGGATCTGAAAATCGCATTTCAAAGAACTTTGTTTGTTAAAATCCTTAAGAAAAACATAATCATTCGCGATTTTTTACAACATTGAAATCGTATTGCACAGTATTAGAAGTATTGAGTAATAAATAATAAAATTAGAAATCTTAATAGTGTTCAAAACGATTTATTAACATCGATTTAAAAATATATTTAGAAAAGCTTAGGTACCAGTACATGTTTTTCTTTTAAAATATGCCAACATTAGCTATTCCAGTTTTAAAGATTACAAATTGTAATTTGAAACAACTCCATGTGTAAGTTTTTGATAATGCGTAGTTATACTGCACTTTGTAGTTACCACTGATTGGTTTCTAGCTAAGATTCATATTTATGAAGGTGCCTATGATACCTTCATTATTTATTTGTCTCAAAATGTTACTTCCAATGCAGAGCAAAGCAGACAAGTTGAGTCTGTCGTGTAACACAGAGGTTCGAAGTCTGTTTTTCATGAGTATCAATTTTGAGAATGACCATTCTGCAGAACAATCAGTGGCCGTTAAAGACAGGTACATTCTTGGTATAACCTCTATATTAGGAAAGCAATCTTTTACATCGTTTTCTAACATAAGTTGGTGCATCCACCTCTCTTTACTGATGATTTTATCACTTTTTTCACAGTCTGATTGAAAATGAATAGAAAAAGTCTTGAACTGTAAAAGTTCGTTTCCCAATTCGTCATCTAGGTCATTGTTATACGTGTCTACCAAGTTTTAAGCTGCTGCTAATATTTCTTCATTAGAAAGTGTGTCCAATTTGTTAAGAAACCCAAAAGATGTGTGAATAAGCTAGTATGCCTCAAGTCTCTTCCGCAATGCACTTTCAAGTTCATCTATAACTCGAATGAAACTCTGGGTTCGAAATTTATCCGACGATGTCAATTCAACTTCAGGAACTTGCCCGCAATCTAAAGGGGCTAAACGCACATTTGTTCTGCGTTTGCGCTTTGTTTCACACTCATATCCTGTGCAATCAGTTGACTTATATTAGTAGCTTCCCCCTCATACTCCTAAAAGCTCTCCCGTTTACTTTCTATGATGCTTTTCAGCGGTCAGTATTGGGACAGCTGTGTTTACATTCATTTTTGGGTTTTGTAGTGTTTCGCTAGTTTTGTTCACTTGACCCAAAATGTCATCCCAAAATACTGTATACAGTCCTGTTTCTATATTCAGCATTTTGTTGTACAAACTTAGAGCAGTGACGCGTGATTAACCTGAATCTTCTTCGTCCTCTGAAATGTTTACAAGAGGGCCTTTGTAGCATCTTCTCGGCACGACCACCGTGTTGTCGTTGTTCTTTTTGGCACGAGAATGCGTTTGTCCGTTTCTGCTTTTTTCAAGCAATCAGTTAGAATCTTATACCTGTTAGTTGAGGCGGAAAAATATACAAAAAGTTCTTCCGAAAATTCGAAGAACCGGCTGCAACTTGCACGACAAGATTGAGTGAGTGTCCAGCGCAAGGTACCCAACCTATTAAATTATTTCCGTCCAGTACTAACGCTTGAAGACCATTGTACTTTCCGCTTATCGAAGAAGCGTTATCGTGAGACTGGCCACGACAGTTCTTATTGTCCGAGACGTTCGTATTCGAAGAAAACGACTCGAAACAAGCACAATCACGTCGTGTCTTGTAACGTCAAGAATTCTTTTTTTTTGCGGTGCGGGCCCCTAGGCACGCGCCGTTGTAGCCCGTGTGTAAATTCGGCCCTGCAGAGCGGTATTCTCTTATAGCACATTTCTCTTTCGGCACTACGATGACACTTGGGCAAAGATTCTTCAAAGGGTGAACATGAGTTTTAGGGAAATGACAGCGAAATGGCTCAATCGGGATGGCTCTGGCGACGGGACAGAAAAGTGTTCCGCGGCGTGTCTTCCTCCGTGCAACCAGAGTTGCGAAATTTGTAATGAAAAAGTAATGCATTATTCATCACTTTTTTAATGGGTAATGAGAAAATATTTCATTTTCCATTACATTACATTCAGGAATGTAAAAAAATTCCGTTACTCATTACATCGGATTTGGTAATGTAGAAAATGTACATTACTCATTACATTATATTTTTTATTGTAAAAAAATTCCATTACACAATACATCGGAATTTGTAATGTAAACAATTTCCATTACTCATTACATCACATTTTGTAATGTGAAATATTTTCATTACAAATTGCAATGTAATGTGCAATGACAAAAATGTAATTATACATTACATTGTAATGGGTAATGGGATATGTTTACATTAGTAATGTAACGGAAAAAATCTCCATCGCTCATTACCAGGTAATATGGATTATTATTCGTTTCCTATCGGGTCAGATCGACCCAGTGCGAAAACCGCTGCCCCTAATGGGAAATGAATAATAATCCTCATTACATTGCAATGAGTAATGGAGATTTTTTACATTGCATTGCATTAGTAATGTAAAAAAATTCCATTACTCATTACATCAAATGTTGTGATGCAAAACAATTCCATTGTTCATTACAATCAATTTTGTAAAGTAAAGAAAATCCATTACTCGTTACATTACATTCTGTAATGTAAAATATTTCCATTACTTATTACATTGGACTTTGTAATGTAAAAAAATTCTATTACCGTTTACATTGTAATGGATAATGAAAATATTTTACATTGCAAAATGTAATGTAATGAGGAATGGAATTTTTTTTACATTACAAATTCCAATGTAATGAGTAATGAACATTTGGTACATTACAAATGTAATAAGTAATTACACTTTTTTCATACAAAGTGTAAAGTCATACATTACAACAATTAATGCATTATGTGCAACCCTGCCTGGAACTTATCGCGAGGATATGTCTTGATGATTTCTGGCTCCATTCGATGTGTTCTGTCCGAGGGCGATTTCAGCGGAGCCCCGCAGACCTTGACGCCACCTCTGGCGCTCACTTTCGTCATTTCAATTCACTCCTCAATCTCCTTCACCTCACATCCCGCTTGTTTTATTCTCGCGTGTTCTGCAACCGTTTCATCTCATCCTTGCGAAACTTCCGTTTTTAGTATACTCTGTTTTTCCCTCAAGAGATCGTTTGGAAGTTGGTGGCGGTCGTGATTCGAGGGAGACATTTTCCAACCGTCGCGCACCCTCGGGCATCGTGAGCCACATCGCGGACGGCCTGGATCCAGGGACGTTCGTCGGGACCGATATTTTTTTGCACACTCCACATCGGTAGCGGATTCAATGTTTACAGGGTCAGGGGTCATTTTTGAGGACTTTGTCGGACATCGCTCAACGGTGGTCACGAGGAACACGAAAAATATAACAGATGTGCGCGGGAATGTCCCTTTAAATAAAATTGAGAAAAAAATATCGAGAAATAAATTAAGGGAGGATACCGCTGTATGGTAACGGTACCAATGCTCGGACGGTTAAGGGCGTCCCTAGATTATAGGATTTATTACTCATTTGAGGACCGCTTTTTTAAGCAAATGACTGGAACTGCCGTCAAGCTCATAAGTTCTAGTTTGCAAAACACATGCAATGACTGTTGGAAAGTTGAATATGTTAATTTTTATGCATTTAAGGGCAGATATACATCTAGATGGTCGAGGTCGAGGATTTAGAAGCTATGAACATTCCGTCGATCGTAGAAGACCTACACTATGGGCCTGGTATCGATGATTCCATGTATGTTGACAAATTTCATGATTTATTCATTCCCAAATTTTCAAACGCGGTTTTCTCAAAACCACGTTTTTCAAATCGGTACCCAAAATTTCTCGAAAACCAATGAACCGATTGCCTTGAGGTTTTTTGTGGTTATTCTATACATCATTATCTCGTACTTGTCATAGGATTTTTTTTCCGCTACTTAGTTTTTGTTTTATAGGCAAAATAGTAACTAATTTTTGGCCCAAAAATCACTATTAATGTTCAAACGTCCGCCATTTTGTCATAAATCGATATTTTCAAAATCGGCTATGACAAGTACTAGATTATAGTATCTAATTTAATAATCTTTTTGATTTTTTTTCAGATGATTTTTGAAGAAACGCCAGTGGGTACCGTATACGCAGATTTTTTTACGACGCTCCAAGGATCATACAATATCCTTGTATATTTTTGATATTTTTAAATAAAGAAAATTAAACATATTTTTGAATGCATATACTTTTAGATAATTAAAACCCCAATCCGAAATTTCAAATAGTTTTCCTTGAAAAAAAATCACAAAAATGCCCTTTTTCCAGCTCCTAGGTGTATATCTCCCCTTAATGTTGAATAGTAGCAAATGTACCGATTTTCGGACGGCTGTTAGCATTATGTCCCTGTGTTCGGACACCATCATGTTCCAATTTTCAGGGTCCCCGGTTCGAATCCCAGTCGCGTACATTTCGTCGTGAAATGTTTTTCTTCGGCATTTTCGCGGCGAAATAAGACTAGTTCCACGACTGGGGGGGCGAACTCGATGACCGGCTGTATTGGCATAGGTTTTCCGCAGTTTCCCTATACCCATGACAGAAATGTCATGATGAATATAATACAGAGGGGGAAGTCGGCTGCGGCCGCAAGAGGGGGGGGGGGCAGGTAGAAAGATGGAGAAAAAAAGGAGTAAACAGTAGTGGAAAGAACGGTCATAATGAGGGAAATAATAGGTAACAAACGCGAAAAGCGTGTACCTAAGGAAAAACCATTATGGGCAGCCCCGGACCTACGATTTTTCCGAGCCGGGGCAAAAACTTGACATTGGCGCCCCTCCCCTGCAGCATTTGCGATTAACGGGGGAGATCTCTTTAGACGCCCGAAAATAAGTCATTCTTCATGATTAAAAAAAAATGTTATAAGATAATCGCATCATTTTAAAATTTTACATTATCTTCTTACAACTTTTAAGTGGTAAAACTTTTTTTTCTTTTTCAAACAAAACAAAATAGCGGCGTTATAAGGTATTCCGTTAGGGGTCTTTTGAAAAACTGCTCATGGTATAGCTCAAAAACTTATTGATCGATCCGGCTGAAATTTTGGGCGGTTTCTCACTATAGCATTATTGGAAGGATATGCCTATAAAAACGATAAAAGGTATAAAATTGAAAATTACGTAGGCTTTGTAATCAAATGTTCATATTTTTTACCATTTTCTCGACAATTTTTACCCCGAAAAAGTAACTTATTTACGCGATAACCTTGAAACTTTAGGTATATCCTTCCAATAGTCTTATAGTAAGAAATCTGGCAAAATATCAGCCAGATCGATCAATAACATGTTGAGCTATAGAACGAGCAGTTTTTCAAAAGACGCCTAAAGGAATACCTCATCAAAGTTCGTCTCCTAGGCAGTTTTATTTTCGATGGCTAGGATCACGACGCCATTGAAACTTACCAAAGTGCCCTGGATGTTAGGCACTTTAGTGAAAGAAGTTTTTTCAAACACAAGAATTTGGCGCCCCCTTAAATTTCCGCCCGGGGCAGGTACCCCGGTTTGCCCCCCGCCCCTTGGATCCGGGGCTGATTATGGGGTTCTAGTTATCGGACATCCAAAAATTAATTATAGCTACATGATACTATGACTGTCACAAATTGCTTAGAAAAGTGCATTCATGACATGACGGACGCGGACCCGTCAATTTGACTATTAAAATTTGTTATTAGCGTAAGATTTTCCAGTAATGAAGTAATAAACGAAGGCTGAATAGGATACAAGTATTACTTTTCGTTACCTGTAGATTATATTACTAATATAGTGAAATATTCGACCTACTGTCCGAACAGTGAGACAGCATTGGAACCGTTACCTCAACTGCCCATTATCGATTATTTTCTTTGGGTTTTTTTTTAAAGAAAGGAATGAAATACGTGGTCGAAAGAACTTTTAGGCTTTGTTAGGTATATATAGTACAGTTGTGTTGTATATTGGAATCGAAATAAATTAGAAGGAGGCTAGTTTTTTGACAGATGACTTTGTGGGTGCCGTGGGTGCTAAATCCAAGTTTGCCTCAAAATCGGGGTGTAGCGTTTCTTTTTAGGGGATGAAGAGGGATGGAGGTCGATTAATGTCAAGCTACAACCCCCACGATCCCGGCGCTGGGAGACAAAATATTCAGAAAAATCCGGGCTTTCTTTTTGTCTACAGCGCCAAAGTCGCGGAAGTTCATTTTGGGGGTGAAATAAAAAAAAATCAGTTTTAATTCGATAACTCTTTAGGAAAAATTCATACAATTTTGGTTCAAATGGGAACGTTGTAGCCCTTGAAAAGACGCGTCGATCAAGTATTTGATCATCCCTCTCCGATAATATTTTCACCCCCGAAAAAATTGTTGAAGTATCAAAGAAAAATTGTTTATTGAATAACTCAAAAACAATCGTTTCTGGAATGAAAGTTAATAATACAGCTCAACAGTCGATTTGGTGCCGCAAAACTATACTTTTTCTAAATCATACCTCTATACTGATCCTATGTCAGCACGTAATATTGATATCCTGTGTAAAAATACGGAAATATACATTTTTAAATTAATATCTAATTTTATTGAAAAAAGATAAAGTTTCATTAGGTATTTTCACATTCAGTAAGCTTCTTCTTCGTGATTTTCTTGAGTGAGACTTGTCGCGTCAGTCACGGATCAAACTCCAAACGCAATCAGCAATGATGTGTGTATGCCCCATCTTCCCTGATACCTGTCTTCCACGATTTGTATGCCTTGATGGAAGCGTTCTCCTTGCTCTTCACGGAAGGAGCCAAGATTTTCTGCGAATTTATCTTCATCCTTCATTTCCCTCCCGACATAAGAAAAAAGGCACTTTTCACGAAATCTGTACTAGTGTTTCTGAATTTTTTAATAACATACTCTCCGCATATACGACAAAATATATTAGGGTAGTTCGACCAAGCTCGTCTTCGCTTTGCTGCAATCGACATGTGACTGAATTAATTAATAATACCAAATAATTTAAAAAACAAAGAAAAAAATCTCATATGAACTGCTAACGACACTCACTACGAAATTAAAAATCACTTGAAAACCATGTGTAATAGCTTGAAATATACAGCGGGTAAAAAAAATGTGTACACGTCGTCTTTTTCAAATTATCGTACAAAGAAAATAAAATGCTTTATTAAGTTTCTGTGTTCGATAGTTTATCCTTCATATACATGGTGTCTGTTTACAAAAAACTTGGGTAAAACACGAACAAACAAGTAAAGGTGAGAGGTAGAAATAGTTTTTTTACCAACTGTAGGTTGGTATAGGTCTCACCAGCAGTGAGCTGACAAAAATCATTCAAATTTTGACGGTACCAATTTTTTTTGTCGACTTGTGTAATTTATCGAAGTTCGAACAAGGGGCTGCCTGTAAATCATGTCATTCTAAAATAGGAGGGTCTGGTCGTTGGTTGATGACAACACGACGCAGGAGGGGGGGGGGTCTCATAGAAAATGACGTCATCACTCCCCAATCTTAAATCACCTCAAATAATAATCATTATTTGGACGTGGATGAGTCGAACTCAACAGGTCTAGAAGTAAACCCCATGCCTTTGATCCAGAGCTTAGAGGAATGGGTTTCACTATGGGAAAACACTAAATAAATAGAGAATCAATTAAGAAAATATTTAATATATATTAAATAGAACCCCATGCCTTTGATCCACAGATTAGAGCGATGGGTAGCGTCACCATGGGAAAACATCAAATAAACAATAAAAATAACAATTCTTGGTTTCTATGGCCCAAGTATACCACTCCATAAGTTCAGTAGAAAATGACGTCATTTTCTAGGGGGGAGGGGGATAGGATTGGGGTTATTGGATTATAACGGTAGGATGATTCAAGGAAGAGGGGGGTTAAAAATCTTCAAAAAATCGATCATGTAATTTATATTACGTCATCGATTTTTTAAAGAATTTATAGATATAGATATTTTATAGATGTGGACGGCCCCCAAGGCAATTTTATTGGGTGTGGTGAATTAAAAAAAAGTAAATCCCGAGAATTTGTTAAAACAAAGAACAAACGTGCAATTCCTTACTGGAGCCGGAAAAAGGGGTGCATATTCTTCCAATGTTAAGAACAGTGTGCGGCAAGTATACTGTAAAGAGATAAGTAACACAGTGTAAAATTTTCATAAAATCGATTTTTTTGCTTTATCCGATAGTATAGACGGTTATAAAAATGAACCTGGCATCGCCGATTGATCGTAAGTAGACAATTTATATGAAAATTCAGCACTCGAAACTTTAAACGCGTTTTTTTCGAAATGTCATTCTTCAAAACGGTGTATACTCTGAAAGAGAGAGTTTTCAAGCCAACCGACTCAAATGTTGACACAACATTCTTCACGCCATTCTTTATCTTGCTACGGAAGCTTTCTTTTTTTCTAAATCTTCATATATTTTTTAACGAAAAACTGTCGAAAAAATAGGCTAAATTCGATACTTATTTTCAAACCGCCGTCATTTTGTCAATTGTGATTTAAAAAATCTCCATAGCAACATAGCGGCTTTCACACTGATTGATAATCTTTTTACAAATTTTGTTTCGGATAATATTTACGGCCAGAGCCGTGTGCACCGTGAGGACGCCTTTTTCAGACATTTTCAACCGTTAAAAAAATGTAATAGAAATAAACGTTTAAAATTTTATTTTCTGTTCTTTATGAATGCTTTTATTTGACATTAAAAAATCAGACTTATTAGCGTATTTTATCCATTAAAAAATATCGCGAAAATCAGCTATTTTTCGACCCGTTACACTGTGATGAGCCCTGAAGGAAAGAAGGGTGCTCAAGTTGATGTTCAACCCGGTTGAATACGTACGAGAGAAAAAATCTCGACTACTCAAAATACCAAATTTTCGATGGACGGAAACTCTGCAAACGGAAACATGTCAATTTGCCAGTCGCGATGATTCGTTTTACGAGCTGTCCACGATAAAGCCAACAATCACAGGAATGGATAGCAATTTGTGATTATTGTAGGCTTGTCTGAACGACAAATTCGATCAGGCGTGTGTACAATTTGTGATCTTTTATTTGGGTCGTATAAGCGCGCGGTGGAAGAAAGAAAAATATCATTCGTCCGAATGTTTCGTCTACGTACGATAGCGTTCAAGATTTTTCGATACTGCGTCGGAGGGGTCGGTGTCGAGCACATGTCTGGAGCAGAAATAGCTCCATTACGGAAAAGAAGATTCGTGATTGCCCGGTACTTGGCCGATGACCGATCTTCTGCTTATAGGCCCTTACATATATACAGGGTGGCCCGAAGTGACGTCCAACACGAAAATCTACACGGAGAGAATTAAAAAGTAATTTTTGTCGTGAATGTCACGGTAAAAATTACCGTGACATATTGCAATGTGGTGACACGTGAGAAACACATAATAATTCGTATGCGACAAGTTTTTTTTAACTCACGTTACGGAAAATTTCAAATACGCAGCAAAAATTTTACTATACAAGAAGGGTAGAAATTGGAGACAGTAAAATTTAGCATGTTTATTCGAAAATTTACCTACTGTCGGTTAAAAATTACCAACCGCACCGTACGCGGTGTTTTTACGATACTGCACAGTAAAATTTACCTGCGTCAACCTCAGAAGAAAAATTTCCTTAAAGGCTGGTAAAATTTATACATCTTCCCCTCATATTGTGACTGTTTATTTCCTCTACTGTTTTTTGTTTACCTTTTTTCTCTCTCCACCTTTCTCGCTATTCCCCCCCTTGCGGCCCAGCCGACTCCCCCTCTGTGTCTTATTTAACCGTGAAATGCTGAAGAAAAACATTTCACGACGAAATGTACGCAATGGGGTTTCGAACCCGGGACTCCCGGTTTGAAGGCGAGCACGCTAACCACTAGACCATCGCTCCGATTCTTTAGTAAAATGTATTTTCTCTTCAAAGACCGGTGCGATAATAATCATAATAATAACCGAAATAATAATAACCATAATGATAATAATAAATATTATTTATTATCGAAAAATTGGTACAAATTAACGCGGTTTGTTTGTTGTTGGGAAATTTTTTTTTCTTTCATATAAATTGGTATACTCAACAAACGGATAAGGAGAGAGATTTAATTATTAGAATTTATTTTTCATTTAATACTACCATTTTTTTACAATACTTTTCGTACCATCGTAGGCTCGAGTGATGTGACTAATTTGCGCACATGTTATTTTGCCAACATTTGAAATCGTAAAATCGTATTCACTCTTGAAAATTTCATAAGCAGTTTATGTACGCAGTTTAGACGAAATTTTTTTGGGAACTCCCATCGCGCCATATAAGGAATAGATAGACCACTGAAACGAGACCGCGCACCCCTACTTGGTATGAAGGGGAATTTTTACCATGCAGTGCCTCAAAATTACCGTACCGTACCGCACGATAATTTTTACCGACAGCACAATACATTTTCCTATAACACTCATTAAATTTTATAATAGATCTTAAAATAACTGTTATAAAAACGATACTTTTTTATAGAGATTTTTAAAAGGCATAAAATAATAAAATGCACAGTAAAATTTCGCTGATATTATATATTTTTTAAATTTAATTTTTGCGTATTTTGTTACACATCAAAATTCACTAGAAAATCTGGTAAAATTTTCTATCTGAAGACAAAATTTTATTTTATTTTCGTGAAAATCTGTATTTTACTCAGCAATAACAAGCGAAGTTTCAGGGTTGTCATCTGGTTACCGTTACTGCACGGTAATTTTTAACATTTAATTCTCTCCGTGTACATCCGAAAGGATCTGGACTTCTTTTTTTCGAAGACATTTTCAACCGTTAAACAAAAATGTGAAAAAATATAAATAGTCGTTAAAAAAAATTGTTTTCTGTTCTTCATGAGTGTTTTGATTTGACATAAAAAACCGACTGATAAGCGTATTTTAACCATCGAAAAAAATCGCGAAAATCAGCTATTTTTCGACTTGTTACACTGTGATGATTCCTTAAACCCTTAGTAGTCACACTTAGCTAGAATCACGTTATAGTCATACTGGGTCCATGGGACCCAGGCGTTTTCAAATTGTTATAAATAATGAAATAATGCATTGAGCGATGTGGAAAAAAATAGTGAGGTATAATTTGAACCTTGTTTAATATAAGGATATTGGTTAGAAATCAAAAATTAAATTTTAAATTTGCAAAAAAAATTATGCAAAAAAAAACGTGAAAACCGACTTTTTGTTACAAAAATTGCTGTAACTCTTGTAATTATTGACAAAAAAATGGTTTTATAATCTGGAGACAATGTACTTCGAAATAGACATAGCGGTTCCTGTGGACTTTTCAAAAAGTATATTTATTTCATCCAACGCAGGTGCGATTTAGTTGGAAAGAATGAAACGCTTACGCATATAAAAAAAATGTATGTTTTATTGAAAAAAAAAGTTGTACGGCAAAATAATTTGTTTGGGTCCCGTGGACCCAGTGTGACTATTGAGGGTTAAACTAAATATTTTTTTTCGCAGGGCGTAGAAGCAGGAGGGTCCTAAAATAGATCTCTACACAAATATATTTACGTTCACCCAACGACGCTAAATCCATAGTAAGCATATCAAGTGCGGTACGTCTCGCAGCCAGGTCCCCCATCTCGGCATATCCGGACGCTGATCATGGAAAATGCGAAATGTGAGGAACAACCATTCCAGGCCATGTATCAATAATGCGACGACTCGCCAAGCCCGTTAAACGTGAGATTTTATTCCGCGAATAAAGATAATCAGAAACGTCGATGATCGAATCTGCTCCACCCGAGTGGGCCCTTTGGAGCATATACGCAAAGATATCTGCATGTTTGA